>JAPSGF010000037.1:5536717-5797936 GCA_035772895.1 Perdix hodgsoniae | reverse complement strand
GAGCTTTGCCTTTATTTTTTTTTTTGCCTTTTTTTTTTTTTTTTAGTTCTCTCTAGTAAATTTGTTATACAAGGGACTGCGTTTCATTAGTTCCTTTTTTGAGATGCTCCAAACGTATTGGACCATGTTTAAGATAGCCACTTTTTCCTTTGGAGCTGTACAAATGTATAATCGATTGAAAGCATGGATAGCAATGCTTATTTCGTATCTGTATGCAGCTCCGGAGGGAGCAGCTAATGCAACTAATAGTACAGAAATGGTGGTTTTTGAGCGTGTTCCTCCTTTTTCTTTTGCATCCTTTAATGACCAGTTGGCCCAGTGGACTACACTGGAAATTGTGTCAATCTCCCTGAACTTACTGTCCATCATTTTGTTAGTCTCACTCAGCACCCGGAGGAACTCCCTAGAACCAGAGAATACTGAGTGGCAGGGGGTGTGGAGAGATTTTGGAGAGACTTTTAAAAGACAGACATCTTTAGTGTCATGGAGTTTTACTCCTGAACACTTAGAGAATCGTGAGAGTTAGATCGCATATTTGAGACGGGAATGTAGGGGCTTAGGCAGATCTCAGGAGGCACAAATGACTTGGGGCCTAGCTAATGCTTATCGGGCCTTATTTAATACCATTCCTGAGAGGGAAGTTTTTGAGACTGAGAGAGTCTCAAAGCTGAAAAGGAGAGTCTCAGGGAGACAGTACGAAATGAGCGAGAGAGCTTCCAGGCTGAGCGAAATGGTCTCCTACATCAACGAGATGCACTTAGGTATGAGAAAGAGACACTCCTAGCTAAACTTGACACTCTCCAGTCCAAGTATGATGCCTTCCAGTCCAAGTACGATGCCTTCCAATCCAAGTACGACACTCTCCAGTCCAAGTACGACGCCCTCCAGCCCAAGTGCGACGCCCTCCAGTCCGAGCACAATGCCCTCCAGTTTGAGCACGACACTCTCCAGTCCAAGTACGACGCCCTCCAGTCTGAGCGCGATACCCTTCAGCCCAAGCACGATGCCTTCCAATCCGAGCGCGACACCTTCCAGTCCAAGTACGATGCCCTCCAGTCCAAGTGCAACGCCCTCCAGTCAGAGCACAACACTCTCCGGTCCGAGCTATGTGTCCTCTGGGGTGAACTGAATGTACTACAATTTGACCAATTACCGAGGGTACCAGATACAATGTTGGTTGCCCCTGTAAGAGGGCGAAAGACAAAACGAGTTTCAGCTCAGTTGGAGAAAATGCAAAAAGAGTTAGAAGAGCGAAGGGAGTTAGAAGAGCAGGGGGAGTCAGAAGAGCAGGGGGAGTCAGAAGACCAGGGAGAGTTAGAGGAGCAGAGGAAGTTAGAGGAGCAGAGGAAGTTGGAGGAGAAGAGGAAGTTAGAGGAGAAGAGGAAGTTGGAGGAAATAATAGAAAAGTCAGAGTCAGAAGAAGAAGAGGAGCCAAAAGCTAGACTTTCTTTACGAGAATTTCTAGATGGGGTGGCCTCATCAACACAGTTGCCACCATCAACACCTGGGACCCTTGATAGAGCAAAAGACGAGCCAAGTATTACAACCATTATTGATCGATCTTTAAAACTGAGTGAAATTCGGGATCTAAGAAAGGATTTCACACGCCAACCAAGAGAACATATGGTCACTTGGTTGCTACAATGTTGGGACAATGGAGCCAGCAGTGTGTGGCTCGATGGCAATGAAGCTCGCCAACTGGGTAGCATTTCCAGAGACTCACGTGTGGACAGAGGTATTGGCACATGCCAAAATCGGTCCTTCACCCTCTGGAAACAGATGTTGATAGCGGTTAAAGATAGATTCCCCTTCAACGGGACTTGGAGCCTGAGAGAAAGAAATGGGCTAATATAGAAAAAGGTATCCAATTTTTGAGAGAAAGTTCCCTGGTGGGAATGCTATACAGCTCCCACTTCAACCGTAATGACCCAAACCAATTACATGATCCTGAGACAGTCCGTGTTCCACGACAAATGTGGCGTGATTTTACAAGGGCTGCTCCAGAAAAGCATGCCAGTGCACTTGCATTAGTATATGGCAAAGGGGAAAGGAAACCCCTTGTGAGTGAACTAATTAATAGACTTCAGGAACTTGAATTATTTATAAGCGCTACAGAAGTTAAGCTGGATAATTCAGCCATTGATGAAGTAGTGGAAAGGTTAGATAAAATGGAGGATAAATTGGCTAACGTGTCTGATAAAAATGATCGCCTATCGAGAAAGCTAAACATCGTAAGTTCCTCCTGACCCATATCATCGAAAATCTCAACCATAAAAAAGAGACGTCCTAGTATTCAAGCAAATGACAACAATAAGACCATGCATTTTCTTTTGTTGTACTTCCTGAGTAATCATGGGGAAGATCTGAAGAAATGGCATAATTCACCCATTTCTGCACTTCAGGCACGAATGAAAGAATTACAACGCAAAACAACCACCAAGGTGAACTCTTCCAAAAAGGGGAAAGTTCCAGTTGCTGCAAGCCACCGAGGTAACCAATAGAGGGGCCCTGCCCCCAGCCAGGGGGGGGAAAGGGACAATAGAGTATACTGGACTGTGTGGATTAGGTGGCCTGGCACATCTCAACCGCAGAAATATAAAGCCTTGGTGGACACTGGTGCACAATGCACCCTAATGCCCTCAAGCCATCAAGGGACACAACCAATATATATTCATGGAGTGACTGGGGGTTCCCAGGAATTGACTATGTTGGAGGCTGAAATAAGCCTCACTGGTAAAAACTGGCAAAGACACCCTATTGTGACTGGTCCAGAGGCTCCATGTATATTGGGTATCGATTACCTTAGGATGGGATATTTTAAAGATCCCAAGGGATATCGATGGGCCTTTGGGATAGCTGCTGTTAACACAAACGGTGTTAAGCAGCTGTCGACTTTACCTGGTCTGTCAGATGATCCTTCTGCTGTGGGGTTGCTCCAGGTAAAAGACCAAGAGGTACCAATTGCGACCAAAGTGGTCCACAGACGGCAGTACCACACCAATAGGGAGTCATCGCTTCCCATTCACAAGCTAATTCGCCAATTAGAGAATCAGGGAGCGATTAGCAAAACTCACTCGCCTTTTAACAGCCCTATATGGCCAGTTTGTAAAAGCAGTGGAAAGATAATAACTGGCAAGGAAGGGGTAAACCTATTTGGGCTGCTGAACTGTGGAAAGACATTGCTGCCCGAATAAGGAACATCGTTGTAAAAGTGTGCCATGTAGATGCACGTGTGCCTAAATGTAAGGCTACTGAAGAACATAAAATAACCATCAGGTTGATCGAGCTGCCAAAATTGAGGTGGCTCAAATAGACTTGGACTGGCAGAACAAAAGTGAATTATTCCTAGCTCGGTGGGCCCATGAGACTTCAGGTCATCAAGGAAGAGATGCAACATATAAGTGGGACAGAGACCGAGGGGTGGACTTAACCATGGACGCTATTGCTCAGGTTATTCATGACTGTGAAACATGCGCCATAATTAAACAAGCCAAGATGGCGATGGCAAAAGTATAAATATGGAGAGGCATGGCAGGTTGATTATATCACCTTGCCACGATCTCGCAATGGTAAGCATTATGTACTTACCATGGTGGAAGCAACCACTGGGTGGCTCAAAACATACGCAGTACCCCATGCTACCGCCCGAAACACCATATTAGGTTTGGAGAAGCAAATCCTGTGGCGGCATGGCACTCCAGAAAGAATTGAATCAGATAATGGTACTCATTTCAAAAACTCTCTTGTAACCACTTGGGCCAGAAATCATGGCATTGAGTGGATTTACCATATTCCCTATCATGCACCAGCTTCTGGTAAGATTGAACGATTCAATGGGTTGTTGAAAACTATGTTGAAAGCAATGGGTGGCGGAACATATAAAAATTGGGAGAACCATTTAGCAGAAGCCACCTGGTTGGTCAACACCCGAGGAGCTAGTAATCGTGATGGTCCTAACCAATCCAGCTCCCTACGTACCATGGAGGGAGATAAGGTTCCTGTAGTACACGTAAAGAGCGTGTTGGGAAAAGCAGTTTGGGTCCTTCCAGCATCTGGAAAGGGCAAACCTCTCCGGGGTACTGTTTTTGCCCAGGGACCTGGGTGCACTTGGTGGGTGATGGACAAAAATGGGAATGTCCAATGTGTACCACAAGGAAATTTGATGTTGGGGGAGTGCAGCCAATGATTGCTTGTAAATATATAGGTAGAGTCTCAGAAATTTTTTTTTGACGAATGTCCAATTAGGTACAAGACTTAAGATAGAGTGGATTAATGTTTAGGAAACACTTTCTATATACCTTAATTAGGCATTCTGTAAGCAAGTTCTCCATCTGGGCTCTATATCGTGCACTCGCCATGCATGTGTAGAGCACACATGGAAAGAAGTATAAGTCAAAAGGAGATCTGCTGTGGCGGTTGAGAGGGGATGAGTGCACCTTGATGTGGGGGATGCCCTACTAGCACTGCCTTTCTCCTCCGCCACTGATATGTTTTCCTTTTTCTGGCATTTTTTTTGCCATTTTCCTCAAAATTAATAAATAATAGTAAGTTAGGTTATAGAGTTTTGTTCTCAACCTAGGTATTTGTATGGAATAAACATAAATTGTTAAGAAAAATAAGGTTGCTGATTACTCACAACCATACATATGAATGTGTATGTGTGTATAAGCATAATGTAATGATGTAGAATAAGGAGTGGAATGTCATGGTTTAATATTTTTGTAATTTTGCTATCAGTATTCCACATCATAACATCATGTAAAGTACGGACAATTCACCGAATGTTCAGCTCACAGAAGAAGACTACGTATCCCACAATCCCTGGCTTAGGAGATAAGTCACGGGACAAGGACAGTATATAATCTCACTCCCGGGCTGGAATCTCTCTCTTGGATCCTCAGAGCGTGGGGTGCATTCCAGCCATTTCGCCTAGAGCTTACAGTAGGCCTTTCGGTTTTTGGGACTCACTCTCTCTCTCTCTCTCCTATTTTTTCTTAATTACAATATAATACAATATAATTGTAATTAAGCAAAAATAGGAGAGAGAGAAAGCAAGATCTACCTGTGCCCGTGACATCAAGCCATCACTTTCTGGCAGTAGGCAGATTTGTGACCAACTGTTTTCAAGAATAAAGCTCAGAAAGAAGAAATTTTTATCAAGGTCTTTGATGAGCACCTTGAGAACTCACTAAAAATTGCACCCACTTCCATTGAATGAGACTGATTCATTAGTTTCACAAAAACAAGATCAAATACTGCTCTAATATTATGTTTTTATTGCTCTCTTTGTTGTTGTTTTTTTTTTAAGTATAAAAATAACTTTTGCTACTTACATACATTAACTATATTTTCAAATTTTCATTGTATGTCTGAAAACAGTGTATTTATGTTTTTCAGTTGAATGAACTGGGTTGTTTCAATTGATGTTTCCCCTACAAATACTAGCAATTGATTTTTCAAATCTGTTCTGCAATAGTCATTTAAAGATGCTTGTTTCTGAAAGATAAACTGCTTGTTAGAATATTTGTGGAAAGCAAATATAGAGTGGGGAATAGCATTGGGCAGAAACAATCAAAATTTTGACAGAAACTCAGACAGATGTTGTCAGTGTTATTTACTGTTCTGTATGTATTGGAAGGTGATTTTTTGTTTTGGCTTGTTTTGTTCTGGTTTTTTTTTTAAAGTCATTAACAGGAGGCATCAGTTACTTTGTTCTTTGGTAGAAAGAGAAGTACTATGTACTTTTCATCCCGATTTGAGGCAATTCATAAATACCAAGAACATATAGACAAGTTTTCAGTGGTTGTGTTTAAGTTTTCAGAGAGCAAGCATCATGTGTTTTCCGGTGGTAACAAGATTCTTTGCCACGTTTGTTCATTTATTTGCATTCACCACTTACTTTCAGTACTTCAAAACTACAGTAGAAATATTCTTTACTGCTGAAAGGAATAGATATTGTGGTAACCTTTCTTCTGATTAAGGTATCAGAAAACCAGGTAAAGAGGCCAAATTTCCTAAGACTGTTTACATTAATGAGCTTCCACCCCACCTGTTGGAAACTGCTCATAACTCTTGAATCTTTCAAACCCTGACTCTGGTGGAATGTAAGTAAAAACCCTTTAGCTCTAATAACAAACACAAAGAACTTGTAAGGAATTCATCTTTGACAACAGTAGAGTATAGCATGGAAGAATTCATGGGACTTAAGCTCCCTAATATTTTCATCCTCTGTGAGTAATGCAGTGATGGTCACTCCGGATATTTTTACATATGTAAATGTTTTGACTGTTCAAGAATTAAATATACTCAGATTTCATATCACAGTGCCAGCAGCAAATGTGCTGTAGTGTTCCTAAAAGGATAAATTGATAAAAAGTCCTAATAGGGGTAACTCAACAGGGGAGGAAAAAAAAGAATTAGCTTGCTGAGACATGGCTAACATCATTGAGTTTATATATGTTTCATTAAACTGAGACTTGACAGCTTTATGAGGAAACAGTGGGGTTTGCAGTGTATGAAGAACCTGTAATACTGCCAAGGCTGATCAGGTCCTGTGCCATACAGCCTATTTAATAGACAAATATTTGCACAGTGAAAATGTCATTTTAAACGACTGGTTTGATAATCCCTTAAGCTTTTAAATGATCTGCAAAGTCTGGAAATTCTACCCTGGTGTATAAAATCTACGGGCATGTTAGATAATCAAAGCAGAGAAAAAAAAAAAAAAAAAAGATAGGTTAAGCTTTGTTCCTAAATTAGGGATTTTTTTGTGGTTGTTGCTACTTTTTCCTGTTGGTTTTCTGCTGTTTTTGGAATTTGACTAATGTCTAATCTGTCCATTGAAGGTACAATTTGTGGTCTATAACCACATTAAGTTATAGGACAGTTACTTGGATCTACATTTGTACGTAGTGTAGGTCTAAATTTTTTCATGTTTAAACTTGACTTGTCTGCTTGAGAAATGAGTGATAGCAATGAATAAAAATCAAGGCTATACTCATAGGGTGTCTTTTGTTTGTTTGCTTTTTTTAAATTGCAACTTGCAACATGAGGAACACCGTGAACTCATATTTGTGCAGTTTTAAAGTAGTGAGTCCATCAGAATTGGTCAGTAAGTTATGTGGCCATTTGTGAACATCAGAATTCTTGCAGTATGTTTATCCCACAGTTATCTCACTATCTTGGGAATTCAATATGGAGAAACCAGGCTGTGTATAACGTGCATCTGACTGTAACCAACATAGCCCTGAAGGAGGCTAATGAGAAAACCTAGTGTTATATGACTTCATTTTAAAAGATGAAAACAGTTACAGATCCCTTCTTTTTCTGACTGCTCTATAGAGCAAAACTTGATTTTTGCTTACAGAACTGAGCTGAGGCCTTCCATTTCCTCCTTGTCCTTTCAATCTTTACTTCTCTAATCCATGATCTTTTCATGCTTTTTGCGTCTCTTCTCCCTCCAAAATCAGTGTTTGCTTTGTTCTTGTAAAGAGAGATCACAACATAAGAGATCTATATGATATTGCTCATTTGAGAATGCAGATTGAAAATATCTGATGGCCAAATAGAGAAATAGCTGAGCAAAAGAAGACATTCTGAGAAACAGAAGGTTAAATATCTGACTAAACTACAGTGACACACATGCACAAATGCAGAGCCTACTTTCCTCTCTTATCCCTGTATTTAGCGGAGAGGTTAAGACACAGCAGGTTATTTAGTATCATGAAGATTAGCTGAATCAAAAGTTTACAAAGAGATTTAAAGAAGAACAAAATAGTCTACATCCTCATTAAAATGGTGTCGTGTCATTAAATACTTCTTTTCCTTAGACTCTATATAAGATAAAGCTAAATTTAAAAATTCACAAAACTGCTTACAAGGAGCAGTATTTGGCAGTGTGAGCGATCGGGTTCCTGGAAAGACGTTCACACCATTTTAATGCTAATTGCAATATATCAAGACTGGGCAAATAATTTAGTAGGGTAAGAAGCAGGAAGGAATAATAAAAAATAAAGTCTTGAAAATTGCATTAATGGGAGCAGCAAGCAGGTGGCAATAGCCAAATAGCTTTAATTGTCCAAGGAGCTCAGGGGAATCAATTTGCTGTGATTATTACCCACATGTTGTAAGGAAAAAAATAGCAAATTAAATAGAATGACACAAATGGTAGTAAACTATACCATAGATTTCCATAGAGAGCCCTCAGCAGTTCTGTCCTCAAGGACACACTGTTTTAGATAATTTTGTCCTGGAGAAAGATGAGTGGAAATGACAGTCAGGCAGTAAAACACAGTTTTTATTAGTGCATACATGCAGCCTAACCTAGTCAGCCAGATGTTTTTTTTTGTTTTAGTGGACTAGAAAACTTAAAAATCTGCAGATTCTCCTTTAGAACTCCCTTAACATTATTTAGTAGTTTACTTCGAAACAGCATTATTATTAAATCCCCTTCTTGTCTGCACAAAGTCATACTGGGAGACTGCTGTAGACCACTTGTCTCCAGATTTACTTGACTCAACAGATCAATAGTTCTTCCATCCCATGAACATTTTCAGCATTGAAAATAATTAATAATAATAATAATAATAATAATAATAATAATAATAATAATAATAATGTGTTTCTAACCAAAATTTAAATGCAATCTACAAGATTTTGAGAGAAGACTCATCCAGAACAATTAGTATTCAGCTAATTAACTTTATTCATAGAGCATCTTCAAGATTCCGGTTTGTCTAATTGAGAGTTGCATGGGAAACAAGGTGGGATTTAGGTGATTAAATGTAGGAAAAAAGTGCTATTGGAGATGTCTTAAACTCTCACATCTGACTTTCACTGCCCCTCCAGATGGACACAGGTCATTGTCTAGTTCTGCAAGTCGGTGTCATAACTGCAAAAAAGATGTCTTGTATTCTAAGATATTTGAAAAGGCCCTAGAATACCCTGTTCAGGCAACTGAATCTTGTGTCAGCTTTCTACATGCAGTATGGGTGCCTTGATAATATATACTGTAGGCTCTTCAATAGGCTACTGTTGCCCACAGAAGGAATGAATCTCTCCAAATGGTTGCATTGTTCTGTTCTACGCTTTGAGATAGGAAGGGTTGGTTTCCTATACCAAAAGTTAAAATGTTTGCTGGGGTTGTAAAGACTGAAATTTAGATTCCTGATCTAACCAGGCAGACCAGATTTGAAGTAGAATCTTCCACATCCTCAGGAAGTGCCGTAATCATTGGGCTCTCAGCTAATCACAGTCTCTGACTTAATTCATGCCAGACCTTAATTATTTGAAAATACTGCACTTCAGAAGAGAAGCTTTGATTTTTAAAGAAGTGGTATTTTTAAAATGAAAAATAATTTTCTGTGACAGAATCCTAGCTAATTAGGACATTAATGATGGTTGGTCTCAGATAGGCTATTCCCTGCTCTTTCAACAGGGAATATGTAGAAAAAAAGTACAGAGTTTCTCTTGAGAGAAGAATTGTTTTGGATGATTGAGGTGCCCAACTAGAAAATCCTATAACCAAACTAATTCACAGTCAAGATCAGAGTACTTTGATATCTCACAGACCAGGCTTGCTGACTCTACACCATTGTTTGTTTGCTGGTATTTCCCTCTGTACTTACCCACATTTTCCACAGGGGAACAGTTAAATGCATTCCATGAAGCATTTGTACAATAACCTTCAGCAAGAGGACTCAAATGGTGATTTGAAGTCTACACAGCCGGTTTAAAACTAATCCTAGTTTTTAACTGTGAAATTATTAATTGAAATCTGTACAATATACAATCTATAGAATGTATGTGGTTTTTCTGCTATTCTGTGTGGTCCAATAGACAAACTAAATAACAAATACTAGCACCAAACTAGAGTAATGGGATTGATCAACTCAGGGATTTGGCTCAGCATCTCAATTTGGGAAACTTATTTCAGAGTGGGCACACATAGGGTATTTAGATACTTTAAACATTTTATTCAGTTTTGATTTATCACTTCATTATCCTAAAGGAAAAGAAAAAAAAAAGAAAAAGGCTCAGTAGTTTGAAAAATAAAACTTAGATGCCTTACCTGGTACAACTTTTTCTATCTACATTTTTTCTATATTAAAACAAGCAAACAAATAGAACCCACAAAAAACTCCACATTGCTCTCTCTGTTTCACTGTCCTTTAAATTAAATTGTATAAGCTAAACATCTCCAGCAGTGAGTATTCTCCTTTAATGCACTAAACAAACAACAACAAATTAATTATAGTTTTCACCTCTGGCGACTATCCATTGTTTGCTATAGTGTTTGATTTACACAAAATATACAGTAAAAAACTTAGAAAATCAATACTTTAATCTAATGCAAAAGGCCTAGTTTTGTCTATATTTGCTATTTTATTTAGTATGACAAATTACTTGACACATACAAGCAGTATGTAATATTCTAGCATGTGCTAATAGTAACAACAGTAGGCACAAACAGCCCTTCCTTGTGTTTGTATCTAGAAATGCCTTTTTTTGTGGTAGAAAATTACAGTTTGGAGTTGAATTTAGGGGTTAAAAATGAAAGGAAACAGCTGTTTTAGCTATGTTAGATATCTGTGTGAACAAGGACAATATTCCATTGTTGTCTTTTCTTATTGTTATAAATGTTGAATTTTCTGACACATTGATTTTAGTGTGAGCACAAAGACACTTGATTTGTGTCATTAGATTTTTCACTAAAGATCACTCAATTCACAAAAAAAAAAAAGGACCATAATGCCTTCTGAACTACACACAGTATTTCTTCCAAAATCTCTCTTTCATAGTTACTGTGGTACAGTCATGACCTTTTATAGCCATATTCACCATATCATCAGTTGTATTGGAGACTGTCCAAAATAAGAGGCTGGGATTCCATACTATTTATCAGTAAGAAGTATTTATCAGTAAGAAGAGACTGTTATGTGGAAATCTCACTATTGGCTTCAGACTTAACACAGACTATTCAGTTCTTTTTCTTTTTCTGGAGGCCTTCTTGAACTGTAAATTGTCAGATTCTGCTTTTTAACTTAAACTTTCTAGACACCAAAGGATGGTGAATTAAACCACATTTAGGAATTTCTTAGTAAAGCAATGCCTAGTCCAAGGTAACATAACTTCTGAGGTACCAGCCAAGTGAAGACCTGTTTTATTGATATTTTGAGTATTAAACATTTGATTTTAATTATGCTTTGAGAGAGGGTGGTAGATGGCTGTTAACTCATCAGTAATGTGTGAATATAACAATGTGGATGAAGAAAACCTGTACCGCTCTAAAACTGAAATGTATTGATGTATGTTAGTGGAAGGTAAGCCAGAGCCCCATGACTGAAGTGCTACTACTGCAATATAAATAAGAAGGGATTATTGACCATTTGTGTGTAACATTTTATGAGGCTGGAAGAAGATAATGGAAAAGCCTGAAATAGTGTTCCATATCCAAAAGACTCACATAGGCCCATCATTTTAATAGGAGAAGCCCGTATCAAGATTTCAGCAATAGTCAGTGCAAAACTGGGGAAATGAGTTGCAATATTATTCTTTTTTTTCCCTTTAGGGATCAGCAACAGCAATAAAACATTAAGACACTATGTTTAAAGAGAGAGACGCTTGCAGTTTATAGTTGAGGCAAAAGGGATACTTTGCTATTGGTTCTGGCAGGTACCTGAACCACTGCATGTAATAAATTGTGAGGCTGAGCTTTCTGTATCTCAGCTCCACTGAGGGAGAAAGTAGGATGAGGACAGGGACACTTTCCTTGAATATCTGCAGCTTCCTTGTTGAAGGTCAGGTGTCAGAAAGAAGAAGTTATCCATCTCCAATTAGGATAGCACCAGCATCCTGTTAACATAGGACTCAGTGAGATTAGATCTAGATCCATGTAAGAGGAACATAACTATAAGGGCAGTGAGAGTTGGGCCATCTGGGAAAGTAACTGGATTGAAATGAGCTGTAGTGCTCAGAAAAAGATGCATGAGTAGCTGAGCTTTGAAATAGGTAAGTAAAAAAATAGATCTGTGGTGAGATGGGAAAGGCAGGAAAGTTTTCTGCCAGAAGGGGAGGCCTGCATCATCACTGAAGAAAAACTGCATGATAATGCATGTGCATAATATGGTAGTAGGTGAAACCTGCACTTGCTTCCCAGCTGTTTCCAACCCATGAGTGCTTTCACTATAGAAATGCAGTGTATGAACACTGATGTGTTTGTGTATATGCCTCAGATTACCATTGTGACAGCCAATAGTTAATTTTTGGTAGTAAAGCTTTCTCATAAAATTGTTTTAAAATGTCTCAGGATTAACATTCTCAGGGGCAGCATAGCGCTGTTTTACTAGAGTGAATTGTAGAAAATTTTTAATTCTTATAAAACTACTTATCATTTTAAGACCAAGCTTTAACAGTCTTAAAGAAAGTGAAATGACCTTGCATCTGAAGCTGGTGGCAAATATTTTGTTCTATACAGTATTTATTTAAAATCAGTAGCAGCACTGTATTTGTAAATGTAGTCTTGACGATTTTGATTATGTTTAGGAAGAGGAAAACTTAATTCTCTAACATCTAGCAACCTTAATTATGAAGTATTTTATGTAACAAATATAACATCAGTGCTCTTTATGCTGTAAAAATCATTTATGGTTTGTGTATGTATATGAGTCATAACAGTGATCACATGAATGTAACTAAAAAACAAAGCAATGCTGTGCAGGATGCGTAGGTGCAATGCAAACAACTGATGAAGTAATGCAGGAAAATATCATTGCAGTAGTCAGAAATGTGCATTCCTGGGAAATAATCAGAAATAAATCTTATTTCTGCTATATTTCAGCTGATACCCTCATTGTTTTATGCAAAGACAGTGAAAATGGATTTGCTCGATGGTGTTGAAATGGAATTGGCTTATGCAGCTGCAGTGTGTTGATGGTGTATCTCAGTGATAGCTGAGCAGTATGCCACAAGTCATGCTGTGGGTGTGTGTAGCATTATGGGATGAATGTCCAACCTTAGTCCTCTAATCCTGATACAAGTAAATATTGGGATATTTAGAGCACAGTTAAAAAAATTAACTAGCTTCTCTGTGCCATTATATACAAAGTTGTCTTTCCCAGGGCTGTTGCTGTAATGTAGTGGTGTTGAGCAGAGCAGTGTGGGATGCCTCAGAGAATTCAGCCTGAAGGATTTGAATGTGGAGTATAAAATGAATTATTTTTCCTACATGTAATCCTGTTCATAAGTAGTGAGGAGAAAATTAGAAATGTTAAGTCCTGACATGATTTAAGAAAAAATTTTCCTCTTTACATCTTTGTTCCTTTCTTTCAGTAAAACTTGGTTGAAAATGCTTGAAAGAAAATTAGAAATTGTTTACTACTAATCACTGTGTTTATATAATAACAAAAACTGTTTTCCTATGATCTGTTAATCCCATTCTTATGTCTCATTGCTCTTTAAGAATCAAACGTTCTCATAAAAATGATGCTAGTGGCTTGAACTTTATGGGGACCATCTCTGATTTGAATAAAGTCACATTTAGGAATTGTTTGACTCATTATGACTGGAACATGAGTGTTTATCATAAGAAAAAGCATGACAGAAGGAAGACGTGATTGGAGTCATTAATAGGGTCCTCTAATCAGACAAGATGTGCTCTACTTGCTGTGCAAGTTTGCCCAAGGTGCACATTTCTTCAAATCCACAAACTTAAAACATGCCATCTAAAAAATATGCCCTGGTTGCAGGAACTCTGGCAGGCAGTGTTTGAAATGAATTGATACTCTAATTCTTCCCAGTATATACTGATAACAGTACATTCCATTATTTAAAATGCATAGTAGCCTATTTCTCTAGGGTCTAAAATTGATATAATCAATGTCTGGTGTAACTTTGGAAAAAAAAGAAAAAGTGTACTAGGAAATATGTTGAGGGATGAAAGGTGTAAATGTTTAACAATTTGGTTCACATCCCTGCTCAACATCTTTTGGGTTTTGTCGCTAATGAAAACGCTTGCAAGAATATGTCGTAGGAGATAGCCTGCTTCTGTTTATACTTTCAAGAAAAGGTTAGTAGAAGCCTGGAGCACTTTCCTTATGAGAAAAGGCTGAGAGACCTGGGATGTTCAGATTGAAGAAGAGAAGACTGAGGGGGGATCTTATCAATGCTTATTGATATCTAAAGGACAGCCATCAAGAGGATGGTACGGGCTCTTTTCAGTTGTGTCCAGTGACAGAGCAAGGGACATGGGCACAAACTGGAACACAGGATGTTCCACCTGAACATAAGGAAGAGCTTCTTTCCTGTGAAGTGACAGAGCCCAAGAACAGGCTTCCCAGAATGGTGGCGGAGTCATTTTCTGGAAGTATTCAAAACCTACCTAGATTCCTAGTTTGTGATGTGCTGTAGGGAACCTGTTGAAGCAGGGGGTTGGACTGGATGATCTCTGGAAGTTTCTTCCAACACCTGAGGTTCTGACAATGACCTTCATTTTGTGATCATTTGTGATCATTTCCACTACAATTTGCTGAGGTATCACAAATGAGGTGCTTTGACACAGAACAGGTTTTTAAACTTTTTTTTTTTTTTTTTAAAACTGGAGTTTGATAGTCTTTCCAAAGAATAAACATTCTTTGATTAATTCTAAGTTTTTAATAATAATTCATGCTAAAATGGAGAGTGGAAATAAATACAGAAAATATCATGTAGACCTTTTTTCCAGCAGGTATTAGCAGACATTTGGAATAATATTGGCACTGGCATTCAGAAATTCACACATTTTATGCAGTACATACATACAAAGCCTGTTTGTTCTTCGTTTTGAAAAGGCTGAAGATTTATCTTGAGGAAATCCTTGACTGACTGGGAAAGCTTCCAAAGTATTTTGCAATGTATATTTGAATTCTTTGCCTGCATCTAATTCATAAAGCTTCAGGTATTAGGAATAGCAAATGAGCCTCTAGTAAATATCAGTCAGTTAAGAAATACAGAAAAAATTCAGCACCAGAATGTATGAGATGAATATTTCCAACTAATAAATGTAATACAGAGAAATAGAGAAATGGCTTTCAGGAATTTTGAAATTTTGTGATATCTTACTTCCAAATTTTAATTTTATTTTCTTGCTTGATGCAACAGTGAGCAACATGTAACAGAAACAGATGGATCATATTTGTTGCCTAGGTTGATACTTGTTATATAATCTCTAAAACATTTCCACCAGGCAACCTGAGATTTTGTTCAGCTTTAGTAGAAACGCATTATGGGAAATGAAGGGTAGCTATGTCTGTTTCTGCCAGTCCTTTCTGGGAAATAAGGGTAAAAGAAACAAAAGTACAACTTTAAGCATAAAAGGCATAAAACTGATTTAATTTGGAATATATCCGTACTTCCTCTGTGGATAATCTGGGAAGTAAAGTATTTTCCAAATAGATTAGCATTTTAGTGGAATACTTACCTTCTAAAGCTATATCTGTCAAGCACTGCATGCTGGAGCACTCCTGATCTTTTACAACTTAAGTACATATGCCAAATGAAGTAAACAAGTGACCTCATTAACTTTGTGCAATTAATAGTACAGTTAACAGTAACCAATTTGTTTTGCTGTAAAAGCTATGCATACAATTTTGGTATATGCTCCCTGAGGTTTTAAAACCTGTACCTATAGTAAAAATGCATTTCCTGTAAGGATAGTTAAATTGTCAGTGCTTTAAAAAGATCTTGCGATTTTGAGGTCTAGAAGCAAATACTCTAAAACTGATTGGCAGTTTTTGGCAATATTTAATCGCTGCAGGAAAGGACTCCTATTTGTAGCTCTGCAGAGTGGCATTATATTGATTCTTAAACCCTGTGCTCAGTCTGTTTGATTCAACATTTGGGGCCAGTGTAACCAGGAGAAGGAAATACTGTAATGGAGGATATTGGTGAGGAGGAGGAAACCTGTTAAGGTGACAAAATAAATGTAAGCATCTTGCAGCTCTTGGAGATTTGATGTGTTCAAAACACGTGTGAATTAGTACGTAGAATACAAAGTCAAAAGTGTCTGCTAAACGCAGTTCATTTCCTGCCTTTGGGATTTTTTGCGGAGCTAGCACTTACATCTACATCTTTTAAGAGAACTGGAATCATGCAGAGAGCTGTTTATGGGATCAAACTATCACCTTAAATGATTTCTGCTGTGAATCCCTTGCGGCTCCTAGGGAGCAGATGGTGTAATATCTCTGACTTTGGACTAGGTACCCTGCCAGCAGTCCTGTGTGAATTCCTGTAAGGTGTGGCTTATTTGTATACATTAATATTGTATTCCCTGAAAGAGCAATAGCCTCCAGCTCGTGTGAAGCAGGTTGTATATTTCCTTTTTTATTTTTATTCCTTTCTACTTCTACAGTAGCGCTTATTTCTGTTTCCATGGTTGTACCAATTTTCTGATGTCTCTTGATATTCACTTTGCTGTGTTTTCACAGCTTTAGTTCCTTCTTCATATTGTCCCTTGTAGATTAATGGGAACTGGTGATTCTTTTAACAATCATCAAAAGAGAATGTTTGGATTGGAATAAAAAAACACACTAAATAATAAATATACTACAGAATTAAACAATATATATCATGTCTGACCAAGTGAAATGTTTCCTTCACTGTTACTGTTGTTATTTACCTTGGTGGAAATATGCCCCAAAGAAAACCTTAACTAGTTTCACTATCAAGTTGTTTGTTTTTTTTTAAATGTTCTTGGTTTATCTCACTAATTATCCAGATCTATCCCCAACCTTCTCTTTAATGTCTGATGCCAGGGCTTAGTCCCTTTTTAAAAAGCTTAATTTAACAGAAACACAAGTGAAGAACAAATAGGCTGTCTCATCCGTGAAGAGTGAGTATAATTCCTTGACTTGGTTAAAGAAAAAAAAAAAAAAAGTAAAGATGAATCTTCGCCATGGACTCCAGCCTGCAGCCTTTTTTGAGTTATGGATCTTTCATAGCCAAGCAGGGAGCTTAGCACTTGCCCTTCATGGGTGAGATAGCCTGTTCATACTCTGGAATAGGTAGCAAACAATTATAAATGGATTTAAAGAGATGCCAAGATTATACTGAGGAAACATCAATTATTATAAACAGCATATAGCTTCTTCCTTCCTGTCTGCTTGTATTTCCTATATGGGATCCAACAGTGATACAAAGCTACTTAATATTGAATAGATCTAGAGAATCACCAACAAAGCTACAGAAATACAATTTTTTTTTTTACAATTTTTTTTAAAAAAGAAAACAAATGTAAGTCCTTCACCAAGGATGAAGTAGGAAAGTTGCAGTCCTATATTTCAGCAACATTTCAACTATGTCTGAATATTACTGCATTTTGTAGGACTACAGTCAATGGAAGGCACCTTAGAGTGGGTTCTATGTGATTAAAAGAAAAAGAAAATACTTCTTCTTGTCTGAATTGCTGTCAGTTGCTTGATGGTAGATTGATTTGGGTCTTATAGTAACGTAAAGGTGGTGACATGAAATGTGCCCTCCCTGAACAGCTGACTGTGAAAATGAGCCATCATTTCTGTCATGTCCATCCTGACATTGATGGCAGTAATGTGTTCTTCAGGCTCCATTTTCCCCGAGAACTCTTATGGAGAAGTAAACTCTTTCTGTGCAGGACTATTTTTCTGCAAATATAATCTAGAAGATACAGTCCAGATTCACCTGAACTACTTCAGGCTCTTAACTGAGGCCTGCTCACAGTCAGTGGAAAGAGACAGACAATGTGATCATTCGATTGATTAGGATGCTAACCCAGCTGTCTCTATTAGCTGTCTCCAATTACCAGGAATTAATCTCATTGTATGAAATTCATCATCTTAAGTTCAAATTCAAAGGACACTAAAAGTAAGAGTTTTAGCTAGAGAAAATTAATATTCAAATGGCACCTGCATGGAGTAGACTAGAGTCAACTTGTCATCTTTCCCATCTGCTAGCATGAGAGAACATCATTACTAGGTCACAAAGTAAAACAGCCTGAGGCTTCCTTAGGATACATCTTTGCAGTGATGCTGTATAAAAATGCAAGCAGGTAGAGGTGAGTGTATGATAGCTGGGTGAGGTGCCTGTTGATAGAGTAGTTAATACTTCAAGAAAAGAGGAAGCAAAGCATGATAGTGCAGAGATAGAAAGAGAAATTCCCAGGAGATAAAGTGGTGACAAAGGTATTTCTGCCAGGCAATGTAAAGGCAAACCTGGAATAGCACTATCCTTATTTTTCCTAGTTTAAAATAATATATTCTGCAAATGTCATTCTGCTATCCATTAGTAGCAGAAATTCTATTTTTCCTGTTCTGTTTCCTTGTCCCCGCTAAGGAATTAAAAGTCCTAAGAGGAGAACCAGAAGAAAGATGAGGAGCTATTGCTTGACTCTGTATGAAATCCCTACAGTGCGAAATGACCAAAAACCACAAATCAGTTTCTGACAACCTGAAGTTGAAATTAACCTTAAAAAAGAAAGTTCTCTCTAAATACCTAGCTGTGCTAGCTGGAAAGTAAACCCATTTGTTTAAGCACTGTAATGCTGCAAGAGATTATCTTGACTACTTCTGTAGCAGTCTAGAAATGAAGGTTGCATGCTCTCAGCAAGGAAGGGAGCCTGGAGGGCGTCTTACAGCAATTGTTAACTTCAAGCTTTAAAGGAGCAGCTGGTGGGTCCATGAACTTCTTAATGACTGTTTTGCTTGATATTTCAAACATTGGCTTTTGTGTTGTAAAAAAAACCTGTAGACCTACTTTTAAAGTAACTCTATATATCCCATTAAAATGATCCTGTATTTCTGTTGCGTGTTTGAGTTTTCATCTGTGTGCCTTTGTTATGTATATACGTATATGTGCATATGTATATTTGTATTAATATATATCTGTATGTGCGTATTTAGAAATATGCACATATACACATCTGTGTGTTCTTTAATACATATAGGTGCATCTGCAGTGATGTATTTCATTTTTCTTTTCTTTTGTCTGTTTTCTGCATCATGAAGCAGACCACCTACATGTGAGTTTGAAATGGCTTTGTTACTTGCCACTAGAGTGTCAAGGTGGTAAAAGTACACTACTTATTAACAGATTTAAGCAACTGTCTTTCTTATGCTCCTGGGCCTAATTCTTGGCACAGCAAATTGCTGAAACTGCTAAAATTGTTATACTGGCTTTTCTGGAGCATTTTACATGCTCTGAGAGTTTGGCCCAAGAGGCTTGTAGTTGTAACCATGGACAAGAATGTACAAAAATCCACAGGGCATGTCTGATAACTGAAGCAACAAAAGAATATTTTTTTTTCTCTTTTCCCTCCTTTTTCAGGCTGTACTGTGTCACCTTCTCGAAGCAGCTTCCTTGCACGTACTTCTTCCCTATGGTACCTGAGAATGCTGAGTCATGAAAGTAAAGTGAGCCTCTTCCAGCTAACACTGCAGGGGACAGAGTTACAGTACAAGACCAGGAGGCATTAGTTCAGTAACTGCAGATAAAGGTAGTAAATGCAGCAGGAATGTTTTTGTGAGCAAGGAGGTATCAAATAAATGATGTCTATTTTCTCCTGGATATGACTGAAGGCTTTTTCTTACTCCGTGAGCTTCATCCAAAGATGGCACTAGGCGATCATGGGAAGCAGTCTGTAAATAAACGACTGTGCTCTGCATTCTCTCCCTGTAGTTGCCTTCTCTCCTTGACTTCTTTCCCTCCGTATGTTTTCAGTTGAAGTTTTCTTAAAATGGACAAGTCATGTCAATTTGAAACTACAGAGATAGGGGTGGAAAGAGAGAGGTAAAGTTGATGTTAATCTTCTTTTTATAGCTTTGTGCTTAATCCTGAAGGGAGATCAACTATGTGTCTATGTGTGCAGAATGGTGTTAATTCTGGTTAGAGATATATCTAGAATAAATTATGGTTCAGAAATCCTCCAGGAATGAGATATGTTAAGGTAGCAGTAATTTCTCATCTACATCATATCTGGCAGACACTTCAGAAAACACTTCATTTTCACTACTAGGCTTTGACAGCTGACCACTGCCTGTGTCTTTTGAAAATTCTCTTAGCTTCTTTATGCTTATTTTTCTTCAGGGTGGGACTGAACCCTGGAGAGCAGGGTACCTGCTGCTGTTGAAAACGCTTTTGGGAGCTGCTAAACTGCTAATCTTTGTGTAAAGTTAACCCAGAAACTGCAGGTGATGCAGCAATCTACTTAGAGTGTGCTTCCTGTGGGATTGTAAGAAAGTCACTCTCTCTCTGCCTTGGTTCCCTGTCTGAGAACTAATTCTTCCTCCTTCATGAGCTCTTAAGACAATAAATCAGTTTTCATACATGCTGCAGATCTAGGCAATGTATAAATATTTAGGTATTCTATTGCATCTGCCCGACATCCTTGTAGGGTTGTTGTCCTCTCCTGTTATTCAGGGCATGCTTCTATCTTGTTAGCAGAAGTTTTTAAGGTACAGTATCTGTGAACAATAACCACAAACTGTTTCAGATCAAATTAATTATGTGCTTTTTACTTTCAAAGAGCCAGGTAATCCTAAGGGTCTTAGACTCCTTAGGGCTGCCGATGAAGAAATATGCTCACTGCTCACTGCAGAAAGAATATTTGAATCTTTAGTAAGTAAATCTGATCCTGAGTGAATTTGCCTCAGTTTCTCTAATAATAAAAGAGATGATTTTATTTACCTATCGCCAAGATTGTTAAATACCATCACTAAATAATATACGTGAAGTTTTACTAATTTTAATCCATATGAAGTATGTTTTGTAGAGCAGCACCAAGTTAAAAACAAAACAAAACTGATGAACAATTTAGATTGAGTCAAGAACTGTCATGTCTTATTAAATTATACAAAATCAACTTCGCCTGTGTCCCAGACTTCCAGTAACCTCCCTCTCCTTCAGTTTTTGCTTGTCCTTGAGGGCAGTGTAACAAAAGAGATGAATGCTGCTTCCATCAGAGCAAAGCAAAAGAGGAAAGAATACCAATTTGTTCATGGCTTGATGTGCCATCTTAGGCTCTGCCCAGTTCTTTTCAGTTGCATTTCATTGTGTAACTCCAACATGCCCAAAAATATATTGGTGAATTTTTTAAGCAGGCAAGGCATCGTGTTTTCCACCGTAATGCAATATACAGTGGATGTTGTTCAATACTTACTTCTGTGAATTCAAAACCAAAAAGGGTTAATTTGAAATGGTGCCTGTTACTATTAAAAATATGAGGTAATGTTCTCTGCCTCTAGTACATGTTCCAAAACTGCCTGTGCACTGCCAAGATCTTCTCGAAGTGTAGGCAGCGTGCCACCCCAGTGTGTGCAGTGTGAGAGGAATTGCTGATGAGCTGGGTAAGAGGAGAGGCTCCATCGTATTGTGGGGAGACCTCCAAACAAGTGTGGGAAAGCATGGAAAATTTCAGTTTTGTATCGGTCTCTTTCCCTTCCCTCCCTCCCTTTGCAGCTCTTTATTTGTTTAAAGAATTTGTATGGTATGTGTGAACTATACAAGTAAAGCCCTCTCCCCTGCCATGTGCTAATGACACAGTTTAAATCACTATCATGTGCTGTGTTCTCTTTTCTGTTACCAGAGCACAGTAAATATGTTCAAATAATGTTAAAGGCTGGATAGAAGCTCACAAAAGCAAAGGAGATAACCAAACCTGGTCTTGAATCTTATTCTGGGTGTGACAGAGAGACTGTTTTCTGTCTTGGAAACACTCAATGTCATAAATATTTGTCTGTAGCTAATGGTAAACAAGCAACATTTCAGATGATTGTGGACTTTTCTGAGGGAAATACCATTTTTAAAAAGAGATTGAGAGATTGTTTACAAATGGGAATGCATATTCTCTGGCTGAATTTGGTTTTCTGGCTCTTTACTAACAAAGGGCCTGTTGCTGTCATTCTCAGGAAGAAAATGCTGCTGAGCTATCTTTTGCTTGTATCATTTTCCTGCCTTGCTGTGAGGTGAAGTTGGGCCAGAAGGGAGAGCCTGACCTCTTGGCCTCCCCCAGCCTGGTCAACAGAGATGTGTCCTCCACACTGCAAGGATGCTTTTTACAGGCAAGGAAAACTGTTTAGATCTCCATGAGCAAAGTAATGAAGACTACTGTCATTCAACCACTGCTTAGTGCTGACCATTTGTGCAGCTTTTGTACTATTAGGAAATGGTCATGTAGTCATCACTGCATTGTATCAATGTAGTTCTGGTATTTGAGAGCTTCAGAGGGAAGGTGTATGGAGAGACTGGCTTCTGTTATGGGATTGGACCATACAAAATTCAAAAAATACGTGACTATATTTTCTGTCTCTCTTTATAACCTCCTTGAGTAGATTATCAAGATAGAGGTCCCATTTATGCTCTTTTTCTTCAAAACAAAATGGGTTAAACAAGCTAATATTTTCAGAGGATGTATGTGGCTCTGTAATCAGCAAGGAGAAATTAAAGTTCCTTGTGGTTTTCCCTGTAAGCTCAATTTTCTGAAAACATCAGTTAATAATCTCTTATTTTTCAGGTTACCAGGTATTTAAAGATGTATGTCATCTGGATACTTTCCACTCCTTTCTGTGCAATTCTGGGTCTTTTTGATAGAGAAAAATATGACAGACTTTTTCATTTCCCTTTTAAGAGCTGTTAAAGAGTAAGACTTGCCAGGACTATCTGATCCAAGGCCCTTTGAACTCAATTAGCTACAACTTCCTTATATCTCAATGCTCTTGGCTAAGGCCCCAAGTTAGTAAAGGACAGAGCTTTAGAGTGAGCTGGAGAATGTAAGTTCATGGCCCTATTAAGATGAAGCTGCTCTCTTTATAAAGCGGTCTTTAAAAAAATGTTCTTATTCTGTAGTGGACATCCACTTGGTGTTCATAATGGTACAAGGATTTTGTTGTATAATGTCTGTCTTTTTTACGTCCTGAATTTTCTGAGGCTCTTCCAGTGCAAAGATAAAGGCGGGAAGGACGAAGTTCTGAGAGGAGTGGTAGGTGGTAAGGAAGATAGAGGGAAATATGATAAGGTAGGCACTCAGAACTGTTCCTACTTTTTTCTAGTCTACCAACAAATTGGAACTTTTATACATGCCATATATTTAGTTCTGAAATCAACAATTCTGAGTGCTACATTTCTTCCAAATGTTTTGCTACTATTGACTTGACAAAATTTGTCCTCTAAATGTGAGTGATATGGTCAGCTGCTAGGGTAAAACAATGGAGTTACTTTCTTCTGATGGAATTTGAAAAGGAGATCAAGACTTTAGACTTATGTGATGTGAAGAGGACATGAACTGTTGGTGCAAGAAAAACAAAATGTAATTTCTTTATTTTTGGCTTAGAGAAACAAAGATTTATTGGCTGTCTACCAATTTTATCTTGCAATATTCCCTCCAAGTAATAGCATGTGTGGTATTTCAATGAAATGATTCCAGACTTGCTCTCCAGAGAAAATGTATAGAGTATATGAATAATGTAGTTCATGCCTGAACATTCAGTTACATACATAAGAGTTCCTAAAGATTGTACAGAGGACACTTGTGAGTAACTCCTAGAGAAGTTAATAAAAAGGACTGCAGAAGCTACTAACAACACAGATGGATTCTGAAGAACCCTAATGAGTTTAGTCTGATCTTTTTTCTTTTTCTTCTTTTTTTTTCTGTAAAAACAACAACAAGAACAACAAAGAGAGAATAACAACAGCAGGAATACCCCTGAGTTTTTATGGGAACATACTCAGTTGGACGCAATGTAGAAAAAAATTTTAAAGTCCAAATGTTGAGAAATGTGTAGTAAAAATTAATAAGACCACTGTAGAATATCTGGTAATTCAAAACATTCTTCCAGATTGTGTTCTTCCAGATCTCCTTCTTTAGAATAGAAAATTTGGCCTTTGACATTTTATAGGTCGGGTGAGTCCTCTGGTGTGGGAAATAAACCTTTTATTTTATTTTATTTTTTTTTTGGAGCTTTTTCAATCAATAAAACTGAACACAGAGGAAAGCTAAATATATAGCTAGTTATTAAGCTTTTTAGAGATGTAAGTATTTGAAGTAGCATTTATTCCTTGATCTTATGGATCACATGTTATTCAGGAAAGAATTCCTAGAAATTTCTCTGAACAATTTAATTTCTATACCAAAATAGGATAAAAATATTTTTCAACATATATGTGCTTTTGCTAGTGTAAAACCTTTGCCTTATCTGCTCTACAGTATAAAAAAATGTTTTTATGCTTTGACACAAAACTAGATGAGAATTTTTTAAAAATCTATGTGAAACTACACTATGCTAGAATAAAATGCAGGCAGAATTTAATTAGAGATAATGGCCATAGAAAACAACAGTTTTTCATTTCTTGGTATTTGGGGTGGAATTTTGGAATACTTAATCATACTGAGCTGTTTTGACATAGAAATAAACAGTACTTTCTCCCAATTTCTACTGATTTAAGCTAGTAGCCTTACGATTTTGTGAACTTGGGACTTAACTTTCACCTCTAGTTGAAACTGTTTTCCTTTGCATGAAGAAAAAGACTGAATGAATATGAAACTTCATGATCTGGAGTTAAACTATTACAGAGAATAAAAGCAGCTTTGAGACCTAGGCATGATGGTTAATACCTATGTTGATTGTATTATTATGGTTTTTATTAGCAATTAGAAGACAAGTAAGAGACTTCTCTTTCATTGTCTTTCTGTGTCTCTGGAACCTTTTTTCCTTGCAAATAATTACTTGTTCATGTAGAACATGATAACCACTGCCCACTTACTTTTGGCAAACATATATTCTCTGATATAAATTCATTTATCCTCAGAATTTGAAAGTTCATTTGGAGTGAGATAGAACAGAGTGCTATGTAAGTGCTCAAACCTTTTAAAATCAAGATTGAATTAAAAAGAAAAATAATTTCCATGAATAACATCTTCTGCACAGCAATTGCTAAAATAAAGTAATTCTTCAAGATCTGCTTCACTTCACTATACAACATGGCCTTTGTACAGAGCCTGCTCTGAAAGTAACACCTCCTATTTTATTATGTTGACCCACAAGATCAGAAGTGATGGTGGTAGTGTGGTAGCAGAGGCTAAACTTTCTCACCAATATTCCATTACATTTTGTTGCCGTGTGACAGATGGCAGCAGAGGGGCATTCTGACAGAATGGTGTCTGAAAAGGAAGTGCATATGAAGGAAAGTTGGGTCACTGAATTCCTCCATGAAGAAAAAATTGCAGCCAACGACATTCATTGATGGTTGTTGAGTGTTTCTGGAGACCCAACAGTGGATGTAAGCACAATGAAGCTGTGGGTGGTGTGTTTCAGCAGTGGCAATAGTGACAGTGGATCACTTCTTCTG
This sequence comes from Perdix hodgsoniae, assembly GCA_035772895.1. NCBI lineage: Eukaryota > Metazoa > Chordata > Aves > Galliformes > Phasianidae > Perdix > Perdix hodgsoniae. The sequence goes on along the minus strand of JAPSGF010000037.1, from coordinate 5,772,592 downwards.
GTGCAGATTTTTATAAGTGTGACATGTAGGTTCTTGTTCATTGTTGGTAAAAATCTAGAACTCGTGGTGTTGATTGTGTTGAAAAATAGTTTTTTTATAACTTAGAATTTGATCTATCAAACAGTGTTATTGTGTTCTCTGTGTTAGTTGTAGTTTCCATGGAAATAAATAAGATACATTACTTTTGGAGGAACCTACCTACACCATTGTACCTATGCACTTCCATGTCAGACACCATTTTGTCACTCTGCCCCTCTGCTACCGTCTGTCACATGGAAACAAAATGTAATGCCATACCATTGGGAAGGTTCAACCTTCACTGCCATACCACCACCATCGGCCTCTGATGGTTGGTGAGGACAACATCATAACAGAGAAGGCTTTACTTTAAGAGCAGTCCTTGTATTTCTTCTCTTATATTTCTTCTCTTGCATGCATTTTAGGGTTTCCTGAAATCACCACTGTATTGTTACTAGAAAAAACAGCCAAAATTGGTAGTTTGAGGTTTGAAAATTCTCACGACTTTTGATCTTTCTAATAATCTTTGGCATTCTCGACTTACATCTAATAAATCATTTTAGACAGGTTTAGCTTTCATGCTCACATAATCTTTAATGTGGTGACACACAGAGCAGGCAGAATTTCAGGTTCAGCATGAGTGTTTTACTGAACAATGTCTAGCTTTCAAATGAAAGTTTCTTTACCAAACCTAACTTTGCATCTTTTTACACCAGCTCCACAGCTTGCTTTTGCTTCTAGAGGAGCTAGCGTGCATTTCTGCTTATCTTGTAAAAATCAGCAATTCCACAAGTACTCATCAGACAATGCTGACTCTAAAAGGAATGTGAAAGTATGTGCATCTTTGTTCAAAGGCAACATCCAAGTAATTAAGTCAGATTAATGAATTAATATTTTTGCTTAGATTCCAAATAAACATGCAGACAATTTTTGCATAATTGAAAGACTTGCAGGTTCTTTAATCTGCAGTCTCAGCAAAGCACCCTTTCCAAATTTCTTGGTAGTGGTCCACCTGCTTCTGTCTTGAAAACAAAATGCTAAAGGTTAGAATCATAGAATCATAGATTCACAGAATCCTTAAAGTTGGAAGGTACCTTCAAAGGTCATATAGTCCAATTCCCCTGCAATGAACAAGAATATGCACAGCTAAATCAGCTTGCCCAGGGCCTGATCCAGCCTCACCTTGAAAGTCTCCGGGGATGGAGCATCACCTTTTGGATACCACTGGTCTTATTGGCCACAGAAGCATACTTCTGGCTCACGGCCTACCTGCTGTCCACCAGAACACCCAGGTTCTTCTTTGCAGATATACTATTCTCTAATCTGAACAAACCGAATGACCTTATAAGTGTTGCCCTCTAGACCTTCCACCATCTTTAGTGCCCTCCTTTGATCACTGTCTAATAGTCTTAAGTCTTTCCTGTATTGTGGCATCAGAAGCTGCACATTCAAGCTGAGGTCACTTCACAGACCCCGCACAGAGTGGAGCAATCACTTGATCAGCTAGCAATGTTGTGCCTTATGCCCAACAGTATACAATTGGCCTTTCTTATTACTGGGGCATACTGTTAGCTCACATTCAACTTGTCACCAACTAGAATCCCCAGATCATGCAGAATCCTCTAGAAATAGTCATGGGTGGGTTAGTTTTTTTGTCTGTTTGTTTGTTTGTTTTGGGGGGAAGAGGTGGCAGAGGGGGGAGGGCAGGAGAATGTGTTGTCCATGTGTCTGTTTTCACTTTTATTAAGATGCTAGGTTAACATATATCAAACTGGGTCCTGTACATACTGTATAGTTGATGGCAAATCAGTCATTTTAGAAATTGAACACACCCTGAGGGCAATCAGAATCTCACCATACAGCACTCTAAGACATTTTGAATAACTGTTTAAACTTGAATGTGATTTCCAGCTGTCTGAAAGAGACAATAAGTTGCATATTTTGCAAAAATCAGAAAAACCTTGCTTTTGAAAGACACGCTAAAATAGTCTAAGATGAATACATATTGGAATAATTTAACATGGCCATTCAGATTTAATTTCTATAAGGAAGAAAACACAAATAGCTAAACTTTAAGGACAGAAAATTGCCTTGAAGTATAAATAACAACTTACATTTATGTTCTTCTCAGTTTCTGTAGGAATGTAAGCTTCTTGAAGCCATAATTGGAAGGCCAACCAAAACCCCAATCATTTGAGAGCATTCTTTCTTTTTAATCCTAGGTTAAGTAATGCTAATTTCTGTCCTCATTCTTCTCTAACCCTGACAAAATATAAGCACATGAAGAATTATTTTTATTTAAAAAAGTGAGTTGGAAGGAAAAAGTTTAACATTTACCTCTAGTCAGAAACACAGTATTTTAACAGGACTGTTTATTTCCTTTGTCCCCTCAGATGTGTGTACTGGACTTCCTTCCACTCACTGTTGCTTACACCTTCGTGCCAATATCAAGTATGTTATAAAACAGCATAGCAAAGCTGTGCACTGGGATGGCAAGCTGTACTGAAGAATGATGTTTGAATCTGTTGTTGTTACTGTGCTAAGAAGAAAACATGCTTCAGAGGCTGAAGGGCACTTTCTCCTTTTGTTTTCCACTGCTTTCTTAAAAGCAGGGCTCCAAGTTGGGGATTACAGAATGTCTAATACAGCTGCTGTATTGTGCTAAATGTTATACTGTGTTAAATGAAAGTTTTCAATTATTTTCTGTCTTGTTTGGAAGCTAACACAAGAATCCAGAATAAATGGCTGCATATAAATTCAGTAATTGAGAACCTGGTTTCCTAGCGCTCAACATGATTGTTTTTCTTTTACGGGGTTGGTTTTGCACTGCCCCTGTCTCCTCGTATTGTCATTGCTTGTAACATTTCCACACTGTAAGAGCTGTAACAGCAACACTGCTAGAAATAGGTCACTTCGTATGTGTTGTGGCTTTAATGCAATTAAATGGAGATGAATAGGCAAATGAGAAAATAACAAATGTACTTCTTTCACAAAGGGCGTTCAATGTGTTTTCAGAACTCTAGGTTAAGGAGTACAGTAAACATAATCTGGACAAGTCTTGTTGAGACACTGTAGAGACTGTAGAGTTACATCTTCTATGTAATGAGATATATCTGTCCTAAGGATAAAATGTCAGTTTCATCTCCATGGAGGGAACAGGTGTAAAGATTTCACAATATCCAAAAATCAGTGCTACTCTTTACATTCAGGGCATTAACTACATGCTGTGAATGTACATCATGTACCTTGTTCAAATTCATTTGTATAGAAAAGGGTACTTTAAATGAATAGTTGAATTTTCCCTTTCAAGCAGCCATCGTGGCCACTGTGAAATGATATTGTTGTTCAAAATATAGCTGTTCTAGGAGACCTGGTGCTTCTGTTACATGCAGCATAAGTGTATCCCGTGACCAAAACTCTCAGGTAGAATATATTTTCTTGTGATTGGGATTGCTATTTTCATTATGCCACATTAGTTTGGATAATAACCTGTGATGCAAACAGTGAAACAAAAAATGTAGCTACACGAATGGTTCTCATTTATCTAGAATTACATGCTACTCTTCAGCATCTTTTCTAAACAGGTAGCTGCTCTACCCCTGAGGCAGATTTGGGACTGCCACAGAAAAGGCAGCTCACAGTTACTTACAAAAGCCATCTTGGCTGCTGAGGCTTTTGAGAACCTGCTACTATAAATATATAACAATTGAATTTTGTAATTGCAGTTATCAGTGTGACGTTAATTTGTCTGTATTTTATATCATAGCATTAGATCTTAGAATCTTGAAGTGGTATAGATTCCTCTAACTAATACTGATCTCTCTAGATCTTGAGAAGGAACACTTAAGTCATCAGAAGCAGATGGGTTATGGAAGGAGGTGAAAAACAAAAGTCATTTGTAGGAAAGCTGTTTTGCTTTAATCCAGTGATGCATGTGCTAAGTAATTTCCTTTAATCACGTGATCCAATAAAATTAAGTTGAATTTCTAATTATGAGAAGTTTTGAGTCAGACTGTTTCTGCTTCTTAGAAGTACCGAGGTGTTGTAACTGAATATAGAATGCTTCTGGAGGCAGGACTGGAAAATTATTCTACACTGGCCATATCCTTCATGCAAGAATCTGCATGAACTGCAAGAATTGCTGCAAAACCTGGAAAGAGAATCTAATCTTCTTGATTAATCCTTCTCCTCTAAATTGAATCAGATTAGCTATGTATGGTCCAAAGTAATTATGCTGTTTCTGTCAGCGGGACAGATACTACTGCCTTATTTTCAGTAGGCAGTGATTGGAATATCAAAGTTAAAGCATTTAAAGCAGAGGCAGGTTTTCAACTCATCTGATACAAAATGTTCTGCAAATTACCTTGGTGAGCATTGCCACCTTAAATACTTTCCATTATTCAGGGTTGTTAGTAGTTGATATAAGGTATATATTTCCTTTAATTCATATAGAATTGTTGTGTGTTCTGTTCATCCCTTGGTGTGTGTACTTCACGGGCAGGGACAGGACAGGAAATACTGTTCTAGTACTTCTCTCTATTTAGAGGAATAGGTGTGTCTTCTAATGTGTGCACAAAGGGAGATCTATGAGAAAAAAAGGCAACGCATATTCAGATACAATTGTATGAGTTGCCCTAAACTCCCTTTGAAAGACATTCACTGCTACAAGTTGACCTAAGGAAGAGGAACCGTAACTAAGTGTAAGACCTAGACCCATAATTATGTGTTAGATGTTTAGAATAAGTAACAAGGGATATTCTAGACTCCAGAGCGTTATAGTGTGTCAGCTCTGCAACCTGTCATATCCTGGATAAGGACAAGAGTCTTCCCCACTGTATTTCTTATCAGTACCTCACAAGGCTGCCTAGATGCCTCAGCATTTGTCCTTGAGCGTAAGCTATTTCTTCCACACACAAAAATTGCTTGAAACAATAGAGAATTCTGCCCGAGAGTTCTGTACAAGCTTTACTCCTGTTCTGATTGATTTCTGTGGCAGCTTGACCTAGTTTTGTAAGTACACATCCAGACCTGTATTCAGTACAGTTAATTTCCATTTTTTCTTTTCAGATGGACTTAATAGAGTTCATAACCATCTCCAAATCTGTACAGGATCATGTCCTTGGTCACTTCTCCATGTAGATACTGGCTGTGTTTCAAATATAATGAATAACTTAGTAAACAACCCTAGAAATAGACATACACATACACGGATGTTCAAGAGTATTCAAATGGCTAGTGGCCAAATATCTATGTTCAACTACTGTCTTAAATAAAGATTAGTTTCTTATAGGCACTAGCTTTAGGCAAACTCTTTAAGGGATTAGATTGGGCATGTTTCTTTTGGTCATTGTATTCTCTTGGTTGAATCACTACTGATTTTAATAGGACTGATAGTAAAAGGAAGACTTCTTAGAGTCTTGATATTGAATAGACCTTCTTAGTTAGGCAGCATGTTCTGTATATTTTAAAAAACAAGTTATTTAGGGAGATGGTAGAAAGTTGATTCATTCCAAATTCAGTTCTTTGTTCAGTTTAGAACAAGTTACAACTAAGAACTTAAACTGGCTTGAGATTATTTTCTCTATTCCACAGCCCCAACTGTACTGGGAACAAACTGTCCTGGTTTTGACTTTGATTCTTTAGTGTTCTGTCATAGGTTTAGGTTTAGTGCTGCAGTAGCTTTTGGTAGATCCTGTGATGACTCCATCTGAAGTGTGCTTTTGACTGCACTGTATAACGCACTGCAAGCACCCAGGATTCTTTTCTTTCTAGTCACCTTTAGAAAGGAGGAACGAACATAATGAAATGCCATCTCTTCTCTCAGAATTTATCTGTGGAAGCTGCTTATGTGTATTATTATCCTGTGACCCACAGTGCTGCTTTCAGTACCTCTCTGAGGTACTACATCATGGGTTTTTTTGGAGCTGATGCTGATCACAGTGATCTATACAGCTCAGGCTTGTTGGAACTATAATTAAACCCTTCTGTTACAAACCAAGTACTCATTTTCTTCATTAACTGCACCTGCCAAGGGAGAGCTCCTGCAACCTTTAATGATGCAAGTAATCCTGTTACTGTCAATGACAAAAACTCCATTATAGAAAGGCTGCAGAACCATAACTAAAACTAGCTAAAAATTTCTAGAAAGCTTTCTCCCCATGCTTCACAGCAACATTTGAATATTCTGTAGTAATTATTGTCCTTTCATGCCAAGTTTCAATAGTCTCTGGAGCTAGAGAGGGCCAGCAGCACATATTAAAGCAATCTTACAGGGACTTGGAGATGCAGCTTCAGATTTATCCCCCTTGCACCTGGTGTCTGCACAGCACTGAATAAACTGTACCTGCTTTGTAATCTTACTTGGGTTACACAGTTTGATTCCACACGTCAATTTACTTCAGAAAAACCCAAACCATGGCAAGTGCTACAAGCATTAGGTGACTACCAAAAATAGGTGACTACCGACTGTTACCTTTCCACCCTTCCACTCCCCAAACAGAAAGATTTGTTTTTATTCTAACACAGACCAAAGTATCAAGATCATTTCATAGAAGAGAACTCCGGTTTCCAGTAAGATCAAACAATACTTTTGTCTTGATCTCAGTATACTCTCTTCCCAGGCAATGTCATCAGATGCTGTAACTGAAATGCTATGTCACAGCTTGAAGCAGTGATTGAGCACCTGGTGGAAGGCAAGGCCAACCCAGGGGAGCTAAAGTACATACAGTATACCTGAGTGACCCGAAGGGTTGGAGCCAGGATCCACCCTTCCCAGACCTCATTCAACGGTTGGTAGTGGATGAGAGGGTGTCTTGCTGGAGATCCCTGCCTACCTGAGGCCTTCAAAGAGTAAGCAGATTTTTTTTTGTTTGTTTGTTTCCATGTCCACAGCTGGTGTATTTGAGCAAATCTTCACTTGCAGCAGCCTGGGGCTCTGCTACTCTGCTGTCATTGCTGTGTTTTCCATCATGTTACAGCATTACAGGTGCTTAAAATATTGATGTTTCAGGACTTCTTTTTGAAAGTCCTCAGAAAACGCCATCAGCTTTTGTTCTTTGCTCACAAGGGAATTCTGAATCCTGGTCACGGTACTTTTCTGCTTTGAATTTATGTTCATTCGTATCTGCTTGGTCTACTCCTGCTACAGCTGATCTGAAAGCTAAACAGAGCTGGGTATTTATATTTGTAAAGCTCTGCCATTAATCATTAATATAATCATGTAACTTACTCTATTAATGCCAGCTGTTACATTTGGCACAGGTCATCTGGAGTGTTCTGAACACCATATTAATTTTTCCTTGAACTTATTAGTTAATTCTAAAAATCCATGCAAGTCAGAGCACTCCACCTCCACAGTTAGGGGAGGTTTATTTTTATCCATACTTCTGAATGCTTTCTTAATTTGTCAAATAAAAAATTGGTGGGAGATAAACTTTCATTTTGCTGGGACTTTGTTTCCCTAGGGTGGCTAGAGGGTAACATTTTTTATAGGGAGTTAGACATTGTGTGGGGGATTTACCTCACCTAATGTATGTCTGAGAATATTAGTTTTAACGAGGCTGTGGAAGCTTGGAAGCTAAACTTACATCTTATATATGTGTAACCAGTATCAGTTACAACTAGTCTTGGCAGAACTGTTTTTTAATCTCACCTACTCCATCTATGAGTCTTTGTGATATGTGGTTGTTATCTACTTCTTGAACTCAGAGCCTTCACATGATAGTCCCTTCATCTGTTCTCAACCATTTGAAATTTCTTGGTTATGTGGACATTTCTCCATTGTGATATTTTTTGAAATAGCCCTTCAAATTTTTCAGAGGGGCTGCCTTAAGAGGAAGCCTTTCACCTGGTTGATGCTTGTCACTTCTCTTCCTCATATACAAAATTTTCTAGGATGGGTCCCTACTACTGTGGTAAGTGTTCAAAGAATTTTGTGCTTCAGTCCTCTGGTAAACCTTTCTTATTGTGTGGTCTGCCACCCAATGCCACAAAATGCAGAGGCAAGAACTGAAGTCACATAGAGGCTTGTACAAGTTAGGACTAGTCCACTAGTTGACTCAGTGGAAAAAGGAATAGGAGTGTTGGTCTCAGGAAAAAAACAAACAAACAGTTGAAACATGATGGGAAGCATCTTTTCTTGGGTTATGATTTTAATTTTTTTTATCAAGCTGTGGATTGTGACATAAATTCTTCCAGCCTTTCTCTAATCATTTTTTTCTTAATCCACTGGAGAATGCATTGTTTTAGCTGCTATCCAAAACAAATTGAACTAGAAAATTAAAGATAGAACGCATAATTTTAAAAAACAAAACAACCCAACAGGTTTTGATAGGAGGCTGTGCTTCAAGTACCAAAAGAGCTTTCCCTAGCTGAGGAATTTTCAGGAGGTACAATAAGTGTAGGCCTCTGGTCAGAATATTCAGATTAGATCATCTTTGCTGTGGAAGCTGAACTCCTCATCTCAGGAAACAAACAAACAAAAAACTACCCTAATTTCCCCTTGTAAAACTATTGCATGTTTATTAAGACTAGCTCATAATGTAACACAGTTTTGACTAACCAGGCATGTTATTCAAGGTGATAACAATTAGACCATAGGTTTTCAGAGGTGTTGCAGTAGCTACAGGGAAAACAGTTTAATTTCTTCATCTGGATCATAGAAGGAAGTTGCAATCTTGCTTTGTCTTCTGATTAATCAAATTCACTCACCAAATATGCAACTAGTTAGCAGATTGCTTCAACAGATCATTTGATGTATTCTCTGAGAACTCTCCTGAGTAACATAGTTCTAGCTCACAGCATATTACATTGAGCATTTTCTAAATAATCAGAGTCCTGCAATAGATTGAACAAAGTGTTCATGGTTCATAAAGATCCTATTTGATCATCAGTGGTTCACTATTCTGAGTCCAGTCCCCGTGGGGGTTAAGTTGAAATTGGTTTGTAGTTCTAAGAAAACACAGCACAACTGATTGTGCTCTCTAAATTAGTAACCAACTAGTGTTGCTACTTCAACTGCACAAATCCTTCTTAATAGATTTTTAAAAAATCTCCTATTTAGTTTTGGACATTAACAGCTGTCTTATCTCTAACACACTATTGTCAGCAGATTCATAGCCAGGGGTTCATGATAATTAGAAAAAGCTTTTGTGTTTATATATGTATTAGTTTCAAGTTTATGGGTTTAAACTCCCTGGATTTCTCACTGTTGATGTCAGGAAGAATCTTTCTTTTAGGCTAAACTCTTGAAACTACTTAACCTAATATTTATCCTTATGTTATAATGCATAAAATCCTATTCCTTTAGCAAATAATTAATGTGGGGCTCTGTCACCAAACTCTGAGGCCTGTCATTGTTGCAACTGATTGTTAATTTAAAGCATGCTTTATTTCTCAAATGATTTCTTTTGAAAAGAATCTCTCCAACAGACTTGCATACTGCTTTGTTTTCAAAGTAATCATCTACAGTCCAGATTTGCTTTGGGAAGGAAAAACAAACAAACAAAAATCAAAAGCCAAAATAAAGAGCTGGAGCCAAACCCCTTCAAATTAATGAGTTAAAGACTTCAAAATGTAGTATTATTAACTGGTGTTTACTCACTAAGCTGCCTCCCATACTTTCCCCATTGTTTGTTAAAGCCTTTCTTTTCTTTTTGGGATCATTTTTTACAAGTCTGAGTTTTTCATCTTCTTCAGAAATAATATGTTAAAGCTATTAAGCCAGCAAAGGCTGAATAGGTTTTTAGGCTTTTTCCCCCTCTCACAGCCCTGTATCAAAAAGGAGAAAAAGGGCAGTGATGCCCTTTTAAGGAAACAGTAATCTTTTTTCCAGTTCTAACAAATTTCAACCACATTTGAACAGAGAAGATCACGTTTCCGTGCTGTAGGTAGATGGCTCCAGCATTATTCATATGATTCTTTGTATATGTCTATAGCAGCCCTTTAACAAGAGCACTGAGCCAGCTCTGAAATACAATAGCACTAAGGGCCAACCTTTTATGTTTGTTTACACGTTTTTATGAGCCTTGCTCTGTTTGATTCACAGGGCTGAAGCATGCCAGAAAATAGCTAGGGAATTTCATTGGACTTTGTAAAAGAGAGGCCTACTTTGTCATGAACTTGCAGTCCTAGGATACTGGAGCTTTCTTATGGAACATAAAATCATTGTGTGGGTTTTTTTAACCACGTGATTGGTTCGTTAGGAAGATCTCAGGTGCTGTCTATCTCCATTGATTTTTATTAGGTCTCCAGTAGCATAGATCTGTTGAAGTTCTGTCCCATAGAGTACAATTATCCTGTGTAATGCACGATTCAGGATAAGAAAACTGAGGTAATGATGAGCAAATTAAAGGGGTAGATAGACATCCTATTAGAAAGAAACAGAGACATGTGACATTGAAACAGGAACGTCCTTAGAGAGTGTATGAAAGTTACAGATGTAGAAAAAGACAAGGTAAGGAGACAATTTCTGTGGTCTTTGCCTCTGTTAGCAGCATACAGTATGGCAGACTACATACACAAAGTATTTCAAGTTTCCCAGTTGTGCGTTTCTCATGGGATATGAGCTTGTAGCTTTAGCAAAGATCTTGTTGTACCAGATGTTGAAAGCTGAACAGATGAATAAGACAGTCTGTAAACAATAGCTAGCCTAGACAAAAGAATTTTTATTTATGACTTGAAGACTTTGCAAGTAAAGGTCACATGGGGGCTAGTTCTGCTGATCTTAGACCAAAAGTTTAACAGGGAGAAGAATTAATCACTGAAATCGTTTCTTATATTGGGACAGTCTTTGTGAAAAGCTAAAAGTAAGTAGAATTTAAAACCTTACTAACAAATGTAGTCTTAAAGCAGCAATTAGTTGTAAATTTTTCACTTTTTAGTTTATTTTAGATTATAGAATGTATATTTCGGTTCCTAACTGATCTAGTTGGAATAATCGTAAATTTGGGCCCACTTCTGTGGATGTTTAATTAGAGATATACTTGTCTCTTTTCTCATGAATCTGTATCCAGCACAGTGAACATTGACACTTCAAACAACCATCTGTGTATTTAAAAACTAAGCAGAAAGGTTTCACTTAATGTATTTATCCTTTGGTCGAGAATCTTCATTTTGTGTTTATATGGTCTCATGAACAAAGGGTTTGAATCATTCAGGTGCCACTGTACTAGAAATAATTAATATTTAGAGGGTGAGCATGGTTTGTCCTCTCATAAATTGATTTAATCTTCATATCCTGATTGCCTAGAGTGGCTCACTTCAGCAACCTTGCAGAATCTGCTGTGGGTTTGATTTATTCTGCAGCATCCTTATACACTTTTAATCCTTACAGCTTTCGTTTTGTATGTATGGAATGAATTACAGATTTAATGCCCTATTGATATCAGGGAAAAATAATTAACTTTCTGATGTTTAAAAGAAAGGAGATCATATTTTCAAGTATTTTCTGTCTCACTAATTCTCACTGAAGTATCATTTCCACTGCAAATGTAAATCTTGTATGCTTAAAATTTGACTGCTATTTATCATCTGCTACTTTCTAGATATTCATATTGTAGGTGTAGTGAACATCTTTGTAAGTATAGTAAGAGAATAGTTCTGTACTGGTTTACAAGAGCTCACTAACATGAAGCCCTAAATCCTGGAAAATGGAATATGTTCTTGTAAACTTTTTAAACTAATTTTAAGAACATATAATGTCAATCCTAATGTAGTAATGTTCTGATAGCATAGCTGCCAGTGTTGCTATTATCTACATTATATCTTCAGTAGATATATTTCATAAGACCATATGTGTATTAGAACTGTTTTCAAAAAGCTTTGCACAGAGCTTTTATATTTTTATGGAGAAGTGCATATGTTTTTAAAGACAGAAAACACTGCTTATGCAGTGAAATTTGGTACACTGAATGTTTTGTACAATGTGACTTCTTCACTGAGCTCTAGTTTTTCTGGTTTTGACTTGTAAGGTAGGATGCTTTTTTCTGCTGCTTCCCAGATAGCCTACAGGCAGTAAAATTAGTGATGGCCAACATACAGAAAAACTTAATCTAATTAAAATCTGTTCTCTATATTTTTCCTCTGTTGGTTTCTGTAGGAAAAATGTTTAAAAACTTACAGAAGTCAGACAAAACTGAAGCCTGAAAATGCACACCTGAGACTTCACAGTTGCAGAACTGGATTGGGTTGTGAAATTTGCATCTGATCCATATCAATACAAGAAACCAACTAACCAAACTGACAAAAAAATCACAGCAGATTTAGAAGAAATGCTTTCATTCACACTCTGAAGGTTATATATTTCAACCAATTCTAAGAACTTAAGGTTGTGAAATTAATGTGTGCACTGAGAAGTAGAGTTAGCATAAGTAGTCATAAAGAGTATAGAGAAACATCTACAGATTGTGTTCTTAAAATATCTGTCATTAATGAAATGACCTCAAGGTCTTTGGTATGGTTTCAATGATTTGGATTCTTTGTGCGACTTCAGGTCCCTGTAAGATGTGATCCTGCCATTAAGTTTTCAAGGACTACAGCCCTTTACAATAGGCAGTAAATAGGAAGTAGAGGTTGGCCTCGGTGTTGCTGTGTGTTTCACAGTAAGAAAAGGTTACGAACGAGGTTATGAATGAGGGTTAAATCATACATACATATTAAATAGGTAAATAAAATCCTATTGGAATAATAAAAAACTATTGTTTGAAATACCTCTCTTCATCAGAACACCAAATAAGCATGTTCAGTCATTTGAGACTTACTGCTGGTATGTACATATATATTACAAAAAAAAAAAAAAGCACGGGACTATGTAATAATGAGGTATTACTGAGATGGAGGAAGGGGTGAATTGCTAACTTATCTCTGTTAAACGCATGCTTTAATAATGTGAGCTGAATTTCTGTTGGCTAAACATAACCTTCATTCTACCTGCGCTTAAAGGGTACCAAGGAGTATATACCAAGGGTATAGTAGGAGTTAGATGGGGAAAATACAGGCTGTAAGAATGATAAGGTGGGATGAGGGGAAAGACATGGCCTATAGTAAGACCCTTACAACCATTTCCTTGCATGTAGTTGGAGCAAAATTGAAAAGTTAATCCATATACAACCAACTAGAAGCAAAACCAACAGACATTCTCAGACAACTAGTCAATTAGCTAATATTACTTCTTTAGCAAGGCAGTGCTTTGTGTTACTGATAATGAAGATCTACTTTTGGTGTCAGATTTCACTGCAACTGTTAATGGTGAACAGAACTTTGTGCACTGAAATTGTTGTCTTAAAATATATATATATATATATATATATATATATATATGTAATCCTCATTGGATGGTTTTATTTTTCATAGAACCACAGAGTGGCTTGAGTTGGAAGAGATCTCAAAGATTTTGTAGGTTCTCTGCGCCTGCTGCAGGCAGGGCTGCCAGCTGCTGAATCAGGCACTTCATCAGGCTACCCAGGGCTCCATTCAGCCTGGCCTTGAATGCTTACAGGGATGGGTCATCCACAGCCTCTCTGTACCAGCACCTCACTATCCTTTCAGCAAAAAATTTACCTCTGACTCCTAATCTAACTCTGCCTTCTTTTAGTTTAAAAACTATTCCCCATTATCCTATCACTATCTACTCATGTAAAAATTTGACTTCCCTCCTGCTTATAAGCCTTTTTCTAAGTATCAGATGGCCACTGTCAGGTTTCCCCCGAGCCTTCTCTTCTCTAGGCTGAACATGTTCAGCTCCTTCAGGCTGTCTTCCTAACGCCAATGCTTCAGCCCTTTGATCGTCTTTGTGGCCCACCTCTGCCCTGCACCAACAGCTCTGACTGTATCCTTCTAATGCTGGGAGCACCAGGCCTGGGTGCAGAACTCTAGATAAAGCTTCATGAGGACAGAGTAGAGAGAGACAACCAATTCCCTCACCCTGCTGCCACTCCTTTTTTGATGCAGCCTAGGATACAGTTGGCCTTCAGGGCTTCAAGCATACCGTGCTGGCTCACAATAAGTTTTTCAGGACCTTTTCTCAGCAGAGCTTCTCTCAAGTTCTTCTTCCAGTATGAATACATATCTGAGATTGAGACCCAAATGCAACACACTGGTATTGTTGTATGTCATTAGGTTCATGTGGGTCCCCCTTTTCAAGTTGGTTCAGATCCCTTTGGATGGCATCCCTTCCTTCTGTCGTATCAACTGCACCACTCAGTTTGGTGTCATCCACAAACTTGCTGAGAGTGCACTTCATCCCATCATCTGTGTCACTGATAAAGATTTTGAAGTGTGCTGGTCCCAAAACTGACAATGAGGGACACCATTTGTGACTGGCCCCCACCTGGACATTGAGCCATTAACTTGCATTTCTTGCAAGTTTCTTGCATTGCTTCTAGCCACATTTCCAATCAAACCATAAAATATTAATTATGTACCACTTCATAGGCCTCAATTATGATTCACACTGGATGTGCATACATGAGACAGTAGCAGAAAAATGAAATATGTATATCACTCAGAGCTATTTTAAGAATGGATTTTGACTTATGTCATTCATAGTTTAAAAATGACTTGTTCAATACCATGTTCAGTTGTAATTAGATAATTTAATGTCTACTGACAGGTCTTTTGTGACCGAGACCCAAGTTTAGCTTTGTGTAACAGGGAGCTTGCCAAGGAAAAGTAACCTTTTTCACAGTAAGAAGGATAATGGATAACTTCTGGAATTAAGTGAAAAATTGAATCCAGCTTCCTGTGTGCACTCTAGGTCTCACGCTGGGATTACAGAACTAGCTCTGAACTGTATGGCTGCTGACAATAAAGATTTTATATGTCATGTTGAATTTTTTTTTAAATGTTCTTGAATCAGATAGGTCATTTTTAGATGGAGTTTAGGCCAGGGCTTTGCACTGGCTTGTCTTCTGTGTGGGACTCAAGTTTATGTAGCCATTCTGGAGAAAAATATACTGGTTTAAGGAATGAAGAGAAAGAAAATAAGGTCATATGCCAACAGAATTTCAGTGTTAGCCTACTTTCCATCATTAAGAATTTATCCATTGTGGAGCTCTTATTGCCAAACGCTTTCTTGCCAGTGAGAGAGATTTTATAAGCATAATATTTTCTTATATTATTACACATTGGTATCTGTATGTACATATAAACTATTCTTAATCACTCTTACAAATGAAGGTGCTTCTGCCCTTGGCATGTGACAGCAAATAAAAGTGAAGATACTTTTCCATATATTCTACGTTATAAATTATTTATATCCCATCTTTTGTGGCCCATAACCTACTGCATTATAGGTCATCTTGTCTGTAGAACATTTCATTCTCAGAATTACTTGACTGTGCCATGCAATCACTGGGAGCAGACGCATGAGACAGCCCTATGAAAAGGATATTCCATCATTTCTAACCTGTGCATATAACTGAATTGTGCACTACTGAAGACCTATATGAGTACTTACCTTGAGAAATTTTAAAAGTCTGTATTAAAAGCTTCTTCGTTTTAATGTAGCATGATCCCACAGAGACTCTCTGCAATGCTTCATTAATAAAGTTTAATTAATCAAAATATAGTTTGAATTATTGAAAATATTTAAATTAAGAACCAGCCCTACTAGACTATAATTTCTGATGCATTTAGCTAGAACTGTACAAACCTCTCTGTCAAGAGAATGTCAGTTGATCATAACACTGACATTAAAATAGGCTGTCTTTAACTTTGCATTTTAAGCTTATTTTGGTATGAGACAGATTTACAATCTTTCTATTCAAATTGGATGTATGTATTTTATAGAAAACTTCCATGGGTATTGATAAAAGAATATTTTCTTTGGAATTTTGCTGTTTGAATTCCACAAGGAAATAACCAATATGCCCTGTTACATTATTACCAGAGTCTCACTTAACTACTTATTTGTCTTTTAACTTGGTTGTGGGAACAGTAGTTTACTAATCTAATTTAATGCATTTGTTGCCTTTAGAGACCAGTTCTGCACTAAAGAAAGTTCATAACAAAACTTCACTGAATTTTTCCAGGACCAGATAAGTCCCTTTAGATGAGTAAGACCCTATACCACCATTTTATTTATTTATTTATTTTGTATAATTACTTAAATATTAACCGGTGCTCTTGTCCAACAGCGATCCTGACGTGCTTTGTAAATGGAAATTCAGAAGGGAGCTGACTTTCGAGGTCAACAGATCAAATGTACAGCCATGACTTTCAGTCCATTGAACTACAATGCATATGAAGACTCAAATATGTTGCTTGATGAGGTAGGTTGCCTTGTATATTGGTAATATGATTTGATAATCAGTGCTTTCTACAACTGAAATGATTAATTTTCTTTCCTAGACACAAATAATGGCTGACGTTTTTGGAAGAAATAAATAGATTGTAAAACAAGTATTTTTGTGATGGAATCTAATTTAGTACAGGATTGTTCTCCCTTTTCGCCAAGATGTAGGAAATAATTTGCAGTCTGCTGTTGAAGTGATTGTATATGCAGGTGGGAGTAGGTGCAGTAAAGCAGTGGGGGGAAAGAGACTTTGTTCATGGTGTCTATGCCATGTTGTTCTTGTATTCTGGCTCTAGATCAACTGTAGGATTTGGTAACTAGAATTATCCTAAACTGTGTCAGTTAGGTATATAAAACCATTTTCAGTAATACATACAATAAGTGAGGAGCTCATAATCCTTAAAGTTTAGGAAGAAGTGTATATGCAGAGATGCGAACGAATAGGGCAACAGCTTGAGGATGTTAACTGAAGGAAAAAGGAAAAACTTTTTCTCTCAGAGAGTGGTCAAGTACTGGGATGGCCTGCCCAGGGAGGTGGTGGAGTCACAGTCCCTGGCAGTGTTCAAGAGGCATCTGGATGAGGAGCTACGAGATATGGTTTAGCAGGTTGTGATGGTAGTGGGTGGATAGTCGGACTAGATGATCTTGTAGGTCCTTTCCAACCTTGTGATTCTATGATTCTATGAACTGTATTTCAAAGAGATCAAGGTATATTGCCTGAGTTAATCACTTTCTTGGAGTTGCATAAGCTGTGATATCAACATACAGAGCTGAAGAGAATTAGGGATTATTAGTAAAAACATGTTTAAGATAGCCTCTCCTAGCTTGAATCGCTGTGAGAAGAAAACCTGCATGTGGTAATTAGAAACTTTAAACAAAGAATATGCAAGTATAGAGAAAAGTATGTAGTCTGGGAATTCAGTTGATGAGAATGCATACAGTGTGAGATTTGTATGTAATCCAACATCTTTTTTTCTGAACTCTTTATAAATGACTGGAATATTATTCCTTAGCCTTTTTGAAGTTTCTGATCAGAGCTCTATAGGCAAAAAAGCAAGGTACAGCCTTTGGATCTTCAAACAACCCTCAGTTTTGTGAATTGTAGGATTGTACCCACATGCTGTTTTAGTTGAGCCAGGCTATTTCAAAACATGCAAACAAAACTGTTCTTGGCATTTTTGAATTTGTAGGTGCTGACATTTTTTTGTGTGTGTTTGAGAAGAAAATTTATAGCTACACCTTGTCTTTGTTTTTGTGTGTATGTAGCTGAACTGTTTGTCATTACTCTTTATTTTACAGAAATTTCTGGATCAAACTCAAAAATAGATCCATTACAAATAACACTTATAATGAATGTAAAGACCTTCCTGATGTGTGGATAAATATAAGAATTCATCTGTTAAGAACTGAACTAGTAATTTATTTAATAGTGAATCCTACAGCTTAACCTTGTGCTATGTTAAAGTAATGATGCATCAAGCTCCCTGTTAGTGAGTAAGAAACCCTCAGGGCAATTGAAATGAACCAACTTAATGTATGGAGTACCTGGCAAAAAAATTACAAGGCCAGAAAAGGAGAATGTTTCAACGCTGGAGGTCTGTAACCACAGAGTGTTGGAACCACGACTTGTTGACATTAAAGATCAGTAAAGGACAGTTCTTCCTGGTAGCAAAAAGATATTTTATTTAAAAACATAACCTGTGTTACCTAAGCAGCCCATGTATTTAAAATATTATAGTTGAAAGCATCAAGACTTTCATTAATGAATTCTATTATCAAACATTGAAAAAATCCTAAAGCTCTTAGAAACCTTTGATGTGAAGAAATCTTATTTTATAATCAGGGAATACAGAAGTTTAAAAAACACTCTGATTAATAATAAATATATAAATGGCGAAATGGCAAAAGATATATTCTGGAAAGCTTTCTGTACCTTTTAACTGGCGTAAACAGAATAGCAAAGAAGTTGGATATCAAAGTTTGCTGAAAAACTATTTTTCAAAAGACTTTAGTATATTAGTTCATCACTTTATGCTTGTTCCTCACTTGCAGCTGTCTGGCTTCCCAAAGAAATGGAGTAAAGTTTTCATGAGTCAGCCGATGAGTACAAAGATTATACTTGTTTGCTGTAAATAAAGAAATATGAATGAGAGAATCTACAGTGAAATTAGATCATTTCTGTTTCTCTCTCTGGTTTCATTCTCAAGTCATAATTATCAAATGTGTCTGCTGTGGAATTTCCTTGTGAAATATCAAATATGCTACTAAAAGTCCTATACAGGTCAAAAATGTGCTCAGCTCTTTTGCAGATTTCCTAAATATTTTGACACTTTGCATGAGATGACATCTCTGATTATTGCATTTTTATCTAAAATTATTTGCCTCCCCCATGCCATGCTAGATATCTGCATCTTATCCTTCATTCCAATTTATATTTGTAGAATTAGTAGTTGGCATATGTGGAAAACTCGCATGCTCAGTTATTTTCTGCTTGCTTTACTGCTTAAGCTTCTGCAGAGAGAGAAACTGACCAGCTATTGAAAATTAGTCAAGAGTGAGAGACTGAAGTGGCAATTACTCTTACATCCTTGACTGGAGTTCTCTCTCATGCACCTTCGCAATGATGACTGCATTTCTTTCACTGTTGATTTACAGCACGAAAATTTGTGTGCTGAGTCACCTTCAAGAGATACGGCATTGCAGTTTTGGAAGTGCACTGTTTCTGTGCTGGCACATCAGTTATTTTAGTGTTAAATATTGATCTAAATTATTTTTATCAATATTACTTTCTTACAGAGCCAACATAAATATCTGTATTCATGCACATATTAATATATATGCCTGAAATTAGCAATCAAATCTTACATAAGGTTATTTACCTCTTAAATCCTAGGGCTTGAAGTTCATAAATTGTTATCTCTTACCAACAAGTTAAAAAATGTTGTCAACAGATGTAGGAACTGCCCAATATGATATTCTCCTTGTCATCCTGAGCTTAAATTTAAATACCACTGAAATCAGGAGGAGGCCTATGAGTAGAAATGTATACGGACAACATGCTCTGATTCTCTATAGCCAGTAAAGACTTGTAGGGAGAAGAGCAGGTATAATATAGTCTCTGAAGTCAAGTGTTTGTATGATCACCATTATTTTTACCAGGGTACGTGGCTTAAATACCAGAACAATAACACGTCTGTTAACATCTTTAAGTTTTATAGCTTTGCTTATAATTTCACTTTGTTAACATTTTAATACTTTGAAGTGTATCATACAAGTGCACGTGGCATACCCATTGCTAAAGAGGATTTAAAGATTTTTTTCTTAGCCATTTCCTCACAGGGAGCCTTTCCAATTCATTTTACTGACTCCAAACCATTTCAGTTTCTACTTGTATAATTTTACAAGAAATATGACAAATGTAACTGTTTTCTCAATGTTTTATGTCCCTAATGAGGAGCAAAAGGTCAAGAACTTTAAGATTGAGAAGGAAGCCAATTACTCTTTCTACCATGCTTTGGAGTACGGTTTGCAACTTGCACTCATTTTCTACCAGCAGGATTACAGGACAGTTAATTTCCTTAGAAAGTTTACGGGGCTCGAAGGGGTGGTGTTTTTTTGTATAGGTTTTTAAATGTTTGTGGTTCTTGCATGAGAGAGGGTCCACAATATTCCATCTGTATATGTTCATAGCATATATCTATAAAAATATATATATAATAAAAAAGGCTCTGTAAGGCTATTTAGATGCTGAGAGATTAATTTTAAGGTTATTAGATGCTTTAAGCTGAATATAGATGTCTGACATTTTCAAAAGCACTTATATGCCTAACTCATCAATAGAGATGATATACTTAGCTTATGAGGTGTTTGTTAAAGCCCTAATTGCCTATCTGATTGTTAGGCACCTTAATTAAAAATCTAGTTCTAGATGTAATTAACGTATGAAAGAAGGCAGTCATTGGAAAATGAAGAAAAGGTCAGAAAGAAAAACCGATCGGTGCGTTGGCAAAGTTGATACATTCTTCTTATTTTTGGTTTTGCGTAGCCGAATCGAAGGCTGGATATTGAGAGAATAAAGATGTTTATGAGCTTTATTTTCCAATAGAATAATCATTTGAACTTTCCCAAGCAGAAAGGTGAGAAAGCAGACACCTATTTTTTAAAATCTCCTCCCTAATTTCTGCCTAAGTAAGGCTTATCAGCCCTCTTGCAGACACTGGTCAAGTCTGTATTGTATGTGAAGATTAGTTAAGCCAGTTGTTTGTAACAACACCAGAACAAGAGATACTGGGTCTTGTGGGGCCAGATGATCAAACTTCTGGCCAAACAGCTATGCATCCATACACTGTAATGGCAAATCCTCAGATATACATCATGTGCTTAGTAGCACCAAGGAGGAGGTGGGTACAAAGGCAGCTTCTCAAGCAAATGAAGGTGTTGCTGTCCCAAGGGTCCCAACACCACAGTGCAGGCCAGGCCTCAGCTGGGTGCTTTCTTCTCAAACTAGGGATTCAGGATACTGCTGCTGTTCATGTGCCATAACGTTTAGATGGAAATAATGCTTAAATTGTCAGTGAATGGCATTCATAGGCTCCTGAAAGGCTTTCCACTGCATGCTCTAAACATACCCTTATAGCCTAGGAATCTGAGACTTAGGGAGTTCTGAAGGTGATTTAGGACCAAATGTAATTAAGGGTTTTGGCCACATACCAAGCAGCCCTGTAATGGATTCTAAAACCTTCAGCAAAGTCCCTCTCCATGAACCATGATGGAGATGAGTAGGAGAGGGGAGAGCTTTGAGAGTATAACCCTGTATAAACTGTGAAGGCATTCTCCTTTGGACTAAATGTGAGAGTAGTGACTTTTTAACTCTTCAGTTGATATATAAAAGCTGGAAACCAAATTATGCAGTACCAGGAGTGAAAACACTTGATAGGTTGAGATCTTCTGAGAACATATGCTGATGATTAGATCTCTAGATTTTGTTTGATTCCAGGATACTGAGGAACTGCAAAAAAATACTTACTGTGCCAGGGAATGGGATGTGGCCTGCAAGTATGAACAGTCTTTGAATGAAAACCCTCTGCTAGTGGAAACACTTAGATTTGTGGATACTTGTGATAAATAAGCCCTATGAGACTACTTATCAAGGTAATTTATTTTTCATAGTTATTTAATAGTGATGTGAGACAGCTTTTCTACTCTTCTATTTCATTAAGACCATTCGCATGTGTAGATGTTAGCTTTTCATTTTTCACGTTTGATACCCTCTCATATTAAGCTGACATGCCAGGTGGCCAGTAAAAACACATGATGCCATTAGAACAGAACTGCTTAATGCACTACTAATTCTTTTCTTCCACTGCTGAGTTCTGTTCATTCTACTATCAGATGTTGTATCCAAAGTCCATGGCTTATCTGAAAATTGATACACTTAAATGTCAAAGCCATCTGAGGATTTACACTGTTTTCTTGTGCTTTGGTTTGGATGCTTCTGTGTCTAGTTAAAATAGCACTAGTAGTCCTAGAAATTGCAATTAGTCATCTAATTTTTAATATGTGACTCCTATCTCTGTTGGTTAACATTCCCCCAGTTTATATGTGCGATTGATAGAAATCTGTTTCAAAGCTTAGGCATTCTTTGCTCACCTAACCTTTTTCTAACTTTAACAAAACCAAAAATAATTTAAGCATTTGAAAACAAGCATTTAAAGAAATCACTAGGTGAGTGTAGCTATTTATGTACCATACCAACCAATTCAGGCAAACAAGAGTGGTTTCATTCTGAAATAGCCTAGTACATTGGGTAGAAATTTTGTCTGCAGGGAAGCCATTACATGAGATGCATGCTGTGGTAGAATTAAGCAAGCTTCAAGCCGTGATTCACTGAGGGAACAGAAATTGTATCCCCTAAGATCTAAAGTTTATATATAAAGAAAGAACTAAGCTCTCTCTGATTAAAGACTGCACAAGTACCCCTCTGTGATATGACTAAGCTCAGTCATCAATTCCTATGATCCAAACCTTTGCTGATTTACTTTGGTGTAAATGAGGAGAAATTCCAAAGCAACTCTAGTTATATTTCAGTGTAACAGAGAACATAAACCTCTGTAATGGAAGCACAATATGGTAGGTTTCTGACAGTCACTTGCCTGCAAATAATGTTTCACTTGACCTTCGAATAGTACAGTCCCTTCCTAACAATGTTTGCCTTGCTCTCACTGAGTTTCAGTATTTCATGTTTTTGTATTTGATTGTGGAGATAGTACTCTGTAGAGGCTAGGAGGTAAATGAACCAATAAATGGTAACTGATTACTTGAGTGAAGTTTAACTAGCAGAATCAAAGTAAAGCTGTGTAGTGATAGGAATGTCTTTGGTTGTGTGTTTTTTCTTGGTTTTACTGCCACTGTTGGCAGATTCAAGTTTTCTTCTGAATGGAGGTGGGAGTGAGGAAGGAAAAGGATGCATTTGGGATGTTTTGTTTTGATTTAATTGGACGGCTTAGGAGGATGCATTGCTTATTAGACTCAGATTGCCTCAAATAAACAAACAAGCATGAAACTCTTGGCAACTGTTTCTGGAAATTCTGAGTTTCAGGTTTTCTGAGTCTTTTTTATATTTCTAAGAATGTAAGAGTGTGATTCTGGTTTTGGTTTCCGCAGCCAAAAACTGGGAGTAGAGTTGCAATGGCTTTTTTGAATAAAGGATACATTCCAGCTTTCCTTTACAAAACATGACTAGTGAGACCCTCACTAGGAACTCTGTGAGATGAGGAAAATTCACTTCCCCTTCCAATCACAGCTACAGTCTCCAGTCTAGACATTGCCCACAGCATTAATTGGGCCCTTTGGACCTGAGCAATAAAATCTTAATTTTCCTTCGCTTTCTCTGTCTGTCCATCAGCAGAGGATTCTCCTGTATTACCCACTGCATGATATGTACTCACCCTTACTCACTCAATTTAGTAAGGAAGTATGGCTTTCCTAGTTTGGAAGTAGTGCCTGATCTAGTACTTGATGTAGCAGTTGACAACTCTGTGTGCCTGTGGTGGGGGGTTGGAACCTAATGATCCTTGAGGCCCCTTCCATCCCAAGCCATTCTGTGATTCTATGAGATATACATGTGTGTGTGTATACATATGTGCAATGTGTGCACACATAAATACCAGGGTTTTTAAAGATGTAATGAATACAGTATTAAAATTATAATCAAAACTTGTTATGTTTGCACATTTTCTTGCTTCCTGGTTTTACTGTCTTTGTCGCAAATGTATGCCTAGGAATTATTGTCTATTTTGTGGAAGGTTTCTGTCAGTGCAACACTTTGGCTTGTGATAAGAATGGCCAGCTACTTTTGTTCTCTTTTATGTTTGCAACAGCTTTTAAAAACACACTGGAATGCCTGACAAATGGACTTATAAAATATGAAGGACTTCAATTTATTACTGTCTTTCACAGACCACACTTGGCATTAAGTTTTTGATGTAGTGACATCTAGTGACAGAGACTGTAAAAGGGAGGGATGCAACAGCCTGTAAGTCCATTGTGTGACATAATGAAAATGGGAAATGATGCATTGTAAATCTAAATTATTCTCAGTACAGTCTTTAGATTGAGCTCTTCAATAGGGTTACGCAGTGTTCTCCTGCTGTCATAATTTAGACTAGCTGCAATTTTGTAGTTTATGAGATAGTGCTGGTGACTGATGAATTCCTGGGGCTTCCTGGCACACGTTGACAGGGGATTGCATTTAGCAAAGAATGACTTTGTTATTTTCCAAAATACCGCTCTATTTCATGGAAAGAGGAAGAGGAAAGAGCAGCTGCCACACATAGAAAGAAGAATTCATCTCATTGTAATGATATGTCCAGACAAGAAATCGAAACTCCATTTTTCAAACAAGTGAATTGAGAAGTTGAGTTGGATTGGCTTGATGTAGAATCCACTGGAGACTGTTTTTATCTACATGTTTGGTTTCAGGTCTTCTGAGTAACCACTTGACCCCATGCGCTCTTCTCCTAACACCTATCCAGATCTCTGGTAGAGAAGCAACATGTACTGTCTCATTTGAATCTGTAAAGTAGCCACACATGCTGGCTCCCATAATTCTAAGCCTACTGCTTGCATTTGCATCTGCTAGAAAATAAATATGTGAAGTTTGCTGAGCTGATTACATCCCCAAATGGCTTGTCTTAATGTCCCGTCTATTAAACATTCTTCCTCTATGTCTTAAAGTAGTACTTCATGTTTGTACAGTATATTAAGATGGCCATACTGCTACAGTTGCCATATTAAAAGAACTTTTTTTTTTCCTGAGAGTTCATAGTAGCCAACTATAAACTGAATATGCTTACAAAACTGCATAGCATCATTCATGTGCATTTTCACATTCTTTTCAGAAATGTTACCCCAAATTTGTCTCTTCTTTTGTGATTTTTGAATATTTCTGTCTCTCAGCTCTGATACTGAAAATTGCAAGTTTAGTGTGTCAGCTGGAGGGGAAGTGGAGCTAGTTGGGTAGAGAAGGAAGTCATGGAAATGATGAAAACCAATTCAAGTGGACACAATGGGTGGCAAAACCTCAACGTGTGCAAGATGTGTTGCCTGAGGAAACAGCTTTATGTTACAAGCTGTGCAATATAATGCACTTTCTTGCTTTGACAACCCGTGCCTTTAGCCTTGTGCTTAATAAAGCACCCAGATCTATATTTTAGTGCTTGTTGTGTCTTGCTTAATTATACAACATCTGATATTTGATCATATTTTTCTACAGGAGTAGTTTTGGAAATCACTCAACAGGAGGACAAAATTATTTTAGGATGGTTTACAGTGACAATTTCCTGACTGACATTTATACAGAGGGAGAGGCAGAGTAAATTCTCAGCTCATTAAGAGAGGTTGGTGAATGGATAGAAGAGTGTTTTTCAAGTAAAAAATTGAGCTTTCTTTTATAAAAAGAAAAAAACTCAAAACAAAAACAAGGAGTTTTAAGGCTCAGGATCATTATTAGAAACAAAGAGTGCTAACTAACACAGCTGAGATATCTAAGTACCAGGAGGGGTGATATGTGTATTTTAACTCCGTTTTCTTAGTTCTGCTCCAGTAGCCACAATGTCTGAAGAAGGTGGAGACTGATGTGTTGTTGTCAGCAGCACAAACGTGCTCTCTGCAGATTGAAGAGCCTGCAGAAGGCCCCAGGAACTGATGCTCCTACCCTTTGGGGCAGGAACACTGAGGGCTGCTGTGGTGTTTTCCTCAGACCTAGCACTCTTTGCCTGCTGCAGTTGTATTCTTTTATTTTCCTTTAGTTTCTACCTTAAACATTGCCATTAGATTGTCGTGCCTCTGCTTTTTTTCTTTTCTTTTTTTTTTTTTTTTTTCCTTAATTTTTCTGGGTTTTTATTTATTTATTAAGGTAGCAGAGTGCAAAGAATGTGATGGTCAATACTGAGACCTGTGAGAGTGATTCAAAATTCTGTGCTTATTTCTTCTGGAAAAGCCAGATAGAACTGTAAATAGTTCTATCCAAACAGCTAGAAAAATGATATCTCCTTTATCAAAGCCACCAAATCGTGTAGATATTTTAGTTTTATCTTTTGTCTGTATCAGAAAGACACACCAAAATTATTCCTCCAGTTTTAAGAGTTTTTCCTATATCAGTAGAAAACTAGAATAGAACTTACATTTTTGTAAATGTAAGTTTTTAAGCATGTTTTGCCTTACTGCAACATTCAGTAATGAAAATATTGATCTTATTAGCTGTGCTAATTAGAGCTGAACAAAATACCTCCAGCAACAGCTAGTGAATATGCAGTGGAATAACAATTCTGAAATTGCTTTTCCAGTGTTTACAGGAGATGAATATCATCATGGATAAGTTTACTGTCAGGAATATTGTGAGTAGAGGGCATGGTAAATATTTGCATGCTGTACATTTTAAATTCATATTTTGGTACTAGAAGTTTCTCTTGTAAGATCAAATAATACTTTTATTTATTTATTTATTCCAACTAATCTGCTTAGGAGAAACAGAATTAACCAGTGTTTGCTGCATCAGTTCTATTCAGACTAATCCCCAGATGCCAGAGACTCAGAGTAACATATTTACAAACTTCTTAAAGGAGATAAGCCTTGGGTACTTTGGAACTACAAAGCGGTGATACCTGTGGAGAAATGTCTTCCTCCTTTCTGACAATGACCCTGGGTACAGCCTATGATGGTAAATGATGAGTGTGCACTGAGTTTAGAGAAAATGTGCTTTAATACATACTAAAATAGTTTAAGTTTTTTGCAAATCGAAAAAGACAATTCTATAAACTATTTTGTGGAAATGCTAATGGTGTGAGATTCTGTTCAACTTTAAATTAATAAGTCTCATCTACTTAAAAGTGTTTTGCAATGAACTTCTCTTTTACCAGGTTGGAAGTGATCTTCTGGGCCCATTTCATTTAAATATGTCCAGTAATGTCAGTATTGAGATCTTACCCTGAACTACTAAATTTTATTCTACCATCTTCTAATAAGCTGCCAGTCTGATTTTGGCTAATGTTCCAGTGATAGAACTAGCAGTTACCACTGTCAGAACAAACTGTTCCATTGCTAAAATACTGTAGCCATTTTAAGTAACGCATGATTTGTATGATTAATTCATTAGTGAATTAATTCATTATATTTAGTTATTTAGTTAACATTTTTAAGGTGTTTTTCAAATATAACATACTAAGCATGTATTAGGGATTTTCATTAATTAATTACGAGTCCCTGAAACTTGTTTTTTGTTTTGCACATGCAGAACAGGATTGGTTTTAAACCTATAACATATAGGGCCAGAATGAAAGATGCACCAAATTTATCACTCTGCACTGGCCAAAAGCAGGCAGAGTTGACTCCAAAGTCTGCCATGGACTCCTTAAAATGAGGCATTTTGCCATGTTTGTGTTGGAGAAGTACTAACTGTGGGGTATTAAGAATGAAAATTCTTACTTAATAACATCAACATGTATATGTTTTTGGGTTTTTTTTTCAGAACAAGGAATTCTTGAACTTCTCCTTTCCCCCCCCCTTTTTTTATACTGCTTAGTTCCTTTGCTTGTGTTATCCTGTGGATTTATTGTCTAGTATCTCTGTTCTTCATGTACTTTTCAATTCCATTTCTGCAACTTAGAAATGGAGTTCATTCTTGATGGTTTCATTTTAGGCACCGGTCCCACAAAGTCTCTGGCATATGGGAATGCTGATGGAATGACTCACATGCATAAAATTAAGGTTGCGCTTAACTAATTGTAGGATCAGAGCTTTAGTCACTAGTGGAAATGTACATTTGATTTCCTCCTGGAATTAGCATAACAGATGGAGAAGAATATATTTCTAATGGAAAAGAGGTAGGGAGAAGCTGGTGGCCAGGGAACAGGAACAAGTCACAGCCCCCCACGTGTCTGTTCTACCTGTCAACTTTTCTTGCAAAAGGAGAGATTTAAAGTTCAGGATTTATTTATTTATTGCTTTTAGTATTTCTAATAATTGTAATGAGAAAAACACACACAAAAATTGTAATAAAGCAAGATAATTGGCTAGGATAGATCAAAAGCTTGTGTTTCCCAGCAGGTTTTCTCTCCCTTATGTGATTCCTTCTACCATTTTTAAAGCTAATCACAACAACAAAAGCTGCTGTGACACTCAGCTCTATCGTGGTGTTTTTTCTGGTGTTGAAAACAGTAACAGTTGTATTCTCAAATCAGACCTCTGGATGATTCAAATTCTGTTTTTATTGAATTTTCCGTGCATATAACTTCTTTTCATTATTGCAGTACTGATAAGAGTACTCCTCTGTGAAGCCCAGACCTGTATATGAATAAGTACCTTAGATCCTTGCCAAGCTTATGTTAGATTTTATCTGTTCAGCATCTTCTCTGTATTTCTCACTTATTCTCAAGAAATGGTCAAGTGTGGTCTTGTGTAAAGTAGACTGGTTTGCAGCAGTGTTTTTCTACCCATTCTTTAGATTTTCTTGTCTGCTTTATCGCCTGTGTCCTGCGTGGTTGTATTGGCTGGGTTCATGGGTCTAGATATTTACCAGCATCATTCAGATTCTCCCCAGATGCCTTATTGGCATGTTTATATTTTGTTTTTGTATTAACTTAGAATATCTCTGTTCCACCTACCATATAACTGTATTTTTAATGACACTTCTCAAAGAGTGCATAAGCTCTTCTTTTCTTTGAAAAATGTGCAGATCTTTTGTCCATGAGGCCTTGGAGCTTGAAATGGTTCAACAAACAGAGATGGCTAGCAGAGAGGCAGCAGCTATTGCAGCAATTTTCATGTTCTTCTAGAGAGACCTTCATGGAACATCTGAGAGTTGCGTTGGCTGGGATCTCTGGCTGGTTGCTTCTGGAGGCCTTCTGTCAGCTCTCTGCTGTTGGCTCTTTCTTGAAGAGGAAGTGCTGCAGTTGCAGCTGACTCCTGCTTGGGAAATGTCAAACACCATTCAGTTGGCTGTGTAAGAGCTGATCTTCCAGTTTACAACTAGCACAGAGGTACCAGTCGTAGCAGCAGTTAGCAGGATTTCAAAATGGCCCAGGAATTATGTTCCAGACAACATGGGACTTCTTGAGACTGTGCAGTGTGAAGGGCTGTGATCTCCAGCACTGGCTGGAGTGACTTGGCACATCAGAGGCCTCAACCAGACAGGTGAGAGGGTGTTGACATCCAGACCTTGATCTGTGGTGGGTATTTGATGTCTCTTCCTGTATGGGGAACTTAAGATTCAATAATAGAGATTCCTATCTGACATAAGGGAAAGTATTTTTTTTTTCCTGTGAAAGTGATCAAGTACTGGAACATAGACCCATAGGGATAGGATCCACATACTTGTAGGTACTCAATAACTAGACAGAACAGACTTTGAGAAAACTGAGGAATAGATGAGTACTGAGTAAACTGAGTAATGGGGGACTGGTCAAGGTCCTTCTAGTCCTAAATTATTTCAATTTTTTAATACTTTTAATGGAAACATGCACAGAGTTGCACAAAGCCTTTGAATATTGGCTTTGGAATTATGTGTTTAGTTCAGATGAAAACCTAAAGAATGATGGCTAGATGGGACAGCAAGGATCTTCATTTACTGATGATTCCATAATTCAGAATGGTGCTTTAGTATTTCTTTTCCAACAAATCAAAAGGCTTTTGAATTTCTCTGTTTATCACAGAAATTAAAGGTGACTCTCTGATCACTTTTCATGAAATGACCCTATTAGACTTGATGTGGTATTGATTTAAGTTTACTGAGGGAGAGGGAACATTACAATTCATCTGATGTGGCAGCCTCAGTAGCCTCACAGGGATATGATTATAATTATAATTGCTGCTAAACACTAATTAGTACTGTTAATTAGTTAATAATTAGAAGAAGCCCATCTTGTTCTGCTGTTGTATTGTTTATTTATTTATTTAGCAGAAATAGTGAAAGTAAATTAATTTTAGGAAGATTTAATTTTTTCCTCATACAAGAAGAGTAGCTTTTCATCCTATTACTGCTTATCTTTCTATTTTATGAAGCTCTACCTTGTAGAATAGCTGAAAAAGAGCAGCGACTAAGTATGTCTCTTCTCCTTAGGAGGATTACTGCTCTTTTACTACTCTATAACTGTGGGTCTGTGCCTGTTCAATCCAGTGGAGAATTTGCCTTTGACTTCAGTGGCAACAGAGGCAAGCCTGTGTTAGTAATGTATTTTTCTGTCTCAGAAACAAAAGTGACAGGTCTGGAATAGACTTACAGTTTCTGAATCCTGTGCAGTGATTATGCTGAGGATTTTGCTGAGTATCATGTCAAGAAGCACTCTGAGAAACAGTTCTCTTGGCTTTTGAAGCATGAGTTTGTAGAAATATTTAATTTCCCCTTATGGAGATTTGTGCTTTGAAACAGCAGTTGGCAGGGGAGGATAATGACTCATGGTGCCCTGAATTTCCAGAATAGGGTAAGGCTGAACCAAATAACTTTGCTAAGCAGCTGTGGGGGAGAAATAGTGTGTGATTCTCTTGCTTTCAGTCTGGCAGTTTAGGGTCCACATTTTTCAAAAATTCAGGCAAAATTGAGAGGTTCTTGAAATGTTATGTGAATGATTCCAACTAATTTCAGGGATGAAAACATGAAAACCTTCACCTATATAAGGGTGAAGACTGGCTTACCCAAGGCAGGATAACTAGGACTGAGAACCGGCATGCATACACGGTCCTTGTTTGAAGCAGTTATTCAAAACTAGCAGGAGGAAGTCTATAATTCTACTACAAAATAGTCAAGGTTTTAGACTTTTACATCTTTGAAGCAGGATTCTCTTATGTCTTTTAGGTACCTCATCTCAAATATGGGCACCCTGTAGGTATGTGGAGTGACTGTTTTGCAAATGATAATGCCCCAAATTGGGGAAAAACACAATGCAGTGATCATGTCTATGAGTTTCTGTAGCAACTAAAAGACTGTGGAAGGAGAAGAAATTTGCACTAATGAGGGGAAAATTATTTGTTGTTATGTAAACAGTGTCAAATGTCATTGAGTATATAATTACCAGAGTTTCTCTGTTATTTTTTTTTTTCCTCTGAAATTCCCTTTCAAATTTCAATTACTTAGACTTATCATTTGAATTCTTTTGTTTTCATTTGTACTCTAAACACTTTTTATCCACCGAAGGTTTTATCTTCCTTTTCAAAGTAACTTGATTCTTAAAATGCTCAGAATCCATCCATGTCCTCTGTTTTAAATTAAATTCTCCATTTGTTGATGTAAGTTTGCTTTGGCTTTAAGAAGAAAAAAAAAAAAAAAAGCAGAAAACGCCCACCAAACTTTTTACATTGTTTAACGAGTTTCCAGATATCCAGGGCCAGCTTTTTCTTTAAGAGATAGAAATTCCCTGTCTTATTTGTCATTTTGCAATTGGCAATGTAGCAGTGCTGTTACATTTCAGTTCTTATGAACTTATTTTAAATGTATACATGCTAGTAAAAAGTAAAGGTTTTCCAAGCAAAAGGTTATTGTGCAAAGGTGCTTCTGTGGCTCTTGCCACCCGCAGCAGGGAGGTTTCCATGACAGCAGCCCAGCCTGAGAGCTCTGTGCATGGATTATTTTGCAAACCCAGGATGGAAGTCACTCCTTTAAATGGTCCTAAGCTGGAGAAGGAATATAAAACTTGCTTCAGTCCTGCAAATATATTTTACCCTGAATGTAATGGTAGCTCTTGAGTGTTGGGATGATAACTAACTTTGTCCAATAAATTATGCTGATAATTGTGTTAAAAGCCTGTCCTCTTCAGTAGGAAAGTCTAGAGGCAAGGCCATACCTCTGGGACTGTGTAAGGATGACTGGAGTGAAACAGTTGCTGTCAGACCACTGGGAATGTTTTTCCTACAGACGATGTATTTTCCATGGACAGTGCATGATGAGAACAAGCTGTGGAATTACTTGCCTATGCTTCAGTAGCAGGTTTCTTATCCTCAGTTGCTTGCTGCAGGAAGCAATTGGTTAAGAGAAATGTTTAGTCTAGACTGTATTGTGACCTGAAGAGTTTAAAGGTGCTCTCAAACCTGGTCAGAAAGAACAGTTCTTAGTTCTTCTCGTGCCATAAAAGTATGTGACAGCAGAGTCAAAAATTCAGACCATAACTAAGTACAAGATATTCACAGCCAGGTTTTCCCCTCTGTGAAATCTTGAGCTGCATATGACAAATCCCAGTCTTGTCATTCTATGCTGTTGCGCTGGGTGTGATGTAATAGGCAAAATGCAATGGAATGTGCAAGTTCCTTTGGGGTTATTAATCTTAAAGATGATGTGATGAGATGCTTGTAGGACATTAGCTGTGTATGTCAGTGGTCTTGCTTTGATTGCTTTGTGTCATTATAATCCTAAAATTACACAAAAAACATTCCAGGGGTGAATAGTGTTAATGTATTTTACAGTGTGATTGCATTAGCAGAATATACTGAAATACAATCTGAGTCTCAACATAGGAACAGAAACTAGAGAAGGGCATTTCATTTCCGAAAGACAGAAACAGTGATTTCCATGACTTACTGAGTTCCTGCACCTTGGCTTTTGTAATGTTTTGTTGTTTTGACTGTGGTTATGATTTGCAATAGCAAAATAAAGAAGTGTTGTAATGGCAAAATCATTAAGGGATAATTTTCTTTCTCACTGAAGCCTTTGACAAATGCCCTCTTCATGCAAGTGGGAGAATTAGTGAAGTGTATACCTCTAATTTGAAGCATTTGAATTATGGACAAAGGCTTGTCTGAGTACTCTTTAAAGTAAGGAATTTACAGCAGTAAATACTCATTTCTGATTCTGTCCCTGTTGTCATCAGATCTGCTAGGGAAAGATTAAAACCTTTCTCCAAAACTAAGGTACGCTTTAAGCAGATTTTTCTTGGCCCTTCAGAATACAAGCTGATGACTAGAGCCTGTGCTTTCAGATAAGGACTCTGTGGTAACTCATTCTTCACAGCTGGAAGTTAGTGCTGGCTTAGGTTGGAGGGGACCCTAAATATCCTCCAAGTTCCAACCTCCTTCCATGGGGAGGGTTGCTAATTCCTGGTTGCTGCTTGTGGCTGGTTTCATCTGCCTGATATCTTATTCTGGGGGTTGGACAGATTCTGGGGGATGGTGAGCACGGTGTCCAGCAACACTACTCCTTGGTTGGTCTGTGCAATACCTGAACCAGAAAGTTGTCATCAATGAATTCCTGGAGTCTCCTGAACTGCCTGCAGCTCACCACGTTGTTTCCTTACGCATCTTTTAATACACCTTGCTGGGAGAAATCTCATCTTACTTACAAAAATATTAATATGGTCTAGGAGTTTAGCAATTTTTTTTTCTGCTTTAATGACTAGTCGCATGCAGATCAACAAGAAACAAGGATATTGAAACCACCTTGTTTTAATGATGGGGCAAATTATGAAGCTGGTAGTTTTCAGAATGCAAAAAGGACTCCATCAAGAATTAGAGCTTCAAATCACAATGGAAGCAAAATTAAAAAAAAAAAAAAGAAAAAAAAAAGAAATTCAAAAGTGAGCTTGTACTGGGGAGTCCATAGGAACCCTTATAACTCATTTTCTGCTTAATTTTCTTCATCTTAAAATTCCTCACGTACCTCCTGTTCTGCTTTCTTTCCACAGCAGGATCCACTCAGACCATGGTTAACATGTATCTTCAGATGTAGAGTGTTTGAGGAAAAATAAGTCTGGCTGCTGTGGATGAGAATCAGAGTCAATTTTTATGTAAGGGCTTACAGAGTATACTAACTTAACTTTAACAAATTATCTGTAGAGTTAAAAACACATGTCCTTCCTCTGCAGATGCCCACAGACCTTTCTTGTTGGACAGGAAATGGGGTAAGGACCATCCTGGTGATCTAAATCATTGACTTTAAAAAGAAGCAGAAAAAGTGTGTATTTTGACACCAAAAGAAAGCTTTCAGGTGTGGATTGAATGTTGTGGATTTGTTGATTGAATGTTTATCCCTATGACTTAAAAGAATATGGGAAAAAGATTAGAAATAGTCATGTAGTTAGTATGCTGCACCTGATGGCTCACTGGTAAGCATGTAACTTCTGCAAGCTACTCTTCTGAGATGCCTCTTTGTGTCTAATGTGGGGCTTTCAGCCTGCTCCAGGACCCAGCTGCCTTAGGAATTAGGTGTCCTGGCTCACTGTCCTGTAGGCAGCAAGGTCAGTTCTTAGCTCTGACACCTGGTGCTCTTCTTTCCTTTAAATCTCTGTGAAAACTGTGGCTATAGTCACTGTATGTAAAAAGAATAGTTTTGTTGTCTTATTGTTGAGGTAGTGAGAATCACATTCCTAGCTGAAGACGTTAACAGCATTACTTAGATGTAAATGAAAAGTGAAACAAAAAAAATTACTAACAGGCAACAAAATCAAATATATATTGCTCAGAAATATATTGCCAGTGCATTGATTTGAACTGCTATAAGGCTTTGTGCTCAGCATGACAAGCTGAATGAGAAGTGGTACCACATAGAAACTTAAGAGGAACAGAAAACAATTTGCGAATCGCCACTGCTCTGAGAAAAAAAAATTATTTTTGAATACAATTAACCTTAAGTCTCTTCAGAAGACTATATGATGGTGGGCTGAGACCTACATGCTTCTGCCCTCTTGGTCTCTCTCATGAGAAAGGAGACTTCAGTTCCTGGTGACAAAGAAAATATTAAAGGCCAATCTCACAGGGAATGCTGTATGGATATCAGTGCAAAAAATGCCTGTTTGTATCTTTTCACTGATGACGCAGACTGGCTCATCTGCATCTGAATGAATATGAGAGAGAAAAACAGAGCTTATGGTTTATAAATCTTTATTGAACAAAACCTGTTCCCTGGGCCTTGCAGCTGTTTGAATTTTGTTCAGACAAAATTACAATTTTCTCAAAAAACTCACTTCACTTATTGCTAACAGTAAACAAAATAGTTACAGATTGGGGCTATCTGTGACAGTACATTAAACTGTACATTCGAGTATGAGAGAATAAAGAGGATCATGCAGGCAAAGCAAATTGTGGATTCCACATGCTTCTGTTGAAGGTGAAGTGCGATTCTCATTTTAAATCGTCTCTGTGCTAGGATTTTTGTTGGTGAATGTCAATAAGACTTTCACAGAAAATGTTTTCTAAGCAGACTGGCAGTCAGTTAGAGTTGGGTCTGAGCTGGAATATTCTGCCACCCCACATGCAGTGTGCCCTATGCATTTCTCATTGCCCTAGGCACTGGTTTCCTTTCTTAATATCCATTGTGTTGCTGGGGTTGGCAACCAGGCAGGAGAAGACAAATATCTTTCTCTCTAGAACTTGTGTTAGTAGTCTACCTTAATTTAAAAGCAAAAGCTGGTGGTAGTAGCCAATTTAAGACCAGACCTCTGTGCAAGAAGCAGCTTTGAGGAAGAAAACCAGATAGCCTTATTCCTGTCTTCTGTCGCTCTAAAAAGATTATGATGGCAGGTGTAAAAACTATTTGGAATAGATATTCCCATTTCTCAGAAATCAACATTTTAAATTGAAGAAGCAGAAGTTGAAAGAGTACTAGATGTTTGTTTCATGAGTTAACAGACTGGGATTAATAGCATGTGCATAGACTTGGTGTAGAAGGTTTAGTCTTATGGTCAAGAATACTGACATGTTTAAAAGAAAACAATATCTCTATGGATGTGGAATGCATGTGGAGCATAAGAAAGTTTTGAAAGATTGTCCTGAGATAATGCCACCCATCTCATCTCTTGCATGTATTTCCCAAGCCCAATTTTCAGTAGTTTTAATGAGGAAAACAATATAACTTCCTTGGAAATTTATGTAAGCATTTAACTTTTTTATAGAGTTAACGTTTTTCCCAGTGTGGTGTTTAGTTTCTTTTGCAGCAATTCAAGCCTTTCTTTCCCTCATCCTCTCTTCAGGTACACCTCAGATAGTGGTGTATTGCCCTTGCAGAAGCTTATGTTTTGAAGAATAACCATGTACTTGCTTCTCCAGCTAACCATGCTTTGCTTCTCCAGCTAAAAAAAAAACTCAAATTCTTTTTTCATAGGCCATAATTTTAAGACCTCTATTTTTTTGTTGTTTGTTTTTTTTGTTTTTTGTGCCTCTGGGGAAATCTTTAGCTGGTTCATCTCATAAAGCAATTTCCAGAACTTGAGCCACTACTGTCAGCTAAGAAATTATTAATGTTCCATTTTAAAGCTTATCTTCATAGGTCTTAAGTGCAAATGTCCAATCATATATGAGACTTGTCTGATTTTTAATGTAATTAATTGCTTTTATGTAGGTCTCATTCTGATCTTCAAAAGCCGGAGAACATATTTTCTTACTACTCAAATGTGGGCTGCTATTAATAATTTCCCCACATATTCAGTGATCCTATGTGAATGCTTTTGGACATATAATCTTCCATTTCTTACACTGGTAACTTCTGTAACATGAGTGCAATGAAAGATGAAGCAAAAAATCCCACCACCAACAACCTTTTTTTTTGATGGCATATACCCCAATTTTAAATTTTTATCAACCATTATCATTACTGTGATATAAGCAATGCAGTCATGCTCCCAATTCTTCTTTACCATCCTTTACTTTTCTGTACTTCTTTGGGTCTTCCCAAACAAAGCTCTCCAGTCTCTCATCATGTTTGAAGCTTTCTCTTTTTATTCTTCTTTTCTGAGGCCACTAGTTGAACATCCTTTCAAGCAGATTGTCAACCACTAGAGAGGTGTCTCCAGATGTAGCCAAAAGACAGATTAGTATTATAATGCATCATGTTTCTGAAAGTATGGAATGGACAGGTCCTTACATTCATATTTGTAGAACATGACGCATACTGAAATGTTGATCTTAGATGCAGACACAGTCATCAGATTTTGAATGTCTCTTCTGTAATTTTAATTTATTTGTATTTAATTCTCTCCTGTTCCTTATCCGGCATTCTCCCTTGAAATGAGTAGATGATCATTATGAGGCTTCTAAATTTTTAATTAGGTTTTATAGACTAGAAAAGTCTGTTCTTCAATTATTAAAAACTCAAAGTTTTTTCCTGTTTTCTGGAGCAACAAGTATAAGAGAGATGTTACCCAGGCAGCAATGTGCACTCTGCGATATCAGGTTGGTTGCTTTCAGTTTTTAATAACCCCTCTAGTCTGGACTGAGCCTCATCAGTTCATAGTTGGAGAAAGCTCACATTGAACAGCTCTGCCTGGGTATCCATGGTAAAGGAGGTGGTTCCTTTGTGAGTCTAAGCCTTTAAGATTTCTGTAGGTTGATATGGATACACAAGGAGAGATGGCTGTGACTGAGGTAGGAATGGGCATGATTCCCTGCTGTGCGGCATCCTGTTATTTATTCTGTTTGTTAATACTGTAGTGCAGTTTCTTAAATACTTTGCAGGAGTTGCTTTAGATACTGGAGAGAACAGAGTGGGTGGGTACAAGAGAGCTGTGCATAACCCTTAATGTATTAATGGAACACTCTGATTGTAAGTGTTGGACAGAGTACCATAGTTTCTTCGTTTTAAGTGCTGAGTTGATGATTTTAAAAGAGGTGGGAAAAATCGTTTCTGATGCAGTATTCTGATTTTTTTTCCTCTAAGAAAGCTCACTATTTTAACATGAAATTATTTTTTAGATCCTCTGAAATTTTCAAATCAAAATGGTGGTATATTCTTTCTTAATATCTATTCATATGTATTTAATTCCATTCCAATTCCAGGATGGATATTCTGCTTCCAAAACATCTCCACTTTTTGCAAAACAGGCAGGTCATTCTATCTGAGCTTCTCTCTTTGGGTGACTATTGACAGTCCTTCTGTGTTCTTTTTTTTTCTCCCGTGTATATCTTCACTAGAAGTTACTGTTCCATGTGTCTTGTTCTGTTCATTGCACTGGGACGGGTAAACATTTTGCTTGAACCTTCTGCTTGAGAAAAGAATTGGAGGAAAGCATCAGCTTTACCAGATGTACTGGCATGCAGAAAGAAGGACCTGTCTCTGGGGCTGCCCCTCTTCGTCCTTGAGTAGATAAGTTGAAGGAAGTGCTCCCATCAGATGGCACACTGAGCCCCTTATATATCACAGTTGAGATTTCCCCTGACTGTAAAGCTTGTGTTGCACACTGTGACCTGAATGGTGATTTTTATTAAGTGGTCAGACATATTCTTTAGCTCCTTATTTCATGAGACAGCTCTATGTGTATAGAGCACTGGTCTCTCTCTGTCAAATTCATGCTTTTACCTGTCATTAGGGTACAGCTTACTAGTATTGCAAATTTTGACTTATTAAAGTTCATGTTGCCACAGAAATACTTCTGCTTTCAAAATTATTTATATTTCCTTTGGGGCAACTGACTTCTCTGTATTTTTCATCATGCCTCTTATTTCATTTTTAAATGAATTTCATAGCTAGGTACAGTATCCTACTGCGCACAATTATTGCACCAATATAAAATCTAAACATCACAAAGTCATTTCCAAAATCTAGGCAGTTGCTGGTACTGTTGCAAAAGAATCAAGAGAGAAGTCTTTTTTTTTTTTTCTTTTTTTTTTGCCTTAAACTGGGTCATTTACCTGACATTTAAAATATTGCCTTTAATATTTCTTTCTGCTTCATTAGAGAATTAAATAATCCATGAAACAGCGTGCATTAAAAATCAATTCAAAATATTATAATATTGCTTTTAAAAAACCCTCACAAATCTAACATTACCCTCAGCCGATACTTCATATGTTGGTTAACAGCCAAATTAATGGAATATTCATCTGCAATTTCACAGAGCTAACTCCTATTATCTAATTAAAGGTAAAAATCAGGACAACTAGAGTTGTCTTTTGTAAATTAAAAGTCCTCTTTTATGTGTTTTGGAGGTGTCAGCTCTATTATAAGGACTAATTAGGCTTTTTACAACATCCTGGTACTGGGGAGGAAATGGTATTATATATAGTTTAAAGATTATTAAGTGTCTTTAGCACATTGAGGTTAGATTTTTTAGGATTCCATCAGTGCATACCTGCTGTTGCAAGAGGAAGTACTTTATTTTCTCGTAAGCAGAAATTGGGCTTTTGAAGAATTAAATGCTTGTCTGTAATGCAAGCTTACAATTAAGAAAGCCAATGAAAAGAACCGGTAAATTGTTGTAAATGTGGTGGACTCCATCTGCTCACATCCACTTACAAATCTTAGCAGAAGAGTACAAATTTTAACTCACACATTGTTTGTAGAGGGCCATTCATCTCAGTTAACTCTATGAAATACTCTGAGGAATTTCTGCTGCTCATCTCCCTTGCCCCAGCATAAACCCACATAACTCTACTTTGTTTTCCTTAAAAAATGTAATTAGCAGAAAAACTGGTTTAAGACAGTTTTTTTTTTGTTGTTTTTTTTTTGTTTGTTTTGTTTTTTTTTAATAATAAAAATGGACTGCCCTATTCACATGCAGACTATGCTACACTTCATTGAAGCCCTCATGATTTACATACAAACCAGGTTT
Organism: Perdix hodgsoniae; assembly: GCA_035772895.1. NCBI lineage: Eukaryota > Metazoa > Chordata > Aves > Galliformes > Phasianidae > Perdix > Perdix hodgsoniae. The sequence continues at coordinate 5,733,265 of JAPSGF010000037.1, read as the reverse complement.
AGATTATGGCAAGAATGGTGGGGAACAACTTGTGATCATGCCTTTTTTTTTAATGATTATGTTGTTGTGAGAAAGAACTTAACTATAATCACAGTGTTGCCCCATGCTTCAATTTTTGCTCCTTTGGTTTATCTGTTTTTATGTCCTTTGGTTTATCTGTTTTTACATGCGTTCATGACTTGAGTGTGAAATCCCTTGAGATTTTCTTGCTAACACTTTAAATGCCTAACTAGAAAAAGAAAATCAAATATGCACGTGTTCACTTTATATTTTTAATGATAGAGAAACAGATAAAATCATATTAAAGGTAGTACCAGTTGTGACAATAACAAAATGTAGCATTCTCCATTGTAAACTTTGTGAACAGAAAATTAGTAGTTAGATCATAGATTTTTATGAAGCTTTTACTAATTGAGTAGATCAGTAGATGAAGCATTATGAAGACTTTAATCAGTGCCAGTTCTAAAGCACTAATTTTCTTTGGCATGTGAACTTACAAAAATATATCTTTGGCTAAACTGCCTAAACTGAAATAAAATGAGAAAGCTCAAGTCTGATGAGTGTAAGTGCAATGACTTTTTAATAGACTAACAATTGTTTAAAAAAAAAAATGCAACACCCAAACATAATGGCCACTTTTGAAACTAAATTTTCAACGTAGTGTTTAGGGATTTAACCATGCAGTGCACATTAGTGTTAATGGGAAATTGTCCAGCCAAATCCCTACACATTACACTGCAAATGTACTCCTTAGTGTTTAAAGCTGGCCTGTTAACACTTATTATGAAACTGCACTCAGGAAGGCAGATTAAGTAATATGGTTCCTGAACATCTATTGTACAGCAATACAGGTCTCCATTTCCACCCTGTTTCCACTCCACCGTTTTCATTTATTTCATCTTAGTTGACTAAGTTCTGCACGAAAGTATGCATCAGACTATGGAAGGTATTTTCTCAGTCTGAAGAAATAACTGTTTCCTGAGGACCCATTTGAATTCTTGTTGGCATGAAACCTGTGAAGGGATTATAAATGCAGCAGAAATCTTTTTCTCTTTTTCTTTCATGTGTCTTCTTTTCTTCATTTCTTTTTAATAGTCTTCACACCTGTGCCAGCTATCCTCGACAGGAACTTAGAGGTGAGCGAGGATAACATAATGGAGAAAGCCAGATGTAAATTTGCTGATAACAGTTTTTTAATTTGACAGTGCTGAATGTAAAAAACTAAATTTTATATCGAACACACGTAAGTTTAGATAAATTTTTCCCTATCCACTGCTCAACTATTCAGTGATTAAACCTCTACAACTGTCCATATCTATATTCAAGGTTGTCCAAGCTCTTGTGTATTATTTTGTTTTGATGTTCCTTAGGAAAAGTATTTATGAAATAGAGTAAAATATAGTGGCTGTGGAGTGATTCAGCAGATAAGTGTAACTGCAGTTATTCCTTCCTTCCCAGTCACTGAAATGGGTAACTATGTAGCTACAATCCAAATCCAGTAGAACTCCCCACTTGTGTTAATATCTCTATCTTGCAGAGTCATAGCCCCTAAAACACAATTTCTTGTGGTTATTACCACCCTTCTGATAACCTGTGCAAGGAAAACTGAACTCAGGTTAATCCTCTGTTCTTTGGGATGTCAAAACAATATTTTGTATCTTTAATGATACTACAATCTCATGATAAAAATTCTTTATTATTTTACCAGGGGGCATTTTCTTTTCACTGATGCAGTGTGTGCTTTAGAATAAATATACCTTGCAATTTTTCTGAACTGAAATCTCTTAAAATTGGCTTGCAGATAAATAACATATGCTCAGGGTGCTCATTAGTTATTTTTTACAATTAGTGGGAAAATGCCACACCTCTGTCTAAGGAGTTATTAGGGGCATTTCTGTAAGAATGCAATCAATTCTTTGCTCCATCTAGTTAGTCAAAATCAACACCGCTAACTTTCAACATCCTTTGAAAGAAATTGTAGAGATAAATAAAACTAGATTTGAAAGACTGCAAAAATACCATTGATGCACTAACGCGTTTGAGGCTCTGGTGTATGCCATTTCGTCTCTTTATAGTGCTTTTTTTACCGGATTATTTGAAAGTACGTGTGAATTTCCCAGAAGTTGCTGAGGTGGCTTATGATAACCTTCTATTCTGTCTGCATCTTTTCTATAATGTATGTAGTGTTAAGCTATCCCTGTTGCATAAACATTTGTTTAATGCTCCTCTGCACCTTTTCTCACTATACATTACAGCATTATCCTTGCAATACCATGATTACTTTCTGCTTCCATTTCACTTTTGGGTATCTGTCTCCTGTTGGGACTGCATCTCACAGAGCTGCCTGCTGACTGGGTAGCCTACAGTTTGCTCACCTGTGAGCAAAGCAGGGTATGTTCTTTGTACGTCCCTGTTTAAATAATCTGACAGAGTTCCTTACAGCTACACTGCTGGCAGTAGTGTCCGAGTGCCAGTCTTTTCTTACTGTCACCTTAGCTCAGCTCATCTCACCTGTTGAGTATAATTGTGGACACTACTTCCACCTTGATACTACATCCTTGGCTTTTCTAATACCTCATCCGAATCCTGTCCCACCTAACTTCATTTTGTCCTCTGCAAAACAAAGAAACAACATTATATTTTCTTGGCTAACTTGGTATCCTTTGCTCTGCATGTTTGGATAGCTTCTGTCTGTAAGGGGCCTTGGCATAGGGATCACGCTGTGGCCAAGGAGGTGCTAAGTTACCTGAAAAGAAATGCTGAATGCAAGACAATAAGAGCTTCTGGTAGGCCAAGAAATTTCAATTATTCATTCCCTATGACTGTTACACAGTGACCCATTGACAGAATTTCTGTTCCTTTGATAAAGGAGTGTCTTACACTGACAGGTGCAAGTCTGATCATTCCACAGGTTCTTGCTGTAGCCAAAAGCTGCATACCAGCTAGCTGCTGATGCTCAGTTGCATTCAGGATGACAAGAAGTTGCTGAAAGCTGAAAGCTTCAGTGCCCTAAGCCAGAGGCAGAATGAGAAGCTCAGTGCAGCCCAGGCACTTCTAGCTGGGCAGAATGTGCTTCCAGAATGCTGGAAACCATTTATTGCCACTAAGATGGTATACTCTAAACCTACTAGACCACTACAAACACTCAGATCTCTGATTAAAAGAACTCAAATCTCTAAGCAGGGAGGCTTTCTGAATTAAGATAAGTATGGTAGTTAGTTTCTGCCTATTCCAGCTCATCTTGATTTGTCAGTTCTTTATCTTAACCACATGCAGATTGTGGGAGAATTACTTCTCCATCTGTACTATGTTATCGTCACTTCAAAAATAATGATGAATCTTCCTGAACTGTTATCACAGTTTCTGCCTTATCCTGTGCTATAGCTCATATAGACTTCAATAGGTGTGCTTTGTTTGACTTCAAGTTTGGCTGGTACCCAGTGGACTAACTGTGCTCTGAGTGGAATGCTCTGCACTTACACCAGTGCAGGGGTAAGGGTCTTTGGTTTGTGTGTAGTATTTCTGTTCAAACAGAATGACAGCCTTGTGATTAAACAGATGGATAATTAAAATAGCTGCTCAGGAAACTCCCTCCCCCCAACCCCATGTAGGCATTTGGCTTCTTTGTGTACATTATACATATTCCACATTTCAATTGTAGAGAACTGGCAATTGAAAAGGGTTGTATTCCATATTTCCTTTATCTGCTAGTATGTTTCAGCTCTCCACAACCACTGCACAATGTCTTACCTTACAACTCTGAATTATGTTTTTATTTTATTTCACTATTAATTTGACAACCTACTGGAATAGTATTTGAAAATATTTAGGTGTTTTTAATAAAATACTTTCAGTTATAAATGTTGAGGAGATATTTGGCACAACATAGCTTGCTTTTAGAAGACAAATTTGCGTTTTTACAGGAGTAGCTAGTATGACAGAATAATTTAGGTGCAGCAGAATTTTGGGTGACATCCAACTGCTTGTGAAGGAACTACTAAAGTGGTTAAATCAATACCATTTATCTTTAACCTTCTGGGCACAACTAGTTTACAGATCTTGGGAAAAAACAGTGGTAATTTGTAATCCCTGCAAAGTCTGCTGTTTTTTCTATCTGTTGTTCTTAATACATCCAGTAAGAATACCACACACTAATTTGTAAGATTTTGTAACTTACAATATTCTGTGATTCTGTGATAACACTGAAAGTAACAATACTACACAATAATTGTCCAGAGGAGGGCAGCTCAGGGTGGAGGCATGATGTGGGAGGAGGAACTGAGGCCTCCAGTGGCATTCAGTCTGGAGGCGAGGAGGCCCAGGTGAGGCCTCACTGGTCCCTGCATTTCCCTGAAGCAGAGATTTGGTGCCAAGCTCTGTTCCAAGGAACTGAGGTCAGGACACACAGGAATGGCACGGAGCTGTGCCACTGGAGGGCCAGGGTGTATGTAGGATAAATGTATTTACTATGAAGGTGGACAGACACTAGAACATGTTTGTCAGTGTTTAAGTGGCCTTTGGAAAATGCCCCCAATAGCATGCTGTAACTTTTGGTTGTGTAGTCAGGCAGTTGGACTTGATGGTCTTTCAACAGTTCTATTCTATTCCAATTTCATGTTCATTGACAGGCTAGCAGACATTTTAGTATTGCTTGCTTTTAAACTTTTCTCATAATACTTTATCTCACCAGCCCTTCAATATAAGATTCCAGGTGTTCTCCTTCATTATATTTCACCCTTGGATTTCTTTTTTCTTCATCAATTGTCATTCAGCACTCTGAGCGCTGTGGCAGACCCATACGGTGAGAGTATCTTTTTACAAAATCATGAGTCAAGCTGAGTTTTGTTAGAAAGCATGACTTGGAAAACAAGACATAGAAAATGGGGAGAGTAATTTAAAACTAGGGCATTGCTACCCTTATCATTCTGGAGCCTAGGGGAGACCTCAATAAATTGCTTTTGCATGGCAAAGAGCAAATGTTGGATTTCAGTCTCAATGTCATCTGCATTTTTGTTCCTCAAAATTGCATTTCAAAGCCTCCTCCTATCACAATAACCCAGCACCACTGAGACTTGGAATTATATGCTGATAAAGATGTTATCTTCTTTCAGTGGTAACTAGCAAATATTGTACTTCTGGTCTGCTCTTACATCTTCTACTTCAACGGTTTTACTCTGTACTTTTGATGGCATGCCATCATAGTTACACCCCTTCTGAATTTCCAAGCAAATGAACCAATGGGGATGTGCAAAACTTAAAATTTTAACCTTCTCTTTTTCAGTTATGATGATCATGATGACTTCCAAGGAAGAGAATTCCTATTTGTGCATCATTTATCTTCTCTTTCCTGTACCATCTACACTTATTTGTAGCCTGCAAAGCCGCTGTTAGCTATTGTTGTCATTATTTATTATATTACATTACAGTAACTATTACCTATTACAGTAGCACTGATAGTATCTGACTGATCTTGTCAATAGTTACACCATCCCAGAATGCAAGAGTTTGTGACCTGAAGCATGATGATATCAACTGACAAAACAGACAAAAGGGGAGTGAAATGCTACCCAGCTCAAAAATGTACAGTTAGCGATGCAACTGGAAGAGAATGGCAGTTATGTTACTGAGCACCAGTGCTTGCTAGATGCAATTCCCTTGCAAACCTCATTTACTTCTCACTTCAAGAAATCTTCAGTATGTACTTCAGTAGTGTAGGGATCTTCACTGTGCCTCTTTGCTGTTGCCAGACCCAGTGGCAGTAAACCATAGTGAAGTGCATTTAATGAATCTTACTCATTACAGCAGTGAAACAGAAGTCTTCAATTTTTTACCTAGCTTAAATACTACATGGAAAGAATGACTATCATGAACAGAACAGTCCAGAATCTTTCTGGGTATTTTACAGTCAGAAAAATACTTTTATTACTAAGTTAAAATATTTTGTGTTCTAATAATTCTGTTATTTAAGTTGCACTGGAATCAGCATTACATGAGACCTTTCAGTTTAAAAGATGCTGTGATTTTAATTGTCTAATTTAGCAGGTGATGTTCCTCACTCAGTTTGTAGTGAAGAGTAAAACTGGAGCAGTGGTGGGATAGACCAGCACTTACATTAATTAAAATCATCCATACAGTGACAGTGTTGGATTTGAGACATTCATATTAACAGCAACATAACAATATGTCCCAAAAGCTTCACTGGCATCTTGTCTTCCATTCAAAAATCCTAATATGCTATATGAAATCAGAATTTACCCTGGAAAGCCAGCACTACCTTTCAAACTAGCAGCTGGTGTGCTGAGAAGTTGGCTGAACCTTATCTTTAAAAGCTGGTGAAGTAATGACAGCTCTCAGTTCCCTATTTTGTACACTGAGCTATATATTTACCATGATACTGGATCATACAACATCCCCAAGGATTTGGAAGATTTTGAAGTGTCTCATTTTAGGCATTTTGATTTCTTGCAAATGCAAGAGGGATGAGAAGATCTGTTGTTAATTTTCAGTAGATGTAGTAAGGCTTCTGATACAGCCTCAGAAATATTCATGTGCCCATGTAACCATCAGAAACATGTGTGTGACTGTGTTTTTGCCCCTGTGGTGCACACTGTTGTTTATTCTCTTTCTGTTGATGCCTTTTGCTGTTGCTTTTTCTGTCGTTTAGCAGCTAATGTTGCTTTCTTACACAACAGGACTTTCTAGGCTTTCCTCTTCTCTAACATGCAACAGCTTCTTCAGTTACAAACAATAAAGTGCTATCATCACACAAAGAAATTGCTAGTGAGATGGTGTGGTTTGTGTTAGCATATGAAGGGCTGTGTCAGAGCTTTTAAAGATTTCACCCCTGGAAAAATTCAGTCTCTAACAAATGTAATTTTGAAAGGAATAAAATACCTGGCAGACTGATACTATTATACTGTCCTGCTTCTGCAGGCAGGAGCCATGCTGAAAGGACGACACTATCTCTTGAGCTTTTGACTTCAACAGATGAAAACTGGTTTACATTTGGCTTATTTTCCAGAACTGTGTAAAATACTCGCTTCCGTCCGCACTGTCCTTAAAAACAATAGGGTTCCAGGTCGAGTATATGGTAGACTTCCACACTGAGTGCACAGATCATATAATAGCTGCATTGTTTCTTCCAAGGGCCCCTAGTACAATTCCACTGTGCAGCTATGTAACACTTGTACTGCTTTGTAAGGAAAGCAGCATCTAAAGAAAGTGAGCTGATGCAGTTTCAAAGACAGAAGCTGATCTGCTCTGACAGTAGAGATGTGTTTTCTGCAATTACTATCTGCAAACCTCTTTTGTGGAGGAAATAGGAATTGATCTGGAAGAGTCCTCCCATTGTAATGCCATCAAAGCAAAATTGTTTATTATCAATTCATTCTGAAAGTCATTAAGCCAGTTAAAATTATTTTAAGTCAGTACAATCATTGCTTCCCAATTATGGATGTATAATTTTGTTTCAGCAATTCTTCAGTGACTTTTAATTTTACATATAGTTCTATTTACTTCTGGATATTTTTTTCAATGCGATTTAATATTCATGAAAAGTATCAGAAGATACAAATACTGGTTTTGTTTGTAGGATAAATAAATAAAAATAAAAGAAACTTTACTTAAATTACCTCATCTGTGTCCTTCAAACGTCATGAAAGGAACTATCTCTGAGATGGAGGAGAAAGAAGTCTTCCACCCCCTCAGAGCTTCTGACTTTGCCATTTGCTGTAGTCATCCATACAAAACAGCTGTCCTGCAGGAATGTAGTCATGTCACCTCCATTCATGGAGCGGCACTTAGAATGTAACAGCCTTGTTAGCATGGTTTGTTTAGAGCGCAGCTTAAGCATTTGCTTTTTCTTGCTTAATGCGGTACTGTTCTGACTTAGCTTGATCAATGCTATTCTTTCCTCCTTGTTTTCTCTCTTTCCTTGCCGCGCTGAGGATGGATTTGCAAGGCTCATTGAATTGGCAATGAGGTATAAAAACATCCACCTTTTGTGCTTAGTTCAGGCTTGTTGTAAGTAAAAATATTTACATTTTAAATAACAAGGGCTAGTATTCTCAGCCTTACTTTTGGCTTTATTGGACCCTATTCAATTTGCCACACCTGGTGAAAACTGTAATGGGAGATGGAGACAAATTATGGAATTGGCATTTGGGAATGAATTTGGAGTTCTTTCCCTTTCTGTGCCAGTAAAAGGCGTTCATTTGGGGTTCTGCACTTTGTTTTTTTGAACTGATGACACAGATAACTTCACCTCTTAATTCCATGGAAGTTGTTACTACTTATAAACAGATTATGTGAATTGATTCCCTCTGTTGCTGCTATTGGTGGTGTTTTTTTTTTTTTTAATTTTTGTTGTTGTTGTTTGTTTAAGTCATTCTCTGAGTAAACTAAACAAGTTAGCCTTAATCTCAGATATGTCTTGATACAATTAGTGCTGGCAGAGGATGCTGCCAATAATATACATGAAAGACTAAACAAGCCTGTAGATAATAAACACCACCTTCTTTTCATAATTTGAGCTGGACTGATTCGGTCCAAACTGTCTTTTGCTCAGCCTTAGATACAAGTTAGAGAGTACTCTCTGGAACAGTCTATCCCTGTCTAAAAAACCTTGAACCCCATGAAAGAGGTGTCTCACATATACAAAATAGAATCCAGTCCAACACTTCTTTGTTTCAGAAACCTGGCTTTAGAAAAGGATTTATGCTTCTTGCTCTGGATAGAAGGAACATTTATCATCTATTATGAACTCCATCATCAATAAAATAAAGTCCTCAGACTTCTGTTTAATGTGTGCACAGATAAAATTATTCATATAGTCTTTATTTTCTCCTGGATATGACTGAAGGCTTTTTCTTACTCTATGAGTTTCATCCAAAGATGGCACTAGGCAATCACAGGAAGCAGCCTGTGAATAAACAGCTGTGCTCTGCATTCTCTTCCTGTAGTTGCCTTCTCTCCTTGAGTTCTTTCCCTTCATATATTTTCAGATGATGTTTGCTTAAAATGAACAACTCTTGTCAATTTGAAACTACAGAGATAGGGGTGGAAAGAGGGAGGTAAAGTTGATGTTAATCTTTTTACGGCTTTGTACTTAATCCTGAAGGGAGATCAACTATTTTCCATGCTATTACAGAGCAGACTGTAAGCCTGTGAATGTATGAGGTCTGCTTTAAAAGTAATGTCTCCTGTTTTATCATATTGGCCCATAGCATCAGAGGCAGACGTTAGTATGGCGGTAGAGGCTGAACCTTCCTGCTCATATTCTGTTACATTTTGTCGCTGTGTGACAGATGGCAGCAGAGGGGCAGTTCGACAAAATGGCATCTGACATGGAAGTGTGAATGGAACAAAAGTGTGTCACTGAATTTCTCCGTGTGGAAAAAATGGCACCCATTGGCAATTCACTGTCTCTTGCTGAATGTTTCTGAAGGCCCAACAGTAGATGTGAGCACGGTGAGGTGGTGGGTGGTGTGTGTCAGCACTGGTGACAGCGAGATGAAAAACAAACCATATTCTAGAAGGCCATGCAGATTTTTATTGGTGCAGCATGCAGGCTTTGTTCATTACTGGCAAAAATACATAGCTAATGGAGTGGCTATGTTGAAAAAGAGTGTTTTGTAGCAGAGAATTTGCTCTATCAAACAGTGTGGTTGTATATCTGTTGTAGTTTCCATAGAAATAAGTAACAGGCATTACTTTTGGAGCAATCTGTGTATAATTGTAACCAAGTTACTGATTCTCGTGGGTTTTGTTGTTGTTGTAGTTTGTTTATTTTTTTAAATGCAAAATGTATCTGAAAGAACTGGATAAAGAAATTAAATGTTTATATGCTACCTCCTCCTTTTTCTTGTTCTTGGTAGAAACAACACTATGGTGCTTAAGGTGTGCAAGTCTGAATGATAAATCCTGCTAGTTGAAGGACATCCTTGTCTCAGTCTCTCAGTCTCTCTTTCCTTTTTTTTCTTTTTTTTTTTTACTTTCTTCTTCTTCTGCCTTATATTTTTCTCCATGTTCTCCTTTCTCATGGTTAATTTGAACCTAATAGAATAAACTGCTGGCTGCAGCAGCTTGTGTCAAGCAGCAAAAATGTTTTTTGGAAGGCTAACCTGGAAGAGCCTTGCTTTCCTAGCTTTGTGATCAGTTTCATTGGGGTAATTACTTAGAGGCAGATTCCAATTTTCGGTAGACTGTTCTACAGACACCCAGCAAAAGAAATTTGGGTTATTGCTACGATACGTAATAATTAAAAGCTGAGAAACTGTTGCACAGTTTTGCTAAAATCCTAGTGTGGAAGTTCATTATCTCCCTTGGCTCTTCTCAATCTGTCCATTTAAACTTTGTTTTTATGTGTTCATCCTACACTGGAAGGTGTTAAAATCAGGCTGCTCTAAAATGAAAAGAGATTAGGGATGGAGATTTATTCATAGTCTCTATTAATTTCTTAGGCTGTTTACTTTAATTCTGGCTCCAAACCCCAGCTCCCCTCTTTTTTCTTTTTAACAACTTTTTCTTCCTCTTTGCAAGCTCTGGGTGAGGGAAAGGCTGAGGCAGGGTCTTGCTGAACATGAGCTGCTGGTGGAACCCTGCGGGGCTGGTTGCTGCCAGGGGCAGGAAATGGAACACATGCCTTTCACCAAGGCAAATTTCTTTTTCTAATCAGATCAGCAGTCATGCGGGGAGAAGTGGCACTGACAAAATGTCAAGTTGTGCACATGGGTTCCAACTGCAGCTATGGATGGATGTCTGACAGTGAGGAAACAGCCATGGTCAAAATTGTGTTGTACATCATGATCAGAACTGTAAGGAACAATTTGTTTACCCCAGACAGTGGCAAGCGTTAGGTTGTAAGAAAGTTGGAAAGTTAAAGTGAACTTAATTATCAACCTCAACTTATTGTGTTTCTTGTCATGATGTACCACTGTTTTGATACAGTGATTCTGCAAACCTTTCACTAAGACTGCTAAATTTTAAATAAATCAACTATACTTATAAGTTTTCAAAATTATTACTTTATCATATTTCTATATATGTGTGTGTATATATTTCTCCTCACCTTGACCTCATTCAAAATAACAGTTACTGCCTTCTTTTTCTTTTTTCTTTTTTTTTTTTTTTGATTATAACTTTCGTATTGGTGCTTAGCAATGGAGTTTGTTGTTCATACAGTGCCAATGTCCTTATAGCTGTCATTGGTATGCCTTGCATGCAGCTCTGGCTGCTGCATGCTGTAGCACTGCAGTCCTTTTCCTTCTGCAAAGAATTTATAACACTCTCTTTCCTAGATTCTCCACTTCACATGTTTTAAAAAGAAGATGAAAGACACTGGAATTTGTCCTAGATTGGCTTCCTCAAATGAAAAGGATGGGGAGTATGTTTCTCTCCCATTGGACTGTAGGAATTCTGGGATAAAAAATTTAGAGCAAAAGGACCACAGTGTCATAGCTGGAACTCAGTTCTGTTCTGTGGACCCATGCTGTAAGGTGCGAATTGCAGGTGCAAAGCTCAGGATAACTTATGAAAGAGCACAGAAACAGTTTTTTAAAAAACATACTATTTCACTAAAGATCTTTGACCATGATACTTCATCATTTAACTTCTTTTAGCAAAATATTAGTATTTCCATCACATAAAGACAAGTTACAAGTTACAAATTCCCGAAGAAAGAAAGTATGTTTTAAAAATTTAACTTTGAAGCTCAGGAGTAAATGCTGATTAAAAATGTGAAGAACTATGAAGTCTCTAAGTCTCCCCCATGCAAAGAAGGAAGGGAAAGATTAAGTCTGTTAAACAGAAGTGATACTAACGGGATTGCTTATTTATCTGTGAAGGCATAGGGAGTGAATATTACTGAAACTGCTTCTATTCAGTCTGTACAAAATGCTGATGTGTAAATGTAAAAGTACATTTTCTTAAATTAATTTGTGGAACTCACTGCTGCAGGTAATTGCTAAAGACCATTGTAATACCTTGTAAAATGCTGTTTTGTTTTGTCAGTGAGCAGTAAGATAGGTGAGAAAAAGGGCTTGAAATCTATGACAAAGCATATACTGATTATGGCTGAATTTGTTTGAAGGACCACTTCACAACTGCACATTGCATTTCTGTGTGCACCAGCCTAATGTAAGCCATACAGTTGCTGTCGAAGGGAGGATGATGTTCCCATCAGGTTCTAAGAGATTTCAAAAAATCTCATTACCTCTTGAGGTGATGTGTGTGCGTGTGTCAGGTGTTGATGTTTCAGTACATCTTTTGTCTCTAATTCTTTTATTTGCCTCTAACCTTGGGGTTTCTAGTTTTAGAAAGGTTTTAGATCTTTCTGAAGCACTACAAGTTTGTTTGTTGTTTTGTTTTCTATAAATATTTTAAGACTTAAGATGTCACCATTTAGCATTTGTTGTCTGATATTCATACCTAATAGGTATTAGCAAATATGGCTCTGAATAGCAAATACAAATCCTTGTATTTCTTTTCAGACCAAGCACAGTCTTCATTAAAACCGAAAGCATAGAAATTCTGGATTGCAGCTGAGGGTACTTTCCATTGCATCTTAATGCTGCAGGCATAAGGAAGGGCTGCTGGAATAGCTGAATGAATACTTGACAGAATCCTATTCATGGGCTCTGATGGTTGAGATGGGGTTGATAGCTAATTATTTCCAGTGCCAGTGAAGGCTAACTCTAAAAATGATCTAGTTTGCTGATATTATCACTGCCATAGACCCTGAGAATACATCATATTGACAGCACATATTATTACCCTTTTCCTAAAATATGCCCATGATGATCGACTGCTTGCCTCTTAATAGTTCTGTTTTGCATCACTTGGAGAATGAACTCATTATTGATCAAGTAGAGGTACCCAAATAAGTACATGATGGTATGTTCTGATCCACTGAAATATATGCAGTATGCATAATGGTATTGATCTGCTACTGATCAAAACTGTATGTTAAAGTATGCTGCTATAGTACTTTCAGCTCCAACTAGCTCCTCAGGATATCCTTGTACCCCCAGTAGCTCCGTGGACTGGTGTAGAGATGGCCTGAAGGAGAATCCCGACATGGTGATGGAGGATATTTTTCAGACGTGTGACCTTTAACAACAACTTACCTGTTAAATCTTCTTTTAAGGCTGTAAAGATTTTGGAGTCTGACATTTACTAATACATGTTATCTGTTTTGTTTAAAATATATAGTTAAGCCACATATCTGATGGCTTGGTGTATGCCTATTAGTTCAGGAATAGATTAGTTTCATTATTTGCTTTCCTTCCTCTATCTCCAGGCAGAATAAATCTAAATTCAAATTTTAGAGAGGCTGGGGCCACGCATCAGGAGAGGCTCAGCTCAGCATGCCAAGGTTCATCCCAAAGCAATTTTTACAGCTGCATGTTAAACCTGTTTAAAAAAAAAAAAAAAAAAAAAGGGGTCCGGAATAGAGAGATTTGAATCATCTGTTAAGAACGGAACTGCTGGGTACTGCTTGGATATCGGAGGTTGCTGAGCATTGCAGTTTGAGTGAAACTGTCTGCGTAACTTTAAAAGAAGATGTCAAGTGTAGACCCTCTATCACTGGGGGAAAAAAAGAGTCTTATTGATCCATTTAGCTGGTAACAGATACGAATCAAACCAATCGTGTATTCTCTAGTGTTCAAGTTAGATAAGTGTCAAGAGCTGCAATTGATCTAGAGTTCCCTGCAAAACTTCACGGCCATATAATGTTGTAGGCTAGTGAACTCTGTGAGAAGCAGTGACATTCCATAGAGTGATTTTTGTCATATTTGCTGTGAGAAAACACACTGACAGTAACATGCTCCAAGAATGAGTGTTAAAGTGTATGGCACTGTTGAGAGCTAGAGGAACTGGGCAGAATTCCTCAGGTTTTTTGAGAACATATGATAGAATTGCATTGTTCTGATCCAGGATTTGGTCAGTTAGATTCACTCATTTTCCTACATACATCTTCTGTAACACATAACTTATCTTCAGCTATCTGGGGTCTTTCTTTGAGATGCTGTTATAAGAAATATAACAACTGCAATGAGCAGTTTTTTCCACGCAGTCTGTTAACTGTGCTTTAACAAATGGCTGTTGCCTTATCCTTCTGGGGGAAGGAAGCAGATAACTCCCTACACTGACATCTCCTAATTACCTGGGTAACCTGTTTACATGGTTGGATCTGTCCAGAAAAGAATAACAACAAATTCTACCAAAATGAAACACAGAGCTGCTATTGCCTTGAGGTTTAACCTATATGGCAAAGTCCTGCTGAAAGTGACTGCACAGCTTGCACAGAATTGGATTCAAACCCTTTTGCAGCAGAATTTATTATTCAGAGTTCCCACCAAAGGAGACAGGCCAAAAATCACCTCAGGAATTTCACAGACTTGGTTATTATTGATAGCAATGTAAGGACTGTATTGATTACCATGATAGCATATTTGTTGATTCTGAAGAGAGGCTCCTTGACATCTAGCACTGCAACATAAAATTTCTGAAGATGGATTTTACCATAAAGTATCACAAAACCATCTTTGCACCTATCCTATATTTTTAATAAAGGGGACTATTTAAAAAAAATAAAAATTAGGATACAAATAATTAGAACTAGAATCCAATCCACAAATACGGGTCAGTTTTTATACGCTTTGAGTAATTCAAAATTACTGGCTTATAAAGGTGTGGTTTAGGCAATAATGTCGGCAAAAAGGTGGCTTTTTTACATTCAAAAATAAAAAAATATAAATTCAGAAGGCTTTCAATAGGATATATTGTATATATCCTATTAGGATATATGTATATATGTTGTATGCATAAATTTGATTTTGTTTATAATAGAAAACTGGGCATGAATGTATCCAAGATAACCTTTTATAGAAAAGATCTTGTTGTTCTGTACCAAAAACCCATATCATGATGTCATCATCTATGGTACTGTGACCCAGCAGTATAGCAAAAGCTTCAGACAAAGAAGCCAAGAATGAGGTAAGAGAAATAGACATAGCAGGTGTAATGGGATGGGTATTATTTTTGCCTCTGCAACTGTGGAAGTGTGGCTGCTGCAGGTGAAGTGAAGCTCACATGAAGCTTAAACTGTCTCCGAGGAACACAAGGCAGATGGAGTCTGCTAGTTCCTCTGTGGTCCAGTGGTTTGACCAAACTGATCTGATCTGTGTCCTGGAAGAACAGTGGGAATTTTGTAGCCATGGCTGAAGGAAAAAAAAAAATAAACAAAGAGACAATAAGTGGGGCAAAGCTTCATTATTTTTTAACTTGCGGAACCTGCATATCAACGTAGAAAAAAACTGATGATCATATTCATGAGTTATAATAAGAAGATAAACAGAGGTATTATCCCATAAGCTTTTGTTAAATATGTATGAAATGTTTGTCACTGCAGTTTCAAAGCTGTATATTCAGTTGTTCGTGTATCAAACTGTGGTAAACCAGGAGCAGGAAGGGAAAAACCATTGAATATTTTTGCACTGTACCTATTTATTAATTATGCTTTTGCCTTTGATGATTTTCCACTGGATGATATAGCCCCATGTATGACAAAATGCTGGTAGTCATATGAAATGAATATATTTAACACTCTAGGGAGAGAAATCCATATATGACCAATTTCTCTTTGGTAACTGTGGAGGAAAGATGAAGAATTGGCTGAACATATACCCACCAAATAATTTCTCAGTGTTCATTTTTCCCAACAGAAAATGCTTCAAGTATAGCTGAGTACAAGAAAAATCAACATGAAGAAGCCTAGAGGTTTTATTTGAAGGATCTCATCATGTGTGAATAATTGCAATGGTTGATTGTAGCACAGAGTGCCCTTCCCTTTCCTCTGTGTGCTCATGGAACGACGCAACCTGAGAATGATGTGATCATGTGCTAGGCTTATCCCATTCCCACCCCTTTGGCATCTTATTCAAACACTGATGTAAAAACATTTTGCTGAATTTAGCAATACAAGACACTGTGTTTGGGGTGGTTTTATTTCTTTTGTTTTTGTTGTTGTTTGTTTGTTTGTTTTGTTTTTGTTTTTGTAATAAATATGCAGTAAATGCCTACAAACTGAATCTGAAGAAGCTGCATAATATTTACAGGCATATATACGTACTGTAAAGGATAGATATAAAACCAATCAATGCTAATGTATACAGAGAAGGGAAAATATTTTTGTGTGGACAAGAAGAACTGGACAAGTTTCTTGAAAGTATTTCAGGTCTTCTAAAAGATCTTATCTCCACAATGTCTTTGGTAATCCTTTGCTGTTCTTTGATTCCCTCCCTCCTCAGAAAAAAAAAAATTTTTGAAACAAACAAATTAGATGTTAAGTAAGAATTGGAGGATTAAATGCTCCAATACCCCAAAGCAAGAGGAGATCATTCTCATTTTGTCTAATCTTTTGGCAGTGGAAAGAGTCTTAAAGCAAAGTCCATTGCTTTGAGCACTTTCAAATCTTACCGATAGCTGAACACATTCATATTGCTAACCCATATGCAACTGTTTGTTCTTGGCCTCAGAGCTTTCTATTTCTATTTTCTACTTTCTTACTAGCATTATTCCTTGCAGTGAAATGAACAAATTTATCTGCAGATTTTTAAATGTTTTTCTTAAAGACACAGTAACAGCTCCACTTGAATTAATTTTATGACTCTTCGATCTTGTGTTGTGGGGCTAGAATCAACAAATTAGATGTGGAGAATATCTAAAAAATTTTAGTTGGAATATTTTCTCTAGCTGAGTAACCATTTTGGCCATTTATAATATGAATATTTTTAGAGGACTGACTACGTACTAATTTGTCCTAAGTGCACTGGGCAATAAAATCAGTCCTGAAACAAAATAGTAATTCTTCTTAGCCAAGTACTACCATGCACATAGCAAAAGTAATGTATTTTACTCTTTTTTTTATTTTCCCCCAAAAATAGTTTAGAAGAATGTTAGATATATAGTCATCCTCACATCTTGCACTGGTGTTGCAACCAGTCTCCTAATAAATGATAGGTAAAGAAAGATGAAATTTCTTTGCCTTTAGTAGGAGAAATAATCTTTATCTTACTCCAGAGTTTAGGTAGAAAACTCCAAAAACATTTACAATTTTTGTGGAGATCCTGAGGAGTGTATTCAGCAAGAACACTTCAGCATCTACTTGGGGCCCTAGACATGCCTGCCAGACCCAAGATATGTTCATGGTACATTCTTTGTATGACCCCTAAAGAGTTAATAATCCACTCTCAAGATTAGGACCATGGAGTGAAAGAAAATCACACTAAGGAGTGTTTGAGAGGACAAAAGGGGCTACACTAAAACTCAGTTTTTGCAAGTCTAGGAAAATGAGCTTTGTTTTGTGAAAATCTGAGATTATAATACAGGTGAATGTTTATTGGCAAGCTGAATAGCTGCCAAATATAGCTCTTCCCTCAGAAGTTTCTCAAATAATGGATGTCTGTATAAATGACCAACTTGCTTCTGCCATGAAGATGCCTTTATCTTTAAACTATATTATTCGAAGTATCCTTTTTTCTCCTGAAAATGACTGCTAATAGCATCACTATCAGACCATACTTACTGAAAATTCTTCCTGAGATGGTGGTAAGAGCTTATACTTCTTTTTGAAGCAAATTCTTGCCTAGCAATGCTGGTTTTATGTTCTTTCAGCAAAGAACTGGACAGAAAGGTCTTAGAACTTGGAATTACAAATGTTTGCATCCCTCCTACCTCCCCAAAATCACCAAGTCTGATATGAAAAATCAGAGCAAACCTTTGTAATGATTCATGAGATACTACCACCCTCTCTTGAGCTCTCTCATTGCCTCATTCCTTATACTCATCAATGTGGGCTTTTATTGCCATTTAATAATAAATGGTATTTTGTTTGCTTACCTGACACTTTTATTAACTTTACTCATATGCGTATGCACACATGTTTCTCCAGGCCTTATTTCTCCCCAGCTCTCCCTCCCTTCTATTCAGGGGAGAGGAGAAGAAAGAAAAAGTACAGCTTTATTTGAAGAGAATTTGTCCCTAATCTGTTGCAGCTGTAGGGGACCGTTTGGCCAATTAAAGAGAACAGGCTTTGGCTCCTTCCCAAATGAGGTGGCCACATGTTACACTTGGATTGGTCACCTCAGGGGAACAGTGGGTCATAGGGGCATCTGTTTGTCATTTCCTCTCTGATCAGCATGAAGCAAGCAAGAAGGGAAACGTATATTTTCTTTATCTTGTGGCTTGTCCTGCAGCATCAAAAGGTCTAGTAGCTTCAAATCAGGATAGGGGAGTCTCCTAGAATGTGATGTGAGCTTTGATTCCCAAATCCTAGATGTTTATTTGCTTTGCTTAGTTTTGGGGTGTTGTTAACTTATTTCTGTCTCTGTGCTGTAAAGGAGACAGAAATGTGAAGGCTCTAGTAATGTAAAGGAATTATGATAGGTTTATACTGGTTTAAGTGATTTCAGAGTTTCTCTCCAAGATAGGAAATAAACCCCCTTTAACAAGGCCATAGCTGCCTTCTGTTGTAAACAATCAAAAAGATCAGGTGCTATTCCTAAGAAATAGAGGTCTGGTATGAATATAAGAAGGTATTATGATCTTCAATGTCTCAAATGAGTGATGTAATCTCACACTCGGCAAGGAATGTTAGGCTATGAATTATGAACAATTTTGTGAGTTGATCTATAGTTTAATCAACTTCTGAGCTGTATATGTACCCAGGGCTGAAAAACAGGCTACTGGAGCCATCACAATGAGATTGTCCCTTAAAAAGAAAAAAAAAAAAAAAAAAAAGTGAGAGAAACATCTGGTTTCAACTAAACTCGGGTACTAATAAACTAATGCTCATCATGAAAGAAAGAATGCTTCAATCAACTAGGCAGGTCAGTGAACTCATTTTCTTCTCAATGTGGCTGACCCCTCATTTTCAAACTGTTATGGTTACCATAAACTGATTATTTAGTTCAGTAAATGAAGTAGTGTGACTGGAAAAAAGATTTGCTTGATTTGAAGCTTTGATCTTCTTCAGTACAATGAATTTTGAGTTGTAACATTTCCATTCCGGGTACTGAGCACTGCAGTAGCTGAGTGTTACAGAACAAGTTTCTTCATGGCGGCTGAGCTGATAAATGTGTTTTCTTAGCTGAGGTGAGTGAGGCTGTTGGTGTTAAAGGGGCTGTGAGCCTCACTCAGAATTGTTTGAAGGAAGGTGAGCACCCATGGCGCAGCTGATGAACCATGGTAACCTCCTTATACGCCTCACCCTTGATCAGAGGCCGGAAAGGAAACCACAATCTTGATCACCACATGGCGGAACACAGCAGATTGTGCTATGGCCTCAGGTTATGGGCTGGTATCGAACCTGGCAATAGCTTTGCTGGAGGAGAATTCAAAAGTGAGGTGAATGTTGAATTATGGATATGTATTATTTTTAAAGCGGGGACTTTGGTCATAAATAGTTACACTAGTCCCAAAAGCAAACCTCTTAAATTTTTTGTAGTGAAATAAGAAAGGCCAAGTTTTAATTTCCCTCTGGCTTTATTAGCTCCCTTCCTGTTTTCCCCCAACAGAATTTTGTTTTATTTTTCTGGAAACTGTTCTCATCTGAAACTTAAAACCAAGGGCAAGCCTGCCATCACCGTAATGACACAGCCCTACCTCAAATTCAGCCATTTATCCCTGTCAATTATTGTGTTCTGCTTCTGTTACACACTTAATCTTCCAAACTATGTTGTGTGCAACAGGTTTGTCTGAAAAATTGTATGATCGTGGTATCTGTGATCTAGTATTGTACAATTTTTTAGTATCTATACATTGTCTATTAGCTTTTTGATTTGCTATTTTTCTTTATAACTCATTCTAAATGTCATAGAACACCTGTACAACAAAACTGAAAGTGAATGTGGTTATAAGTTAATTCTTATTTATTAAATGCCTCTAAGTCTAAATGGAAGAAGGGGTAAAATTTAGCTTTAGTAAGTATATTTTTGTTCTTTCTTTGGACTCCAAGTCCATTATTCCAGTGGCTAGCAAAAAAAAAACAACAGCTGCTGCAAAAAATTCTATTTGGACACTTTTCAAGAAGACCTAGAGAGCTGAATTTTCAAGCTTTGAAAACATGGTAGCCTTTTGTCCCCTAAAATTGAAGCTAAGAATATCAAAAGGTTTCCTTTTCCTTCAGATTTTGAGATATGTTAAGAATGAAAAGATCGGTCTTTTTTCTTTTTTTTTTTTTTTATTAAGTTTTAAACAGTTTCATCTCAAAACTTGATCAGACCCTCTGGAGAGCTGGTCACTTAGCAAATTATTCTACTTTATAAAGTTCTGTCAGAATTTCTTCCAAACTTGCCAAAACTGTTGCTAATTTCAACAAATAATTTGGTTAATTGGTGAAGAAATTTGATGTAAATGAAACTTTCATGTCTTGCTGTACTTTGAAAAGGATAATTGCTTTTATTAAAGGAAAGAGGTTCTTGTTAAGGCAGTTGCTAGATCAGCGCAGTTCAGTGCCCAGCAATGTAGCACATGGCTGCTGGAATGCAGCTGTGTCTGCTGGCTTTTGTGGACTTGCAGAAAGTTTCCCATGAGACATGACCATCTATTTCAACTACATCCATCAGATAAGCCTTATGAAAAGGGGAGAGAGCATGGAAATTGAGAGTGACTGACAGTTTTGACGTTTTATTGAAATGCTTTAAATGAGTTGGGCATCTGTAACTTTCTCTCCATGACCCTGGCTTCTGTGTATATCAAATATGCGTTTATTGGTAGGGGGGGTTTGGGGCACTGCTAAATAAAAAAGCATTCTGAAGGAGGACACTCAAGTATGTCTAAGTTATTGAGTTATGCAGGGTCTGGAATGAAGGAGCAGGGTTTGGTTGTCCATGAACTGCCCTGATTCCAGGACCACTGATGCATGTTGAATATGGGTATGCCTTGGATACATACTGTGATTTGGGTTCTCTAAATAGTACCCTTACAGGTGGCTTCAACTTTCCTTCCACCAGGAAGGGAGCTGATATAATTCTACCATTGATGTGCTTGGAGACAGGCTGTCTGACCACCAGGTATATGTAGGCAATGAATCTGCAGCTAGGAAGAAGCTACCCTATTCACTGAACCACTAGCAGTACCTACCCCTAGCTACTGAAAAACTTAGAGAAGTCAGTCTGTCAAGAGTGAAACAGACTTGGCATTTTATGATGGAAATTCTGAAGATGTCCATGAGTCATTACTCATCACCAGCTGCTTATTATAACTTGGTTGAAGAATATTTAACTACAATTACCATTAATCAGGAAAACTGCTATATTTTGACTCAAACGCACTGCTTTTAAAAAATTCACCAGGCACCCTCACTGTACTGTGTTGCAGTAATCAGACTGGGAAGTCAACACACTTTTCATAACTCTCACGTCCTTTTAAAATCTGCGACTTGGTCTATCGCATGTTTAATTGAGATTTATTTAGCAACGTAATTATATCTTCTGATGTATATTTAATTCTACAATTACTATAGTTTTTTAGCACAGTTAGAGCTCGTTTTGCAATTGTAGCCAAAAATGCTTGCTTTTTTTCCACTTTGGGAGCTGACACAAGCTGAAAACACAGCACATAGGAGCAAGCCCTTTTGACATCTGAAAAACAAATCTGTCTTAATACTGCTTTGACTCTAGAAGATAAAGACTGTTTTCCATGGGAATCTACTTATTTATGTCTATGTTGTATAATCAAAGATAGTAATTGTGCACTACATACTCTGACATAATTTCATCTTTAACTTGCCTCTGAGTCCTCTGAAATTGGTGATGTTGCTGAGGAGCTAGTGAATGGTATGTAGACAGTAAAATCTTGATTAAAACCAACATAAAATTTCACAGAACTTTGGGAAAAGTAGGAAATCAACAAAGTTTTAGGTAGTAATTTTAGGAGTAACTTTTAGAAGAAATAGCAAACTCATCACAAACGGTTTATTTTTTTCATACATGTGCTTTTGTTCTCAAAAGATTATGGACGTTAGCTACAAGTATTTCTAAGATACAATAAGTTGTGAATGCACAATTTGCCTATAATAGATGGCATAAGAAAACTGTGGAAAAATCCTTGGCAGATCAGATTCAATTTTTTCTTACATAGTGTGTGAAACTCCTGTAGTATTTTGAATTGGCATGTAATAATGCCAGTTCTCATGCATTTACAAATTAGAAAATGAGAAAGGATTGGGGCTAAAACTGGACTCTTTCTTCTTTAAGATATGGACCTCAGAATCTTGAAATTTTATGAAATTTTGATAGGTTACTTTAGTCCATTTGTTATTTACTGATGTAAATAAAATAAAGGACAGATAATAATCATACGGCATGTTCACAAATACTGCATTTGTGAATTTCAAATACTAATCTTGAAATTCAAATAGCCATTTTCAATCTCTGGACTGCTTCATATCAGAACTGAAGATAAAGTATGGCCTTATGACCTGCAGAATTTGACTGACATCATAGCAAACTGACATATATTATATCCTTACAAAATATAAAAGGAGCTTTTTCCAAGGAAGAAGGAAAATTGCTGGGCTTTTTCCCAAAGGTCATGTTCATCTCACTTCTATTCCCCTTAGAAAACCTGACTAGTAACATCTTCCAGAGTCATAGAGAAATAGCGTTATAAATTAATAAGGAACTGAGTTGTTTGACTCAGATTAGATATAAACTCCAGTAAAGTAGGAATATTTGCGACTACCAAAGTAGTTTGCTTAGGGTGGATGCATGGTGTTATTTACATAGACTAATCATATAGGAAGCTTGTTATTTCACATCAGGTGAGTGTTGCATCAGGCAAACTGAAGCATTTGTTACCAATCGTTCAAAATTCAAAGCCAAATGCAAAATTCATCACAAAAATGTCTTTCAGCAGCTATGTCTTTCATGAAAATAACTTTGAACCCTAAAAATTAATTTTCCTGTAAAGTTTCTGTTGAGAGTGTCAATGTTACTGCTGAAACCAGTATTTGGCAAGGTTAAACCTTAGGTCCTTATCCCACAGTCCTTTTATATAGGAGTTTAGTATTTTATAATGAAAAAATGTTTACTCACAGTTATTATCTTTGCTTTTTTTTTTTTAAATAACTATAGATTTAGAAAATTTTTGCTTTCTGCATGTAAGAACGTATTACAATTTAGCAATCTCAAAAACCTATACAAAATAAAACCTCTGTAGTTCTTATGAACAATTCTGTGGAATTTGAGAATTATGTACTTTTTAAAGACCTGTATAAACTTATAGGCCAGCAAAGGAAATGACTTTATTGCTGCAGTAGTTCTATGATTTTTGGAAAACTTTTCAACATGCAGGAAAAGACAAATTTTTTGTCCAGCTGATCACATCTCTCTAAATTGAGATCCCTGATCCAATACCTCAGGAGGTAATTATGACCTACCACTGAATTTCTAGCCTAGTGCCTTGTTTTGTGGTGAACTGAACTGGACATGAGTAATTGCAAATACTGAGAAACACTTTCTTGTCAGGATCTGCCCATGTCAGTCTCCAGTGTTTAAGAATGCATAAGAAAAAAAGAAAATATTGGGGATGTGTTTTCTCTTTTCAGGCACTAGAGAGATGAAAATGAACAAAACCAAACCACAAAAATCTTGAAACAAAGATAGTATGTGGCTACATGGACGAAGTTGGTAGGTAGACCACTGAAGCGAAATTGTTTTGCTGATTCCGATCATTTTAGTTTTCTTACTGTAGAAAAGAACAAGTTCAATCTTCTGTTAATATTATTGATTCAATAAGTAACATGATATTTTATGTGATAAAACTACAAACTGTAATGGAGATTTCAAGTATGGTTGAATGCTGGTTCAGTTCAAATATATATATCTTAAGCTTGTTTACAGACATGAAAAAATGCAAAATCTGTAACACTGGTGTGATATTTATAGTTTGTTTGCACAAGAACTCTAGCGAGTGTGCACTGTTTGTTTAGACAACTGCTACTGGATTTTAGAACTGGCCCTGCAGGTCAGTGTCAACACTTTGCAAAGCACTGCTGGGAAATGTTGCAGGAATTTTCTACCCAGGACTACAAGTCAGCTTTTTCCATATTTGCCAAAGAATTTCAGTGAAAAAAACAAGGATGTCACTATTGTCTTAATTTTCATGTTTTGTATTTGAAATATGGCCATAACTTCTCAGCATCTTTATTTATTGCTCTTTCTGCAAAATATGGTACATCCATTTTCTCTGCAATACATACAAAAATAAGTACTTCTAAAATGGCAAGGTTTATAGTATCAGCAACTGTGTCTCACAGTCTTTCTGAAGATTGTTTTCTCTATTTTCTCTAGCTGAGATAGTGGTTTGACTGCAGATAGAAGAAGAATGTTGATATTGGTGATAATTCTAGTGAGTTGAACACAGAAGTAATTTTTTTTGCCTTTATTTTATTGATTTGAAAATTGACAGTATTTGAATATTAAATTAATTGTATGCAAAAATACTTCCAGAGAACTGGAAGGCTACCCATAAAAAATACTGGAATTTGATTTAGAGAATGGCACCTGAGATGATGTTGTAGGAAATAAGCTGGAAGAAAACATGAATTGGTGTCTTAGATGGATGATTTCCATGGACATGTTCTCCTGTGAGGATGATCTTTCCCTTTTACTGTGTATTTCCTCTTTTTTGTTGTGTGAGAAAAGAGCAAGAAAATATGTAGTTATCTGTACAGATTCACTTCCATTTTTTCAGAGTATTTTGCAGATTGCAAGACCCAAAGAAACCACCAGCTTCCCACCCGACAACTAAGAGAAAACAATCAGATGCAAACTTGATCTGAATTTCCCATAAGCTTTTCCACCTCTTTGGTTATCCTAAAAATTGAGATAAGCAAGAGCCTTAGAACTGCAGCAGTAGTGTCTGCAAGCATCATATGTACCACTGCTTCTAATTCCAGTTTGCACTGTACATACACTGGACTCAATCCTGCTCTGTGTAAGGCCATCCTAAACAGACATTCCTCTAGGCTTTCTCCAGCACTCCCTAAGAAACAAGCTTCCCAGTTTCCCTGCCTGTACCTCATTCATTACTGTTGCCAACTGAGAGTTGCTTTTTGGTTTGCTTTGCTTCTTGCTTAATCTTTGCAGATTTGTGGAATCTTTATTTTCTGCATCTTAAGCTCTCCACCGTGTGTACTTTGAAACAAAGACAGACTGTTCGTGTCTCTTTGCACCAGACTTTCACATACTTGATGACTTATATTCGCTGTCATTATTCTTAGGCAAAACAAACCTGTTTGCTCAATCTGTACTCAATTTTTTTTGATGTTGTACAACACTGCTTTCTGTCACTGCACCCACTGAAATTGTATATAAATCACGCGCTTCCTGGGAATTTAGGTAGAAAAAACATCTTTCTAAAACTTTCAAGTCTTTAAATTATGAACAGATGCACCCTTATTCAATCACGTGACTTTTTGCTGGAGAAAACTTAATATCCTTGGGACGCTGTGTTGTACAGATCAATTACAAACCAGTAAACAAGAACATTTCAAGTAATCTAATTTTAATTTACATAACCTTTGACAATTGGATTACTAAGATTTAGTAATCCAATGTATGCCCAGAACTGGATACATCCTTGAAGTGTGTAAGTCACTTCGTCGCTAAAGAAAGTGCAGTATTTTATCTCATCACATCATGAGCATTTGCTGTGGATTTGTTTTATTTGGAAGCACAACCTGGAAGTAGTAAACTGTAAAGTGTTTCAGGAAAGAGTTAATTTCTTAATAGAATTTGTTTCCCAACTCCATGGTACAAAGGAACAAGTAAGAACTTGCTAATTGGAGGAGGTGGGAGGACTGTGGATTTGTGGGCAGAGCAGGTGATAATTAGACTAATTATGTGAAACTAGCAATTGACTGCCAGGTGTGCAAGATACACAGCAGGAAAGAGCAAAGGGGCAGTTGGTGGGGAGTCATCAAGCAAGAACTTTTAGGTGTTTTTTTAAGGCATTGGGGGAACGTAGCTCTTGTTGGCAGTCTGTTTAAGATGAGTTGTTTGTATAAGGGGAAAGTAGCGGTAAAAGAAGTTGTCTATGCATTTACAGATTATTTTCCAAGTGTGATTTCAAGCTTTTGTGTTGCATCTCAATGTTCCCTAGTACTGTGTGCTCTCCTGATAACCATGAAATACTCATATATCAGTATGAATGAACAGGAATTCCACTTTGTGGTATTGGTGTAATATGCTTGAAAAAATGTAAAAGTTGCTTTCTGCTGAATAACGATCAGGTTTCATCCCACCTGGGACTACTGCCTTTTGGTATTAGCTACAACTTGAAATAGCATGGGGACTGGTAGGAACACTTGTGTTACTTTCAAATATATGTACTGAAAAGTAATTCAGTCATGCATATTTTAATACAAATTACAGCATCCTAAGGAGCAACTATAAATAAGCCTCTGCTGCTATGTGCCTAACAGGCAGATGAGTGTTGCGCTCTCACTGAGTAGCTCCATGATTGAGAAACAGGTGCTCCTAAGTTCTAGCCCTGATTCTGGGTCTTTGCTTCATGTGCTTGAATGTTTGCCTATATCAGTGATTTGTAATCAATCAACCAGTTAGTTACTGCAAATGTGCCGATGACATAAAAGCACTGTAGAAAGTATTTAAGGCGATGTTTCATTGATCTGCTTCCTTCCTATCAGATATACACAGTGCAAAATGTTGAAACGTACCTGGTTGAACACAAGGAACAGTAAAACAGGGTGCTATCTGGGTCACTGTTCTGTTCCCTTATCGAGTGCAGTGTGAATATGGATGCTGCTGTTTTCAATATTTTGCTGTAAAGAAATCTTTTACTTGCTTGATAGGCAAGGTAGATGTTTCTGAAATCTTAAATATCAGCTAGGGTTTTATACTGTTCTGAGCTATTAGTGTAGATGCACTGAAGGGGATATTTCCTTTTACATTACTATAGTCTTTATTACCAACATGAATATTTTCTGCCATAGATGAAAATGATGTAACAGTACAATGAAAATATATCACCTCCACAGTAGCAGAAAGCAAACAATACATATTTTATGACTTCCAATTGAATGGACTCTGTATGCTGGGAAAAGGACTGATAAATTCATATGCACATCACCAGGGTGGTTTTTCTGGGGTATATTTTAAGACTGAGAGCAAAGGTAGACATCTCATGTACTTAAAATGTGAGATTACCTTCCCTAACATTTCTATAACAAAGCCTGTTCCTCACATTTTCAGCAGTTAAAGCATTTAGTGAAACATGAACAGTGCAATTATGGTATATTTAAGGAAAACAGGAAGTATTTTTACTATTGAAACATGAATATTATTTGGTAAGCAGTTAATACTTTGACTACTGGACGTTTAAAACATAGTTCTTTTAATTCAGAAAATGCACAAAGGAATGAACGTGGCTTCCATTGTCCTTTGGGCAAAGTTTGCAGCCATTTCCCAAATTGAGCAAAATGCAGAGACATCTGGTGGCTGAACATCCTAAATGTAGGTAAATAACCAAATGGATCACTTCCCTGCCCAACTACTGGCTAAATGCTGAGTAAATTTCAGTCCAGCAAATGCCCAAGACTTAACCATCCTGTATAACATCTGCTGTGAATTCTGGAAGAGAGTACTGTCTTGTGTTTAGGCTCAGCTACACAAGTAACAAGCTCCTCAATGTATATTTGGATCTTGCAGAGGGTTTTTGAGAGCAGAGCAAGTTGATAAAGAAGTCTCAGTAGCTCTCAGGATCTGTTGAAATACAAACAGAAAAATACAGACTAGGAATGGCGTCCCCTGAAATACAGTGATCAGGATATCAAGTTGCAACTGCTAAAAGCATTTTTGCCTCAAAGAGAAAGTCAGCTGCAGGTGTTGCCCATATCCCAGGATTGTAATGCTTGTGGTGCAGGTGTGAGTGAAGTGCAGTCTTTCTGTTCTGGTGTAGCAGTATTTCTGTGATGTTTCCCTGCTTCCTTACTGGTATTTCCATTATGTATTTGAAACTATGACTGCTTGGTTTCAACCTCTGAAGTTTGAAACTTCTTGTTCCTCTGGGCCGTGTATTATGGAGCTCATAAGAAACCTAAGATTTCATTTGGAACATGAGGTAATGTGACAAGGGAGGGAAGGAATGGGGTGCAACATTGCTTTCTTGGTGGCATGAAAATACCAAGAGTGAAGACTTTAATTGTGCTATTCTCAGAAACTATTAAATTAATGTAATACATAAGAATTACTTTCTATGGTTATAAAAGATAAGTGAAAAGTTCACAATGTTATCGAACTTAGTGTGCCTGGTATTTATGTTGCATACAAGTTAATGTATTGTGAGTCCCAAACTTGCATTTGGAAAGAGTGTAAGTTTATCGTTCTCAGTCCTTTGCATATCTGGTTTCTGTTCTTTGTACACAAAACTCATGTCTTTGTTTGTTTGTTTGTTTTCCTCTTGAATCATATTCAGAATGCTTGAACATGTTAATAACTGAAAAAGTGGAGACCTTTTCTTACCAAGAAGTTCTATTTTGTGGGCTGGTGAATTCCTACCAGAGCACATCTTCTTGATTCATTTGCAAATGGAACTTCTTTTCTAAATCAAGACACTTTCATAATACGATACACATCTCTAGCTTAAAAATGTGAGATAACTCTACTTGTAAATTAACTTGATTCAAACAACAGAAGAATGCTGGCATGTATTAGTAATATAGTTGTAGCATTATTTTAACCACAACTACCTTGTCATAAACTGTAACTGAATAAAGTTTATAAAATTATCTCTAGAAAAATAGCCCAATAGGCATCAAATCTGATGATCAGACTTCCATATCTTTTTTTCTGCTTTGTTGTGTTCAAGACCACGTCAATCAGTGCATCCTCTAAACAGCAATTTGAAAAACAATTTGCCTGAGAATTTATATAAGCTGTTCTAACAAATGGCCAAAAATAAATCTAGCAAAATGTAAGGTATAAACTTCTATCAGAGTAGATGTGTGAAAACTCAGCTGCAGAGGTTTAAAACTGATGTTCAAATCTACTGAATGATGTATATGGAAACTTAATGCTTGGCTCATTCTGTAACATACAGAGCATGGACCTGCTTGAGTTTCATGTCAGAATTTAGGTTGTGCTTATATCAGCAGAGAGAAATTCTAATGGTGCATAATGAGAAAATAATCCGTAAAATATGCAGAGTTCAAATGCAGTTTAAAAATGGTAGCTGAGCTATAAAAAATGTGAAATAATCCCTATGTTTAGGGATGAGCCTCTTGAGGTAATCCAGGGAATCTCCCTAGCAGTAGTGTTATTCCAGGGGTCAGTAACCTTCAAACAGCCATGTGTCATGCTGTGTTTCTCTCCCTTAAATGAGAAACTCTGCAGAATATAGTAAATATTGCCTACTTCAAGACAAAAAGCTGATCAACCACTGTGCAAGACACAAAGTCTCCAGTCCTGTGACAGTTCAAGGTTCAGTGGTAGCAAGAAGCCAGAGGCTCCTGTCTCTGTTTTGCTGTTGGAGGTAGTTGTCCTGAAATAATAATTACCATTTTAAAATTTGTGAGTGTAAGAGGGAATACCACTAGCTCTTCTTGAGGCGTGTTCATTATTCTGTAATATTCTTCTATTAGCACTGCTTCAAATTTCATTGGCCCATTTCTTGACAGTGGTACGATTTACTGTGGAGAAGGTATGGGAATTACTGAAGAGAGAGACTTTAGGATGTTTCCTTTTCAGAAAAGTTCAACTTCAGAGAGCAAAAGTTGACCTATGCAGAGGTCATGGCAAAATCATATTAGGTGCAGAACCTGAACATTGAAGGGCTTTTCTCCCTTTGTCATCTTCTTTGCCCTCACTGGTACAGCCTTTTGAGCTGATGGGAATCTGAATACTCAAAGAAATTCTAATAACTCTGGAAAAATTGTGATTAAAAGCAATAAGGAATACTGGATGTGAGAAACATGGCTTTTGAAACACTGAGAGAGAAAGGTTTGTGGGATATGAGGAAAGGAGACCTATGAGAGAAAGCAGTCACAACATTTGCAAGTCTTCCAATTGCAGGTGTTTTTATTAATTCTGGCTAGCTTAAATACCAGCATTAGAACAAACTTGATGGGTTTTTGGAAAGGAACAGCTGTTTGGATCTGTTATCATGTCTAATTGTCTATTGGCCTTCTCTAATGTGTAAGTGTAAGAGATAGACTTGTCATACAGAGCAACTAAAATTAAATGTGTTGATAACGCAGGTGAATGATCGATCCAACTGTATGAAAAACTTCCAGGTGCCTGATCCAAAATCCATTAAGGAATCTTTAATGGGCTCTGGATTATACCTTGGAAGACTAGACCCGCCTTCAAATGACAATTCTTGATTTATCTGTTCGCTGATTTAGAAAACTTTACACTTTATTTGTGGCCCTGCCGATTCAAGAGCGAATGCATTTTCAATGAAACCATTAGGAAACACCATAAATATTTAGCTGAATTAAGATGTGTTGTATTCATAAAGCTGTTTTCAGTATCCAGAGCTTGGGTGGTCATCCCCTAGTTTTTTAAAGAAAAATGTTTCTCTGCAGAGCCTCCGTGCTTTCACGCTTGAAGAGGGAAGACTGTGCAATATGTGGAGTTTTTGTATTTAGTTACTAACTCTGTAAGGAGGGTTTTCTCTTTGGATTTTCTCCTAGTGTTTGCATTTTTCCACAGTTGGGCTTAGCCAAACACCTTTGGCTGTGGCATCATGCTTTCAGTCTCAAGTGTGTGTAATTTTGCATTATATATATTTTAAAAACTGTTTGTGGTTTTTATGGCTTTAGAACTACATTTCATGAATAACAATATCAAGGACAATGTATCTGTCTCTGCATTGTTCTTGTGTTTGAACGGAAAGCTGAAAGAAACACCAATTTAGACTGTGAAATAATGGAAGCACTTCTACTGTATGTGGTATAATGGAACAGGATATTCAACTATATCTCAAATATGAAAGTGTGATTTATTATCCAAGTGTGACCTCAGTCTTTGTTTCAGATTGTATCCTTTGTCTGATATTGTATGACTTGTTGGTTCTTCTCCCATTCTGTGTATTTGATTTTAAGCAGTAGTTATTTCAATTCTGAGGAGTACTGATCTTTTAGCGTGATTCAGTGCATGTAAATTAGATAGAATAATCATAATTCTTGTGGTAGATTTCCATATATTCCTGCTACATTTTTTAATAAATTGCATGATTGGAGGGAAAGAAACTGGGGTGGGTTTGGGCAAGTGCTTTGTTATTAATGGCAACAAGGACCACACAGCAATACCTGTCCAGCAGGAGCTTCCTATTATCATGGAATATTCCTGAAGTAAACTTCAGTTCTCTCCTGGAAGAATCTGCTTATGGAGTCTGTAAGACATATGAGCTTTGTTTGTGTTTGTTTGGTTTGCTTTCATAAAGCAGTTTGGAATTGTAAACCCAAGTGTAATCAGTGTTGCATGACTATTCTTTGAATGCTATAATTACATTCAGATGTGAAGTGTGAAGTGCCTTGACAGTGCTGCAACAACTTTGAATAAAAGCTTTGAAGCAAAAGGAAGAAATGAAAAATCAACTATTGTCTTTCAGTGAGAATAATTACATTAGAGGTTCAATCACTCTTATCCACCTAATACTCTGTGGAATAGTGTTTATGTGCAATGGGATGTTTACAGTGAGCCATTTAAAATAGTAGCTTATTAGGCCATTCCCTGATGCATGCTGCTATACCTGGGGAGCTTGCCAGATACCATCAGTAAAATGCACCATAAAAGCAATCTGAAACCTCCTTTCTTAGTGGAATTTATCTGATGAATACCTTGCTAAATCCCAAGTGTTTCATTCGTCTTTTTAAAGTGTGATGCACTGATCTGCTCATCTGTTTAGCCTCACTGGCAGCATATTCTCTAGAGGTTAAAACACATAAGGCAAGATATATCCATTCATTTAATAGAGTTATCTCAGGAGGAATGAGGCCTGCAGAATTACCAATAAACATGACCTTACTGGATTAGGTCTCATGGTGAAGACGCGTGCATGGCTGTGTTGGTAAACTCCATTTCAAGCACAGATTCACCACATCTGACCGTTTTCATTGTCAAATAAAATCTTATCAGGAAAAGAGCCTATGTATCTAAAAAACATAACTTCTAATAAATATATAGCCAATCACTTTTACCTGCTTTTGCCATCTGCAATGAGTGATAGTGAAGTGATAACAGATGCATAATCCTTTAATGTTTTTATAGGACAAGTAATTATTTTGCTGTCAAAGCTATGTGGAGGGTAGACATCATTTAAGACAGAATTTGTTTAATTGTTGTTTCATGATTTTTAATTTGATTTTCTTTCCCTCTCAAGACAATTGCAACAATTTTAAGTACTTCTCATAGAAGAATTCCAGTAAAAATATGTCCCGTAAAGGAATATTTCAGCCAAAAATGAAGTTGTTTCTGTTTGAAGCAAAATTGATTCTAGTGTTGAAGTATCCAAGTGTTCCATGTTGATGATTTTGCTGGTGGAAAGAATGTGTGTTTATGTGAAGTAAAGTTGCAGTCAGAAAAGGTGTTCCTTTACTCCTTGCTTTTCTTTAAATCCTTATTTCTTCTTATGTAGATGGCTGCCTTCCACTCCTTCCACTTCTGCACAATTTCAAATGCCTCTGCTTTTTCTTTGATTCTTTTTTTTTTTTTGTCCCCATCTATAAGGTATTTGCTTTTCTCACAAACTAGATTAAGTAGACCTCCGTCTTCAAACTGAATGAACAAGAGATAGTAGAAGCTGCTGAAATCCTAATAAAACAAAAGCACAGAGTATTTGGTTGTCCTTGAAAGCAAAATAACAGAAATAAAAAAAATAATAATAAAATAACAGAAAGAGCAGCTGTTGTGCGCTCTGAATCTGAACAACAGGGTAAATCTGGTCCTATGCTGCTTTTATCAGTATATTGCAATATAGAATTGGTATGTCAAAGGCCCCCTTTTTCTTTTCCTTCAGGACTAGTAGTAACTATGTGAGTAACTATGTAACTTATTTCTGTGCGGTTTAATGTGTGTGAGATCCCCTGAGATTTGGGAAATGCAGATGTACCATCCAGAAATCAGTTTTATCCTAGAATTTGCTTTTACAAGTTGAACAAAACATGATACATTTTGTATCTTATTAAAGGTGTCCTTTAGGATATTTACCTTGAACAACAACCGGAAAAAGAGCTTGATTTGAAGGTGAATGCAAAATTGTGAATGTTTTGTAAGGTAGAAATTTCAGCCCAGAATGAAAACTTCTGTTGTCCATTCCAAAGGTCTTCATCTTCACCATGGCTCTATCATTAGATAGATGGATCAATGGAATGGTCTATTCCAATCTGTGGGGCACTGTATTTATGGGAGGAGCTAAGTCTTCATATGCTAATAAAAACACGCAAGTGATGTTTTGTCTAGTTTGCGTGTAATGAAGTATGCTCATAGTACACCTTATCAAACATATTATTCTTTATCAGCAGTACTGGAGAGTGAATTTCTTGTGATCACCTCCAGCCCAGGGTTGCGTTAACCTGAGCAGAGGGAAGTGGTTACCAAGCAAAGTGGTACTATGCATCCTGGAAGTTGTGATGAATCTTTCAAGGCAGCTGGTTTGATGGGTTCCAGTGTGGGGTTTAGGCTCCACGTTTTAAGATTTTAACATCTTATTTACAAGTGACTGACCTACATCTGGGATAAAAACTTCTGAGGGATGAATTTCTTACTTTGTCCAGGGAAAATCCTCCAGAGGTTTTCATTTTTTTCTTACAAATCACATGGAAAATATACTAGAGATGTGTGAAAACAGCCCTTTCCTTCAGGACCAGACCTTCAGATTTAAGTTCCGAATAACTGTCTCCTGTAAATACGTGACTCTCTAAAAGGGTCTGTTTTTAAGCAATGTGAAATATCTGAACTGAGATCAGTCATACCAATAGAACTGAGAGATGTATTAGGCCTTGAGTGTGAATTAGTGTTGAAGACAAAATTTATAGCAGCCTACTTGTTAATGAATTACATAGTCTTTATTTTTAAACATTATACATCTGCCAAACTTCCCACAAGGAACTCATCATATACTTAATGCTCAGAAGAAAATGGAGAAAATAAGTGGTACTTTGAAGGGTGGGGAGTCTGGTTCCAATACAGATTGTTACTGACATTACATGTGTGAAACTGCACTGAAGATGCTGATAAATAGAACATGCATTGTAAGTAGCTATGTGCTCTAATCAGGGATAGTTTGTATGCCTATTAAAAAAAAATAAAATTGAAAGCCGGTGTTCCAACTGCTCATCAGTGCAACTCGATGGACAGATTGTTAAAGGAAACAGATATGGAAATGGAAAAGGACAGTGGGTCTACTGCATCCTTACCTACTTTTTTTTGATTTCATCACTTCACTTAGAGCTTTTTTTTAATATCTTAAGTATCTTTAATGTATATGTTTTTACAGGTTTCTGTTTCTATTTTTGCTTATAATGT
Source organism: Perdix hodgsoniae (assembly GCA_035772895.1). Lineage (NCBI taxonomy): Eukaryota > Metazoa > Chordata > Aves > Galliformes > Phasianidae > Perdix > Perdix hodgsoniae. Next base: position 5,698,709 of record JAPSGF010000037.1, on the reverse strand, counting down.
GAACTGCAAAACAAAAGGGGTCTCTCAACATTCAAGGCTTGGTGAAAATACTTTTAAAAATTATAATTTTGGTGCAGTGATATTCTATCACATAGTAGCACTTTGAGTGCTGTTTTTTTTTCAGCACTTTGAGTGCTGAGTTTTAGAGCCATAGTCAGAGAAGCCCATGTTCATAGCCATGACGCTCATTTCACAGGCCTGGATTATTTGGGCATCAGGAGGAAGAGATGAGGAATAGCAGCCCCTTGAAACTCAGTGTGGAGAATGTGCCCAGCTTAGTTAACAGTTACACTTCTGAGGGAAGAGGTAATCTACTTCATAGTTTGCTGGGAAATACATTCACAAAATTAGATGAGACTTGGAGTGTATGCATTACCACTGCCTGTATGAGGCTGGCTGAAAAGCATTTGTTATGAGGGAGGAGGGAATTTAGCTCACACATCTAAAATGAGCTTGATTTTCACTTTGGCTTTGTAACTCACCTTTAAGAGAAAGCAGAACACAAGTAGCTGCCCAATGAGTGATTCTGTGCCATCTGATGTGGAATGTAAAGTCTTTTATGTAATTAAAAGCAGTGATGTAAAACATCTGCTTGTATATCTGATTTTTCTATTTCACTGTTGTTCCATAGTGAATGCTTTTAAATTTAATTGTACATTTTACCATGTACTATTGTATTTCCAGAGTTATCTTTCCCCTTCCTTTTTATATTTTTGAGAATCTGGGTTGTTTTTTTTTTTTCGTTTGTTTGTTTGTTTTGTCCATGAGACCTTGTCTAGTATCTGTTTAAAAAATATTTGTTTGAGGTTCCTGGTGGTTGGTTCCTTTTTTTTTTTTTTTTTTTTTTTTTGGGGGGGGGGGGAAAAAAATAAAAGTATTAGGTGACATAAAAGAAAAAAAATCTTGAGGAGAAAATATTTGAGGAAATGTATGCAGTGATTAAATTTGCTGAAAAAATAAGTAATTATTTTCCTGTGAACAACTGCTTTCAGGTGTGCTTTATTATTGCCATTTAGAAGGAAAAGATTGCTAATTGAGCTGTAAGATGTGTGCTTCATCTGTATGATAGTGTGGATCTCCTGTCTGTACTGATTTGGGGTCTGATTACTTCTGTTTGCTTGGTCAAAGAATGAGAGCTAGTCCTAGAAGTTTCTGGAAACTCTTCACTCTCCCTCAAAAAGTGAGGGGCTGTGTTAACTTCTGACTGTAAGGAGACTCTAGAACATTAAGGTGGATACAGGCTCAGGGATTCACTGTAGTAAGGAATTTTATATGTTGAAGATTTGCAGCTTTCTATGATTAATAATTGTGTGTATTTCATTTTGACTGTGAACAACCCAACCCCTGTTCTGGATGCTTGGTTTTAATATAGGGAGCACAAGTGTTCCCTCTGTCAAATATGTTTAAGACCTAACTTTTTCGATTAGCCTAATACTAACCTTGATCATATCCAGACTTGCTGTTGTTGATAGCTTAAACTGCAGTTCCTTATTTTGCTCTCTGCACACTCTCCTGACAAAGAAACATGAACTTAGGATCCATCAAATTTCCATTAAAAGCCTTGAGATGGTTTTACTCTTGTTGAAAATCATCCATTGTTGCAAATAAAAAGAGGGATGGGGAACTGTTAGCAGGTTCTTCTTGTTGTTTTTTAATTCTAGGGAACTATCCTTTTAATTTCCTTCAAAGTACCTAAAGGTAGATATTTGCAGTTAAAGTATTTTTTTTCTTTAAGACCTAATGAGTTATGGAAGTACTTAAATGGTTAATCAGACAGACTTATTAGTAATGAAGAATGTTTAAAAATGTAATAAGTAACTTTAAACTCATTTACCACTTAGAATCTTTGGAAGGTTATAGGTCTTTAACTACCCAGTAAAAACTATTGAGAATTTACTGATCACTGTTTTATTAGTATTATAATGTAGCTACTACTTTGATGTTTCATTACTGACTGTTGTAGCTTTTTACAGGATGACAGAATATCCATGACAGAATATCTATTTTACATTTTGAGTATTACTTTAAGAAATCGTAAGATGGAAGCGATGTATAAAGGTATTTTAGGTAACAGAATAAGAAATTTAAAAAAGAAAAAAACAACCAAAACCCAAACTAGAAAAATAAAAACTAAACTTGTGAAAATGAAATGTCAGAAAGTTTTTTGTTTTTATTTTTAATCACTGAAATAAGACATTCAAAGAAAATGTCACAATTATGTCAGTGTTATTAACATGGGAATAAACTTACTTTATAGTCCTATCAATAAAAACAAGGGAGAAATGAATCAACGCTGAGGGTTAAAGTTCTGCTAGTCTCAGGTATAATTTCTGAGTTCAATTTACCACCAAATGCATGCAAACTTGAAGTCTTTGTGGTCAGAGGGCTTGGAGCAGTACAAACAGGAAAAGGCTTGTATATAAGTAGTGGGTAGAGCTGCTGATAATCCCAATTAGAATGAGAGTAATTAAGACTGCACTTATAATTAGTTGGAGATGTTTTTGTACAGCTTATTGGGTCAGACCAGTTGTCCCAATAACTTGCAAGCTTAAATTTAGTACCTTGGCTACTTAGTAATGTAGAAATAGCTAGAGCCATGCAGGTCCTTGGGTTCCATTGGCAGAGTTGGAGTTGGATGACCCCGAACCATTGTGTTATGGGAATTCAGTTGTTCCAGTGGTAAAATGGAAGCAAAAGACCTTGACATGGAATGACAATTTGCTGCCTGTATGTGCTAAGTACTACCAGGAATGTTTCTTCTTCCTCCTGCCCCTCCTAAATCCCACTCTTATGATGTTTTGCTAAGTACAATTGCAAAGACCAGGAGAGGGAATGTAGGATTTTACTTCAGTTCATATTGTTGTATCAAATTAACTCTGTGCTGTCTGAGAATGAAATTATGAATATGATACCTTCCATAAAACATGGTTTTCAGCTCAGAACAACAGCCCAAGAATTTATTTTAGATAATTGTGTGTACTGTCATTTGCAATTACTTTCAATAAAACTGAATATTTGCAGCTTGTCTTACACCAACACACTTCCAACCTGTTGGCAGATTTGGTTTTGAGTAGCCCATAAAAAGGTCTGTGCCTTCTCTTAGGTCAACAAACTTTTCTTAATGTAACTTTTTCCCATGCCATTACCCTAGTTTTTAAACTAGATCAAAAAACAGGGAGCCACATATGTACGCATGTATTTTGAAAGAACTAAAACACCTGTAGTACCCCAGACTCTGAGTTTTGTTTCATCTAATCTCATCAAGTAGGTACAATGTTTATGTTGGTTTGCAACAAGTTCCACGTGTAAAGCCTTAATCTTTCATTTACTGAAGGCAGTAGTGTACATGCCTAATCTTTGTGGTATGATAGATGTGAAGACTATTCCCAGTGCATAAGGAATTTGCTGTTGTGTCAGTTTGCCAGGTGGAGGCATAGCTTCATTGACAGTAGCAAGGGAGAGGGCTAGGAAGCCACCTCAAAGGGTTTGTTCTTTTTCATTAATACCTAGTTAACACGTAGGCTCTTAAATAGTTGAAAGCTGTTTAGCTGTGAAGGCTGATATTAAAGGGACCTAAATTTGGAGTAGTGCAACCTAACTCAAGAAGCTTTGATATGCCTTCAAGCAGTAAATTCTGTTGCCTCATAAACTCAAACGATTCTTGTTGTTTATATTTTCATCTTGCTTCTTCCTGCCGTTAATTCTTTTTTTCTTTGAATATCCTCACAATAGGGAAAGAATTTAGACTTAGAGCTCCTGTTTTTGTCCTCAGGCCTTATCAAACAATCAAACACAACCTCAAAAAAACAACCAACCAAAAAAACCCACCACCAACAAAACCCAAGCAAGCAAAGTAAGTCTAAAAAAAGAATTAAAGCACTCTCTCTGTCACCCATAGGCTATCTAGATCAGTTTGTATTTGAGTTTAACTGTTTCAAATAGGAGAAAAAAAATCCTACCTTTATTTCTGTTTCCTGAGCAATTTGGCTGCATTTTTTTGTTTGTTTTTCTAAAAACTGGATGTTTATCTTAACTAGAATATTTGGCAGAGAATATTTTTGATCAGGTATATTGTACCTTCTCTGTGACTGCTTTACTGACCCAGTGAACTGCTGTGTTGCAGTTTTTTTGGTAGTTAAAGGTTTCTATTCCCTATGGTGTCTTTAGAGCCCCTATCTGCTGGGAAGACCTGGAGCTCACACAGCCTCAGCAGTAGGGATTAGCTTAGGATCTCTGAACAGCTGCACACAGAAACCAGATGTAATGGTCCCAAATATTCCTTCGGTTGTATTGACCCAAATATGTTCTGTCACACAGGAGATAAATCGTTATATCTCACCTTTACAATCCTATCAGAAGAGAAAATTTGCTATAAAAAATGTATAGAATATTAATGTCAGTAGAGCAAAGCTAATATGTGAGAATTTTCTTATGAGCTTTAGAATTTGTTTGAAACTCAAATTAGGCTTTTGCGTGCTTATATGTGAGGTGAGGATCAAGAGTATGGGATTTTAGTTTTTTCACAGGTAGAGCTCAATATAAGCTGGAAACAAACTCTGTTATCTTCCTAATATGAAGGTGAGCATAGCACCAATGATGCTGTATGTTTAATGCAGGTAGACTGGCAAAATGACAAGCATGTTCTGCAAACGTTAATTTAAGCCAAGCCAAGTGAAGGTCTGGCAGGGAAAAAAAGCAAACAAACATAAAGTGAGATTGCCCTGAACTCATTCTTAGTGTATAGGAACTTGGGACACAATTTGGAAAAGCATATAGAATTCTTGGAAAACATAACTGAGTAATATGGGTGTTATGTATGCTAATATGTCTTGTATTTTGGACAGGATATATATTAGGTCTAACAGTTTCTTTTCCACTATTTTGTGGTTTCCAAGTTTGTTTTTCTTAACAGCTATTGCTGCTCAGTCAGGACTGACTTTTCAGTTTGTGGTATTGGTGGCTTACTGTATGGTGTCTGGATCTGGTGTAGAAGGGAGGATAACATGGTAGTTGATCACAGAGGGACATTTAAATTACAGACACTTCAGAGTGAAGAAAATGAAAAATCTTGCATCCACTGACCAACATGTTCTTTTTGCAGCAGTAATGCAAGGGACGCTCTGAAAGAAATGCCTTTTCTTTTATTATTTTGGCCCATGATGTCAAAGTCAGACATCGGTGGTATGAGAGTAGAGGTTGAACCTTCCCACCAATATTCCATTTTGTTGTTGTGTGACAGATGGCAGCAGAGGGGCAACCTGACAAAATGGCATCTGACATGGAAGTGTGAATGAATCAAAGGTGTGTCACTGAATTTATCCATGTGAAAAAAATGTTACTCATTGGCATTTTTAGACCCTTGCTGAACACTTATGGTGGAGACCCAAATGGATGTGTGCTCAGCGAGGAGACGGGTGGTGCATTTCAGCAGTCTGCTGGTACAGATTTTTATGAGTGCAGCATTCAGGCTCTTGTTCATTGCTGGTGAAAATGCATAGCAGATGATGGTGACTATGTTGCAAAACAGTATTTTGTATGTGAGAATTTGCTCTGTCAAATAGTGTTATTTTAGGAGGCTAATGTTCGTATGTTGTTTCAAAATCCCACTTAAACCAACAATTTGGACAGCAAAGAAACGTGGAGGGTTCTGGCAGTTTTCTCTACTACGAGTTTGTAGAACTTTGATTTTTGGCGTACATAACCAAAATGTTAATTTTGCCTAAGCAGCACAGGCCAAACTGTCAGGTATTTGCAGTCCCTGGGACAACAACTGGACAAAGCAGGCAAAGGAGCAGGTTCCACAAGTAATCTCTGTTTGCTTTCACTGTTTGAGTCTGTGTTCTTGTATTGACAGTATCGTAGTCTTGTTCAAGGTCATTTTCCCTGAGATGCATTAGTGCTCCTGTTCAGAGATTTCTCAGAGGAGGCAGCAAACGTGGCAGCGGCTTCATTCCCTGACATGGATCTGGGTGACTAGTGCTGTACTATATAAGCCTGCACGACCCAGCAAGTTGCTGCAGCCAGCAGAGGGAGAAGCTGCTGTTCTCATGCAAGTCACAGGCTCCTGCCAGCCTCAGTGCCACCAGAATAAGTGAAGATATTGATATTCCTGAAGCTTTGTTCAGCTTACAGCCATTCACACTCAGTATGCTTCAGAAAATGAGCGTGAACTTCAGCTACCATTTTTAGCTCTGGCTGTAATGTAGGAGAGTTCCGATTCAGAGCTAGTTGATAGTCCACATTGAAAAATATGCTTAGATATTTGTCATATGTAAGAAAATATCAAAATCAGTCCTGCTGTTTATCTGTATTAATTTGCTTATGGTTCAAGTACAAAGGTCTGAAGCCAGGGGAATTTCAGCCCCCCAGCACTCATCTGTTTGCCGCCTGGTTGTGATGCTGCTTATCCATCAGGCAGAGCCAGTTGCACAGGAAGAACAAAGCGATGATATTCTCAATGGACTCAAATTTTGAGTCCATTGACTGTTCTCACCTGATAGATGGCAACTTCATGTTGTACCCTAACTTCATTTCCAAACAGTGCAAAGACGAGTAGGATTCATCTTGTTGGCTGTCTTCTTGTGGGAGAGCTGAATGGCAAACTGCATTTGAACTGATTCAGGCCTTGTTTTCCACCTGACCTTCCTTCATTCTCAGATACATATATATTTTTAATTTTTCTCTCTTTTTTCAATATCTCCTAACTTCAGGGAGATTTGAAATCTTCACAGCACAGTGCCATTATCTTCAGCAAACTTCAGCGTAGCCTTAGTAGCCTGATGCTTGAATGTAACTGTAGAGGTGCTGCAGGTGACATCCACATACAAACAAAAGAGAAAAGACTGTTTTCAGACCAAAAATAAAATTTATTTTTACAGCTTAGTTATATCTAAGTCATCTTTTAGTGTTCACTGTGTACATATTATAAATATACTAATCTCAGGAGCACAGAAGAATTATGTACAGTGGAAGTGATCAGACAGAATTTCTAACCTTTTGTTCAGTTGTCAAATCCTTTGAAGATAGCTTAGTGTAAGGCATCCTGTTACAGTTGCAACTCCTTCATGCTTATGCTTGTTTAATTTATTGCCCACCTGAAGTTGGCAGGAGTCGCTGCAACTTGAATGAGCTTGCACCTGGAGTTCTGAGCTTTTACCTAGGAAGTCTGCACAAAATCTCTTTCTCTGGGTTACTGAAGTGGCTTGCATCCTGCTTTTTTTTTTTTTTTTTTTTTTTTCCCATGCCAGTATCAATATTATTAATATTGTCTGCAGCTTAAGCTTCTGTCTTCAAAGCAAGATAACTTCAGTTATGGTTGAAGTCCACATCTTTGCTTCTTCTTTGAAGTTGAGCTTTTCTCTGGATGCTGTTTTCTCATTGAGATATAGTGTCGTGTAAAGCCCACTGAACTTTCCCCTGTCCGTGTACTGTGCAGAATGTTAAGACTTGATTCCGTCCCCCCAAGCATTTCCTTAGCTTTTGAATGTGTGCCTTTATAGACTTGACAAGATGCCTTACTGTGCTAATCACTAAATTCCAGCTGATGCTTACAGTCTTTAATGTTTGCTCCCAAGAGCCATTGCATATAGTACCTGAAGTTAGGAAATCATTAGTTTGATGAATGGGCAGAATAAAGTTGTTCTGTAGAGCTTTAAAGCTTTTGTGAAGTGATTTGCACTTCTCAAGCATTTCTCTGCCTAACTTCCCAATACCTGTAGAGGTGTTTTCAGCACAGCCTTGATGAGCTGGGTCTCCAATGGTAATCAGTTTGAATATTCATCTGTGTCTGTCTGACAGCTTTTTGATAGCTTCTCCTTTTAGTAAATCAATCATACTGTCCTAAAAGCCAAAATAAATACAATTATTTTTTGTTGGAGACAAATGCAGCTTTGATCTTCAACAAGGTCTGTGCCATGCTTAAATAAGAGTAGGGTATATTAATCAGACATGCAGATACTGTTCTGCAGGGGTGTTTAGTTAGGGACCTATTTTAGATAGGAGAAGTGAGTTGAACATTCAGCTGACCACAATGTGCTCTTTGAGAATTCATTACTTGCTGTGTTGGGAAAACTAACTGGTCAGGGAAACTTACAGTACCTGTCACGGTTGCTCTTTCAGAAAAAAACAATCACTTCCATCAGCACAGCTATTTAAATAAACTGATCACTTCTTTAATCGATTCTGAGTGGTGAAAAGTTGCCATGGATACAAGATCCTGCAGCAATCAAAGCAGAAAGTAAGTTCAGAATTGGAAGTGACAGATTTATTCATCACATACTTAACAAGCCTTTGAAGGGAAAGAGAGTTTGCTGGAGTCCTTAGGCTGTGTATGAAAAGATTGCAGAGAAGTACGCACAGAATCACCAATAGGAACTTCAGTGGAAGAAAACTGAGTAATATTTGCATTACTATTATGCAGATGTGCTTGCTTGAAACTTTTTCTCTGTGTGACAAAACTTGGTCGTTTACAAACCTATTTCATTTATCTTTCAGTTTCACTGCAACAAGCAGCATGCTGGAAATTGCTGTGGGTTGTTAGTGGAATGTTTGAACTGTTGCAGCTTTGAAGGCAATTAATGCAGTGAAACCACATTTGAAATCAAATAATTGAACCATTCTTTTGTTCTAAACAGTTTTTTACAGTCTTCCTTGCTAAAAATTATTATAATTCTGCAGAAAGTTTTATTGGCTTTCAGTGGGATCCCGCTGAGCTGGCTTTCACTGTATTTGTGAGTTTACTGAATTCAAGCGTTCACTTGCTGATGTAACGGTTTATTTGCTACACAGATCCTGGCCTCTGAAAATTGTTCACTGAAATTTTTGATGAGAGAAAACAACCAAACAGGCTCTTCTTAGCTGTGAGAGGACAAAGTTTAAGATAATAATCAAGAACAACTGAAGTGCTGTAGTCATACTGTCTTCTTTGGGCTTCTTCTCAGAACTATATTGAAGTTAATTCTCTCTGTTATTTAGAGACCTTTCAAACTCCTCTGAAGCAGTTTTTTACCTAACCCTTCCTTCCCCTAAGCTGAATGTACATTTCATAAAAAGACATACAAAACAAAGCTCAAAACCTGTATTACATGATTACAGATGAATAATAAGGCAACAAGATGCTATTTAGTTTCATTTGACATAATCCCATAGAGCTGGCAGAATTAGCATAATATCATGCGTCTTTCTTCTTAGAATTCTGAGGCTTCCAAATGAATGAAGTACATTTCATAAGAAACGGTGTTCATGAACAGTTTAAGTTTTCATTTGCCACTATTTTGGAAGTCAGTGTTATTCACCGTTCATGAAAATTTGGGCGGCTTCTCAGTGTTCTTTTGCAAATCCTCAGTGCTTCAAAGATAGGCATGGGAGTGTGATTTGTGGTGCTTTCTGTATCCTGCATGTATTTCTCCTTTGTCTTAATCCTCCCCTCGTGAAGAGCAGTATCTTAAGGCTTACAGAATAATGCCAACAGTGAATATTAAAGTCTGCGGGGGACTGAACTGCATTTGTCCAAAATACCGCTAATCTTATGAGTAACATCTAAGAAGTCTGAGAAGGATAAAGGAAAGTTAATGCTCACAAGATTGTTGCATGCGTGTCTCTTCAATTATGCTGGTCTTTAGCCCCTATAGCTCTGTGGAGAAGCTATAGTTGTCCATTGTCTCACACATATCAGCTCTTACATGAGCACGTCTGGTCTCAGGGCATAGCCTGGCTCGTTAGCATAAGCTCTTCTTTTAAATCTGAGAGTGTCAGATTTTGGGCAGCCAGAAGTGATGAATCTTTTTTCGGTCCTTCGAATACGTTTAGTTTGGTGTTCTGATCTGAAGCAAATGCACTGTCTATTACAGTGTTTCATTTGTGGGGCTATGATGTCTTGCACTGCCCTGCGATACCAAATAAAGCTGTGCCCTTCATGCACAAGAGAAGATGGACAAATATAACAGAGTTGATTTTAATCTTATGTCAGCTCTTTCAGAAGTGTAGAAAAGTTCATGTTGCATATTTATTTATACAGTTTTTATTATCTTTCCATTTATAATCTAATTAATTTTCCAAAATTTGATACCTCCTTAAGGAATGATATACTTAAGAAGTTTGCATGCAACGTGGAAATATGGTGTTTGAATGCAAGTTTTCTTAGTTAAAACACAAGAGAGAACGTTACAAATATGTTGCTGTGTGACATGTTGTGAAAGCCTTTCTGTAGTAATTGTTCCAGGTTAATTGTTACAGTATAAAATTAAGACACTTTGTCTCACGATTTAGATCTACAGGAATTCTTTCTTCAGTTGCTGTGTTAGCAAGTACAGCGTGACCTTATTAAAATGGAAATCCTGTTAGTCAGTCCTTCATATCACAGTTACAAATCTCAGAGATGCACTTGAATGTGCTGTGATAGTCAGCCAGCCCTGAAAAATCTGAGTGTAGCTTACTATGGTTATCCTTACTGCTTCTTAACACGCAGAACTATTTTCCTGTGTATCCTCAGTGTACTTCATAAAACTCCTGAAAAAACAGGGCAAGTATGAGAATTAATTCTAATCTGTGTAAAAACCATCAAAGAAACCCTTTTCAACAAATATCGAAACTGAACTGATACCTTTTTGAGAATATGCAGTTGTATATATCACCTAGTGGATCCATTCTCTACTTTTCATCTTGACAGCTTCTGATGAATTTAGGTATAGAAGTGTTGTTGATTTTGAAAAGAAAGAAAGGAAAGGACTTCATACTTAAGCAGTGGTCTATACTTCCTGAGAAGGGATTCTGAAGGAATTGCTGTTCCTTCAGGCCCCCAAGTTGATAAGTCCCGATTTGCTTCTTGCCACTGTAAGGCTGTACTAAGGGCAGGCAGGTGGCTGGTATCAGTTCAAGCTGCATACACCAGTTCATAGGTGCAAAAGCTCATGAAATTTTGATCTATAGCTATGCAGGCTTAGTAATTAGGAGTAGATGGACAGTTACAATTTTCAGTTAAGTCCTATTGTATCTGATTAAGCACTTCACCCTCTGAGGAATGATGTTGGAAGATAGTACTGGGAGTTGTATAACAGTTCTGATCTTTTTGTAGTGCTCTTTCAGTAGAGTCATTGTGAAATGGGAAATGTGTCCTGACAAACAACTGTCATCTGTTAATTGTGCCAGAAGTTAAGTACATTGCTCTGAAGCTGGAAGCACAAAAGGAATGAAACCACGCTCATTTCCTGTTCAAGCTGTCAAGTACAACTAGGATCTAATTTTTTTTAATTATTTTTTTAACTGACACTGCTTTTTTTTTTGAGTGAACCTATTTAATGCTTCCTTAAAGGCTGAACTCTCAATTTCTGGAGAGATTCTCAGAGTGACATTTTCTGCTTAACAGCAGTGTGATGTTCATTAATATGACTGAGGAGATAATTAGACTGATAATACTAATTCAGATCTTGATCACTTCAGTAACAGCAAATAATGAAGCTGATAATTAGGAAGTGTAATTAGTTAAGTGGATATTTGTTCATGGAGACTAGATTAACTAACAAAGAATATCTTTAACAAGTTTTGCTGACGTTCTTTTTTATGTTTTGGTGGTTCAAAAAAGTCTGCGGGGAGATGATAACCATAAGTTATTAATAAATTCTGAGTGAGTAAAAAATGGTTGGGGTATGAAGTCACTAAATAATTCATTATTCATCAACTATTAATAATTAATTTTACATTTTTAAGATAATATTGAAAGACTTATTAGCAAAATAGATAGAAATATTTGGTTCAGAAAAAAAAAAAGCCACTTTGACTATTAAATGTATTATGATGCAAAGGTAAAGATTCAGTTTATATAAATTCACTAATTAATGGCTGTTTGCCAGACTAATTTTGTACTTTGAAAAAATGTCTTGCCCAGCATTTCTTCATATCCGTAATAAGAAGTAGCTGCTTTCCCTCTTTGAACACATAGTGAGGGGCATGTGAATTACTTCAAGATACTGTCATTTCTGTTTTCTCATGCTGGTTTCTATCAGGGCATCCAACAAAAGCTACACTATCCATCTTTCTCTATGTCCCTCCAGTCTATCTCAATTTCCTTCTTTGTTAAATTTTCCTAGCCTTCAAAATCTGTGCCATCCTTCAAAACAGTATGTTGGAATTTTATTTATTTGTTGTTATATAGGGAATGGCATGTACTCATAGCCTTTTAATTTGCTTCTGTTAGGGGAGAACCACAAGAATTTCTCCTGATGTTAATTTAAAATGTGAGTTCATTTGCATAGATCAATTGTTTGATGTTTGCCCACTCAGTTTTTAGAAGCAGAAAATTACTAGAAGGATTTGCTGCTGACATAGCAAATTTTAAATGGAAACTAGAGAGCATTTGTGGGAAATGTGTTTCATTAGCTGGAGTGGGAACGTTCAGTAGAAAATTAATTTAATGAGTAATATTCATTCATTCATTGAAACTCATCACCTTAATACTCTGCATGGTTAAAGAAATCAGCATGTTTTGAATGCTTAAAAAAATGACCGAGAAACAAACAGAACAGGAATTTTTAGAAATTTCCTGCAAGGGAGAGTTCTTTAATCTGTATAAAATTGTAAGTCAGACAGTCATCTCATAAGGAAGTCCTGGAGTGAAGTTTTTTTCTGAAACTCAACAGGGAAAGAAAAAAAAAAAAAAAAAAGTCCGTGTGGTTGCTTGTCTGTAAGTGAAGAGAAATGAACAATATTCAATGATAAAACATGTATTGCACAGGCTAAACCTGTGTGTGTGATACAAAACAGCAGCACCTATCCCAGCTGTATGAATCAGTTTGTAGATATCCCTGTTTACTTTGTGGTTTTTGTACTAAAGACACGGTAAAGCTGTAAATGCTGTGGAGCATCTGATCCCTCCTTTCCAAATGAAAGGTGTATTTTTTTCCCTTTCTTTTTGCCCTGTTAATGATAGGTAAGTACCAGTGACAAAGAAACAGAAAAATTCTTTTGAAATTTAATGAAATGACAGAAATGTTGGATCAAGATAATTGAGAAAAACATGGTGGAAACATACTGTGTAGTTTCAGTTTACCTCTGGTATTGAGAATCATCTTGTTCTTTTGCTGATGCAACTTTTGAGCCTCGGTGAGGCCAAGCAGTCATGCTTCTTGCATCCACCAACTTATTTTCATATTCATGAATGCCCTGTTCTCTCTTCCAACAAATTATTTTATGTCAATTTTTATATCCAATTAATTATAAGGCACACTTAGAAAATACTTTTTCTAACTTAATGTCAAGGGGCATACCAGTTATTTGACTCACTGTAGACAAAGGTTTTCAAGCAAAGGATCACATCCAGCTGGCTCTTGATGTATTCAAAAGTCAGTGCACTTCACTTGTGAAGTGCTAATGGCAGGTGCTATGACACGTTCCTAGTCTGGTGAAAACAAGAAATGGAGTAGAGATGTCCTCAGCCCTGTGTGGTGGCTTGGCCCCACTCATTGCTCTTTGTGTTTGCCATATACTGTGACGGAGGCTGGGACAGTTAACTCATTTCAGCTGAGAGTTAGCAGCTTCTTGAAATGTGCTGAATCATTGACTTGTGACTTCCTAACCATCTTCTTTGTGCCCCACTGGCAGCATAAAGAGGCTTTGAGGCAAGTTTAAAGCAATTTGTTCTTGATTTAATAAATGGTTACAAAACAAGAGTGAAATATAAAGGCCTTGATAAAGAAGTTGATAGGCACTCTATGTCTTCTAGAAAGCTGTACTTAAAAACATTGAACCTTAGCTTTGGATGCAATTATCCAGTATTTTTGGGTGATATTTCAGAGAGCAGTGTGATGAAATGGTTAGTGGAGGAAAATAAAAAGAAAATTGTCACAGATAATCCTCAAAACTTTAGCTATTGTTCTAAAACAAAATACATAATCTTGTATGTGAATTGTTCTGCTGAACTGAACATAGTTATGTTCCTGAGGGAACATAGTCCAGTCAAAATGACACACAATCCAGGCTGGCTGAGGCCAGTGGAGATCAAGATGTGCCATTTGTGGCTACTGATCCAGAATAACTTATGTTTAACGAGAAGTCCACAAAGTCCAATGTCTTACTGTTGAACTGAAAAATAGAAAAGTTTTCTCCACTTTCAGATGCGTAATTTCTTTCTTTCTTGTTACTTGTCAGTGGAAAGGTTTCCAGGAATATGCCCCATGATTTGTTGAGGTTGTCTGTTAAATCTACTTTCAGAGCAAGTACATCTAGTTAATACCAAGGCTGGCATTGGCTATGTTTACATTGGAAGTACAGACTTTAGTAAGTATTTCAAGAAAATATTGCAATACATTCACTTCCCTTTGCAGAGATTGATTTGTTTTCACTAGGCCCTAGATTCTTTCTCCAGATTTGGTGTACAGACCCTGAAATTCATTAATCACATATTAACTCTGGGGTACTAAGTTAACTTTGCAAAGGAGTGGAGGGTGTAGGGTGAGAGAGGGGTTGATTTTCCTCTTAGAAATAGCACCCCTGGGCAAAGCACTTTTAGAGCAACTGGTTTTTTTTGCTATTAAGTTTCCTAGTCCCTTGTTGTTTGCACTGTTCTTAACAAAAGGGTAATTCTTGATTCCCTGAGTAAAACTGTGTAGAGTCAGAGGAGTTTAAAATTTTCTGAATACCAAAACTGAACGGTATGCATTAATTTTCTGTGCATTGCTACATGTTTCAATCCTTCATCTAATATTTTAGTCACACATTATCAGTGTATGAATATACAAAGATGTTTCTCTTAGAAATGACAGCTTTACAAAAAAATTCACATAGTCAGAAATTCAAGTGGTTGTGGCTAGATTTGCCATTCCTGCCCTAGCAAGGTAAGGAGTAGACGGGTAGGGAATATCACTTATGAATGTTCAACAAAGGATTTCATTTCCTCCATGTGAGAAATTAAATATTGGTAAAGTAAATAATTTAAAAAGTGAAAAATTTTACTTTAAAAATTTTACTTACCAACCAAATAAACAAATAAAACACCAAAAAACCCAAAGCCTTCATGCTGATGGTTATACTATAATGATTTTTATTAGGAAAGCAGTTTCTAGACAGAAATAAATCTTCAGTCTATTTAACTGTTTAATCTCTCAACTGGCCCTAATAAACAAAACACAACAAAAGCAGCAACAAAAGCATGACCTGAAAGTTAGTGAGCAGAATGGGTAAGGAAAGGGGATGTGAAATTTGCCACTGTGAAGCGAAAGGGCTGCCATTTCAGTGCAGGTGCAAGCAACATGTGCGATGACTTTCAAGGCAAACATATCTTCCACGTCAGTGCTCAGATCAGTATTATAGTTTTTTTGTATTTACTTGTGTAGCTTTTATTGTAAAACTAGAATGAAATTAAGTAAATTGTAAGAGTTGGTTATTATTCTCTACATCTGGTCTAGACTCTTTCTAAAAAGATGTCTGTGTCCTGACATCTTTTTCTGCTCCAGATTTATTCTTTGCATTTAGAACTCTGGCTGGGTCAAAAAGAAAATATTTCTGTAGATATTGTGTAAGAGTAAATATTTATATGAAAGCCTAAAAAGTAGGCTTTCTGTAGCTTGAGAATACATGTTGAAGAGACTGGTACTCATTCTATATGAATGTAATTCCCATTTCATTGAAGCTAGTGTTATGAGAGGAAATAAAATGAAACAGATCCTGAAGTTTTACCTAGAAATGAAGAATTCATACGAACAAGAAATAAAGTATCATCTTTACAAGTGAAAATACAAACAATTATTTCCCCCTAAAGTTACTAAAAAGTGGGTAACTACAGAACTTGGGAAAAAAATCTTTCAAGCATTCCCTTTGGATACTTTTATGGAGTTCCCATAACTTAACTGGTAATGTAGTTTTGTACAGATGATGTTGGTTTTTTTTTTTTCAAAACCTATGTACGTGCAAAAACATTTGTTCATAGTGGTGTGTAATTTTGAATGGCAGCACAGATTTCAAATTATTCAGGTGCTATTTATCTGCTTCCTGATGTTATACACATTTTGTTAATCCCTTTTCCATAGCTGGTAATGATACAATTCATATTATGGGAAATTTATATCCTTCTATATTCCAACTAAACAAGTTTATAAAAAGGCTTGTTTGGTGTGATTGCCGATGTTTTGTGTTGCTGGGAAATGAAGTAATTTCATATCCTATGAATATTTTTTCTAAGATATACTATGAAAAAAAATCTTAAGACATCTGCTGAAAATACTTATGAAGTATTTGAAGACCCATAACTCTATAACTTACTGCTGCAGATTATATTAGAGGGAGAGAATGAAAAAAGTAATCCTTTTGCTGATGGAAGTTGGCAGCTATATCACTCATTTTTTTAGTGAAATGGATTCTGTGGAATTAATGTTGGACATAAAAAAAAAAAATTATTTGAGAGGCAAAATGGCTTAAATTACAACCTTAAAAATATGACAGGTCTTCCATTGGCATAAGAACGAAGACTTCTAATAAACTACTGTCTTAACTGGCAAAATGGTTTAGAAGTGTGACAGAGAGTATGCCCATTTCTAAGAAGATAGGACTCCTGCTGAGCAGCAAACCTCACCTCATTCAAGCAGATGCAATACCTGTGGCTTTTTCCTGGACAGATTGCAGCATGAGTAACGTGACCATTGGTACTGGGAGCCTTTCAAATGCTTTCACTGTGCTGAATTGTGGGACTTTAATTTGGGAGGCTTTTTGTTTGTGTGTTTATTTTTCTTTCAGCAGTTTTTGAAGTTTTAACCAATATGTTGGCCATCCTGCAAATCACGGTCACTGCGCTTTTCTCGCGATCAGCATTTCATTGTTCTGTTCTCCTCTTCTGAACACCTGTCTTTGTTATTCCAATAAGCTGCTTTCATTTTAAGGGTCCTTCTGAGCAGTTATTAAACAGATGAATGGCTGCTAATACTATTATTACTATAATAGTGAAGATGCTGTTCTCTTATGTCTTGACCAAATCTTTTATTTGTTCTTTATTTCTTTATGGAAAAGAAATTCGGGAAATAAATCAGTAGTCACTTGAAAAATTACATGGATGTGACAAATGTAGACATTCCTAATTTGTATTTACTTTTTTCTCCCCAAGAGTAAAATGCAACCTAAACTACTGTTAGCCTTCCTCAAGGACATATTATTCCATGCGGGTTCAAGACCTGGTGGATGTGAGTTATACTGTGCTTAGCAATAGGCCTGAGAAGCTTAGACAAATCAGACTAGGGATAAAGAAATTGATAGCAAGAAAAAAAGCAAAACAGAACGAGTAGTGCTTTAGCCTGTCACGTTAATATTGTGTTTTCCTTTCTGTTTTGGGGGGGAAAAAAAAAATCTGTGTGTTAGATTAAATGATGTTAAAGAGACAAACGATAAAAACAAAGATGGATGAAGGGAACAGGTAGAGTACAAAAATGGGGTAAAATAAAGAGCTTGGTGTTTTGTAGAGGCTAAGAGGGGGAAAGAAAGGGGTCACTAAAATAATTAGACTCCCAGCCAAATCATCACCACAGAACTGCACTGCCCCACACATTCTGGCGGTTTTAGGTGAGGATTAATCTGTCTCAGCTTAGATGCTCCATGTCTAGATTTTCATTTCACAATTTATGTTTTTACTAAAAGAAAATAAACAGGTGCTTTTAAGGAATAATTAATCACATTACAGAGATTAAGAAAACACAAGTCCCAGTAATATTGTAACATCATGGCCAGTATAGGTATGTACATTTGTATGTCTGTATATTGGCTATATTGCTTTTTCCTGCTTTTTTGTTTTGCTTTTTTGAGTTTAAGAAAATGAAAGGCTTTTGACTCCTTTCCATTTGTTTCTCATTTTTACTAGTCAGAACACTAATTCTTTACTTGATTTTTCAATCTGTGTTCAAAGTCAGCACTGTGAGTAAAAAACTCCTCTTAAAAGTAACCTATGCTGATCTGTTCAGTTATTATTTTTATTTTCACTGAATTGTCTGAGGCTCAGGGAAATCTCATCTGCTGGTTATGAATATTCTTAAATGTTTGGCTGAAATGTTCTGATTTTGGCCACTCTACAGAGTTTTATTTGGCTTTATGAATTACAGCTTCCAAATCATTGATGAATCAACAAGTGATGTTCTAAGAAATTTAATTAAAAAAAATCAATCAAATTTTGGGAGAAAAGGAAAGAAATGTCAATTAATTTTGTATTTTACCCATGCTGTCAGACTGAAAGGTTTCATACCTCTAAGTATCTTAGGCAGTTAGAAGAAGCTTAGATTTCAGGGGTAGTTTCTGGGTAAACATATAAAAGGAGGGTGAGAATCTTTTCTTCCACAATTCAGAAATGCAATTCTCTCTCCCAGATAGCATCCGCTTTCATTTTCACAGTTATCCATTTGATGCTATGTTCCTGAAACTGAACGCTGCATCAGACTTTTGCCTTTATGTTGCTGACTTCCTAGAAATAAGATTTACGCTCTTGGCTTGACAACCATTATTGAACTTTGCTGTGATAGGGTGAAAAAGTAATGGTAGAAAACAAATAATATACAATGGATGAAAAGGGTCTTGGCTCTATCATGAAGGAGAATAATACCAAACTGCTCAGGATCAGTGGAAAAATAGCGAAGTTACTGGTGGAGGCAAATGGTCTGGCTTTGAGGAAAAACTCTGCCAGCTATATGGTGCAGAAGAGACAGAACAGAGGTTTTGTCTGATAAAGGAACAAGAAAGAAATGAAGGGAAACTGCAAGCATACATAGTCCAGCTAAACTGTAAATGAATGAGAACACAGAGAGAAGTACAATCCATTCATCTGGAAATGCCTTTCAAGACTCCTGCGTAATGGATGCACTTGGGAGAACACTTACCTGAACAACAGCAAGTAATCCCTAATTGAACTTCCAGAGTCTTTTTCTTGACTGCACAAAGCAGTTGCACACGTCCTGCCATTTCTACTTTTATCCTCTTTTGTGCTGGTGCTGATTGATAGATTGATTTTGCAGTCACCACTATCACATAAATCATTGCAGCGCAACCCAGTGGAGCTTGTTTTTTTTTGTTGTTGTTGTTGTTTTCTTTTGTCTCTTCTTATTTTTGGTTTTGTGTCATTCTTTCTTTTCAGTTAAACCAACAAATCGGATTATAAACATGTGATCTATTTAGAAACAAATCCAGGTGCCCTATTTTGAATTAGGCAAGTGAGCTTGCCAATCATTTAAAAATTATTTTGAATCAGAAGAAAAGCTGTGTTTTGAAATAGAAGTATCCAGATACCCACATGCGTTGAAAGTTAACTAATAGGTTACTGCAGATTATGGAACTAAATTGTACTTGATGTAACTTAATTTTTTGTTATTAAGACTCGAACAGGACAATATTTCTTCTTTTATGTCTAGAATACTGTTGCCCCTTAAACAGAAAATAGGGAAAAGAAAACATGTTCATGAAACCAGAACCATTCACATACCACACACTTAGTCCAGATCAATTTGCTCAGCCCACTCTCACAGAGCACAGCCTTGTTTGCATGGGCTGCATTTGGTGTCAGTTGATACATTATATTTAAATGTATTTTACAATTACTTGCCAGACACCTACAAGTTTATTTTAGTAATTTGAATTTTATTACAAAAGTTCTGTACCTGGATTCTGCATTGATTTTGTGCACTGCTTTCACAGCAAGACTGTGCTTGAAAATCGTTAAAGACTCAATGAATCTTACAGGTACCATAATTTGAGTAGGTTCTCATCTTTCTCCTGTAGTTGTCCTTCTGTTTATATACTCTACAGGGGCCCCATCTGAGTGTTGTCTGCAAGAAATGATGAAATAAGTTGTTTAAACAACACCAGGAGTTTGCATGAACCAGAGCATGTTCTGAAACTGCTGTCCTTTCTGAGCTCTGTAAAAGAAAAGCTCTTTCAAGGCAAGAATCACTCTGTGTTTCCCGTTTAACAACTAACATTTAATGCTTTATTACATTTTTTGCCTGTGCTTGAGAAGGGTGGTTGTGTACACGGTGCTGAGGAATTCCACCATTGTGTTTGCTTCAATCAGTTGTGTATGGAACTGCAGCTGAATATGCTGGAATTACTGCTTCTGTGCTGCTTGCTTCACATCCAGGAGTGTAGTACCCTACTATTCTTGGTGCCCTTGCAGCTGTTCCCAGGGAGAGGAAGTGTAGAGCATTTCTCTCTGTCATTTGAAGAGCATTCCTTCATATTCCTCCATGTTCTTCTTATTTGCCTAAGCTTTGTTGAAGCAATTACTGAAGGGAAAAGAGCCTGCATCATGGTTTTATTTATTTTTAAGGAAAACCTTAATAGATCTCAAGTGACTTCTTTTTTTTTTTTTTTTTTTTTTTTCTTATTCATTTTTGAGCCTCTAACAAAGGGTAAGTAGTTTGTATTTTAGGTAATCTCTCTGTTCGGTTTGGCTGGTGATTTCCAATTTATATTTATATGTTTTCCTCCCTCCCAGTTCAAGAAGGGATTGATCTCATCACCAAATTTGATGCGATTCTGGCAATAATTGAGGTGATTAGTACTAGCTATCACTTTTACCCTTCAGGATAAAATGTGGCAAGTGAATAAAGCCTGATGGCATAGCTGTGCAAAATTTCATTTAACAGCTCATTGCAGGCAGGCCAAGTTGGACTGCCAAATATATCAAATCACTTTTATAGATCTAAGCTGTCTACCCCCTGATTTTCTTAATCGTAAATGGTATAACAGATATTGCTATAGTTTTCCCATGCATTGTAAAAGGAAAGTGTTTTAAATAAGGAGCAGAGCAAGCTGATTTGTTTGGTTAAGTTTGCAGGTATGGATTGTATGTACTCCAGATGTTTGCACACATTCCTGGAGTCCTAGAGCCCTTTATTTCTCCCACATCCAGTCTGAATACCTCCAAATGAGTCCAGTCAGTAGGCGGTTGCTGTCAGTGAGTTACTAAAAGCGTTCATCTGTTATATTTATGTACTTTTCATTCAAGAATGAATAGTTTTGTTGCGCTGTTTCCAATTCCAGATATGAGGAAATATGCCAGAACACAAGCTGCTTGCTTTGTTTGCAGCTACTTTGTTGGTTCTGACTTTTAGCACATGAGACAAGAGGAGAAGGAAGTAATGGATGTAAATGCCAAGAGTGTCTATTTTTCTCTTCTTTGTGTTGATATCTTATCTAGGTTTTTTTGTTTTGTTTTGTCCAGGTTTGCTATGGTTTGTCTATGTATAATATTGTTATGTAGGTTTTCCTACTCTTTCATCATGGTCTTTACCACGCTTAGCACACACATCCTGAGAAGTAAGAAAGTGCTATTATTCCCATTTGAAAGATGAGGATATGATGCACAGAGAGATGAAGTGACTTGTCTGAGATCACACACGAAGCTCATGGTGAAATGGGAGTTGAAGGCAAATCCTTTGGATTGATGCCCTGAGTGAATGCAACTTGATTGTGCTTTGAGTAATTCTCAAGCTCCAAAGCCCCAGACTGCTGTCCGGCTCCTACCAATGGGGAGTACTGATTCTATCATCAGTCGTAGTGATGGTAGGCACATAAAACTTCTGAAAGCTTTCATATGATATTTTTGCCTTCTGTTCTTTTGGTTCTGTTTGGGAGAGTTTGCTTTAATGTGTTTTGCGTGCTGGGGAGAAAAAAGATCTTAATTTTGACAGTAGTTTCATTGAAATAGAAATTTTTGAGTACAGCAGCAGTTTTCAAGGACTTGGTGGGAGTCCTTAAAAGCAGTAACTTCTCATTTGCATTCATTCACTTCTTGAGTGCAAACTATTCAAAATGCAATGACCTTTCTCAAACTGTCAATTTTTATTTGGTAGTTGGATTACAGCAAGTCTGAATGACCGCATTACATTTCATTGCAAAATATATATTCACAGTTAAATTTATGCCAAATTACTTCCTTTAGAATGAACTCTGATAATTGGCTGTGTTTTGTATCTGAGAAACCAAATAAAGATTCTAGACATATCAGGCACTACCCAAAAGAAGAGTTTCAATAGCTGTCATTCTGTCAACAAGCAAAGTCAAAGCAAAGCAAATCTGTTGATTTCTGTGAGCAGAAGATAAATGTTCCTTATTTTTACACTTGTTTTGAGTAAGTATAAAGGATAGTAATGACATTAATAATGATGATGTCAACCATGGAAAATTATGTGGGCATCCTTTCAGGTTGAAAGGGTCAGTATTTTTTGGTGTATCATAGAGTCTTTCTGTTGCTTTTCCATTTCTATGCTTGTGTGGAGGCAGCTTGAAGTATGTGCTGGTCTAGGAGAAGGAAATTCCTTATAGCTATAGCTGTTTTGATTCTTGGCATCCTGGAATATGGGTAGTCATAAAAGAAGAAGAATTTACTGAGAACACAAATGGTTCCTTTTTTTCTATAAAAGAACAAGTTTCATGTCTTTTGTCATGAATTAGGTAAAGCTTCTCAGATTGTCTTTGAACGTCCTGTGTGTCACTTGCTAACATCTCATGTGGTTCTGGATGCATCCATTTGAAATTCAGATTCTGACAGCAGAGCCTAGTACCAGCTGTCCAGAACAAGCACTGGCAAGCCTCTGATCCTCTGGTATTTTTTTCTTTCTACTTGCTGTAATCATAAGGAGAGTGAATGGCGTTCCCTGGTTTCCCTTTCAGCTGGGATGAATGGATACTATTCAGATGTACTGAAATAAAGTTACTGCGTAGGTTCTGTTCTGACACCTGTTAGGCAGTTACTAGATACACCTACTTAGACAGTTGTCTCACTGTTCTCCAATTTGAGTTTTGGTTAATCCCAGTTCTGACTTTTTGAAGTCCCAGCTGGTCAATACATTACTTCAAGTATGACACTGAAGTTTTCTGTGGAGTATGTACAAAAAACATTATTATCACTTGTACCTCTGTGACTAAAATGTATTGCTGCTTCTAGTATATAAGATTATGAATAATCATTAGAAATGTTACTTCATGTTGAAGATCCCCTGGTTCTACTTTTCTAAATCCAGCTTAATCCTGGAAGAAATGTCAATAGTTTGGATGAGTACTATTTATTGAAATGAATTTTGTTGCTTAGTAGCAGCATGATTTGTCAGCTATATTAAAAAGCTGTACTTAGTGTGAGTTTAGCATAATCTTTTCAGGTGTTAGGAACATCAAATATCACCATGGGAATGTAAACTAGCATGGGAAGGTTCGCATAGGAATCAGTACAATTTTCATATAATGCTTAACCAAGTCAAAATAGCTTCTAATACTAGAAGGTCCAGCATTGAAACTGTTAACCTTAATTTTATTGGTGGTAATATTGGTTATTGGTTACTCTGCTCTATCAAATGGTGTTATTGTGCTCTTTTTATCTGTTGTGGTTTCCATGACAATATACAAGAAGCATTACTTCCAGTGTAACCTATTTATAAAGTTACTTCACCAGGAATATTATTTATTCTCAAATGTTCCACATTTCTCTTAAATTCTAGGCAAAACTGTTGATGCCTGTGTGTAGCTCTTTCTTTATATCATGGTTGTTGGAGAAGTAGAAATAGGAAGAACTGACATGAAAGGGCATTTGATTTTCTTCACAGTAATCAATATAGACACTCTGGATATGACGCAGTTCTTATTTAAGGGCTAACATAGGCCCTGTTCTTATAAAGAACCTTTTGTCAGCAAGGCTGATTGAATATCAACTCCTAGATGAATACCGACAGGCATTGTGACTCTAATCTGAGCTGTAAATTAGATACTATGGATGCTGCCCCATTTTTCATCATCTATCCAGTCAATAGTAAGTGAAGTTTTATGAGCCAGTTGTTAATCGGAAGTGGAGGTATTCATTTTTCCTGTTTTAAAACTTGTGTGAATGTTATGTGATGTGAATTTTCTTCAGATTTACTGGATTTACGTTCTCCTTAGGAAAGACTGCAAGATATAAGAGAGAGTGAGTAACAGGGAGGTTAAAAAAAAAAAAAAAAAGGAATTAAAATTCCATTAAAAAACCCCTACAGATATGTTTTTTATTTGTTAACTTTAGAAGATATTACATTTCACCTGCTTTCAGAGCAATCTATGTAACCTCAAAAAGAGCTTGAAAGATTTTCCTCCCCTTCTCAAAAATTGTAGTCTGTGACTGTGTAGAAACTTGAGGTGTAAAAAGCTGAAAATATTGTTTTAGTGCATGATGCATTGGGTTCTCAACACCAATTAACGTGGTTATATCCTTCTTAAAGCTGAAATAAAGGTTTGGATTTAACTTTCTCCTTTTTTCCTCTTTTCTCCGCCTTTAATTTGAAGATTTTCTTGTGGACTGTATGTGTGGGATATTCTTGGGTTGGCAGTACAGTATAGTTTTGAGCTATATTCTTTAATGCTTTACTTGCTGGTAAAATAGGTACCTTTCAGGAATTAGTCTTCTGATTCATTCCTAAATCAATTGGTGGGAGACTGTGTGTAGGTGCCTCAGGGCTGAAGATGGAGAAGGTATGGAGTCGTTCATAGACACAGAAAATAGAGAAATTTTTCCAGCTCTGCTGTTGCTAAAAGAGGGAGAATCTGAGAATGTTACAACCAGCTGCTTGGAGGACGTAAGAAATGATGTATCTTACTAAGTAAGTGGTCTAAGTAGCTGTGATTAGCAAAAAAGGGTGGTAGTGACTGCATCTGGAGGAAGACAGCTAGAAGTTGGAGCAGTTCCAGACTTATGGAGCTCAGTAGACTTGTTTGCTATACAACAAAAGCAAATTTTTTTCAAAATCTTCAAAATGCAACTGGATCATGGAAAATATTGTACTGGGGGCATAACATTAAGAATTAAAAAGTCCTAAATCTCTAGCTGCTTCACTTTACAGAGGAGTACATTAAGAATTCATGAAAATCAGTAGATATTTACTATTTGAGGAGAGAATGATGAAGCTTTGAAGTATGGTTTAAATTTGGTTTTAAGCATTTTAGACTGAAGAGAAATATATGGAATTTATTCTAACCTAGTTTTCATAATGCAAAGATAGTAATATCATCATATTATTTGTCCATCTTTAGCCTAATTGTTACAACCAAATTTGACAGCAGAGTAAAGGTTTAATTAATGGTTGAGCAGGGAAGAAAGAGACAGTAAAGGCAATGCTGAGATGTGTGTTCAGGCAGCCCAATGATGTGCTGGGCAGCACTGGCGCTGCAGGGTGGGCAGAGAGACATGGTGGAAAAGAAGCTGAAGATACTGAGAGGTGTTGGAGGACATTGGGCATTGAATTGGGAACCTGTGGAGACCGTACAGAAGGAGGTAGACTCCTAGGTGTAAAATTTGGGTATAATGCTTAGCTAAGGAAGTGTGGGGGCTTTGGGTGTAAATCTGCAGAACTGGGATTTAACAAGTGAAGTGGACATAAATTGTTATATTAATACTGAGGTACAATAACCCTGTATTTGAATAAAAATACATTAAACTAGATTTTAAATCTTAATCTAAAGCTGACTGATTTTTTTGTTCAAGGGAGTAAAAACCAAACCAACAAGAACATGTAAAAAATCAAAACCCAACATAGTAAAATCTTCCAGAAAAACAATTTTATATCAGTCATGCAGTGAGTCATGGCTAGTAATGCAGCAGTGAAATCAGACCAAACCTCCTCTTTCTTCATTCATAATTTTTGCCTGACAGTGTTCCTTTAAAGAGTGGCTTTTCTGAGAGTCTGCAGAAAGCCTGCTGTGAGGAGAGAGTGAGAATGGAGGAAAAGTTAGGGCCAATGTATCCTTCTGTGTCACAGAAAGACAGATTTATGATTTGAGGTCTGTCTTTATCAGGTTGATCTGTTTTGTAGATTGAGTATTAAAATGACTAGCTCTGGACAAATCCTTGCCCTGCTGAGAACATTAAAATGTCATAGAGTTTAATATAGAGTAATGGAAGAGAACTCTACTTGAGAAGGAGATAAAGTGAAATTCCTAAAACGGATTTTAAGACTGCTGTGAACCCTTTTTGTCTGTGTTGAATAAGTGTGTTCCACTTTAATGAGATTATTCAGAGGCTCCCATCAGGTTTTATGCACAATTTTCTGCTGGTTTTCCAACAAAGACTTTCTGTTTTTCAATAGAATTTCCCTTCTATTCACCTCACATAATGTCTTTATAGTTGATCAGATGTAGTGAAGTTAACTGACAGGCAAATTATCATAAATAATTATTTTCCTGATTTATATATTTCAATTGCATGGATGTTTTTTTGTTGTTTGGTTGCCTTTTCAAATCTCTTCTTTCCCTTCTCTGTCCCAGTCTGGCTGCAGTTTTACACTCTTGGGGTATTATTTCCCTGCTGTGTCCTATCATTCTCTTTGAGGAAAGGAGAAAGCGGACCTATTCAGGAGTAAGACAAACAGGAGAAGGGTAGGGCAACATACAGCCTGGTGCTGCTATCATTTGCACACCCCATAACATTCATTTCAACCAAATCCACTCTCTGATGTTATGAAAGAAAAATAAAGCATGTATTAATTTTTTCCTTCAGCCATTGTTTCTCCTTAGAGGAAAGAGGTTATTGTAATTCCAGATTAGTGGAAATGTGTAAGGCTTTTACTCATCTTATGCATAAAACCGATAACCCATGCAATTGGGACTGCTTATTTATTTCTTATTAATTCATTTCAGTCCTTATAATTTAACTGAGCATTCAGCATTTGTAAAGTGATTCTGGAAAATTATTTTGCATAAGTAATAGTAAACACTGGCATTGCTTCCTGGCAGGTAATGAAAATGATTCATATAAATCCCAGTGGCCTAATGAGCAGAAACAGGGACTAGAGCCATGAATAGCTCATTGGCTGAAGTTTGGTAGTAGAAAAAGCCATGTTGATCAGCTGTGCCTTCACTAGCAGGCATCTTTCAAATCAATTGAAAGTACTTATTTGTGAGGCTTATGGAGGGGCACAGAGGGAAGATTTGGCAGACAAATTTGAAGCAGGGGAAGATGGAGGAAGATGAAAACACCATACCTGAAAAACAAAATTAGCTGTAAGCACTGTTTGCTTCTACTTGTTAGGATTCAGATTGATGCCAAGAAGTTTTATATTCAGTGAAGCACTCCAGCAGGCTTCCAGGGTTCGCCTAAGATTTTACAGCCTATGCAAATTCAGTTCTGTGAGCTCTGCCAAGTTTTTGGTATTTAAATGGGACCCCATTATTTCAAACAATTTCATTGTCAGCCATTACGCAGGAAATTCTTCCTCTTGTTTTAAAGTAAATCCAGTTTCAACTTAATTGTGATTTGGATTCCTATCTTCAAAAATGAGCCAGGGAGCCAATTTATAAAAACATAAATAAAAGTGGTAATCAGACACTGATAGTAAAATGCATCAAACAAAATCTCATCAAGTAATGAACTGACACAATTTCCTCATTTCTCTTCTTTTTGTTTTACAACAACTAATTGTCAGATGACTCAATTGCTTTGATTTGAAATTAGATGCATGTCTCTAGACTCACTTTTTTGTGTCACTGATTTTGTCAGTATGAATTAGGGAAACTTTCAAGAAGCTGTATCATTTATAACAGTTTATAGTGGTTATTATACAGTGGAGTTATTTTGTTTTCTTCACATTTAATATTATTTTTTAAGAATTTGTTGTGCTATGATCCAATTATCACCACAGAGAATACTTGTCTTTCCACTGACTGCAGGAAACAGTATCAGATTTAAGAAGGCTTTGACTCATTCTGCTAACTTCAGACCCAATCTAAGGCTCCTTCGCTCTTCTGTGTATCTTTGTTGAGTCTAAAGAATGCTCTTGTCCCAGATCTGAAAGCAAATAATGAATAAGTTTAAGCACTTGATTGTATGCATTCTTGTAGATGGTCTTCATCAAGCTGAAAGACCCTTCCACTTGAAGGAGATTTACTACCATGGGCCAGGTTAGTGAGAGAGGGCTGTGGAAGCAAAGCCCATTTCCAGCAACCTAAAGCATATTCAATTCCTTATAATTCAACTACTAATATAATAACGAGGAAGAATAAGTTGTGTTAATTCTTCCATGATTTTAAAGGGAGATATCTGGGTAGTTTCAAACACTTCAGTGTTAATAAGTCTAGAAAGTGTTAATGAAATTAAAAGTAGAAACAAATAAACTGAGCCCCATATTGTTAAGATAAAAATAATAAGTACAGTGGAGAATGGGAATGAACAGTAAATAAAGAGTAAGAAGAAATGAAAGTCTATTATATAGAATTTATTCTTCTACATTGCTCTGCAACCCAGGTGGTTGTTTCATGCAACTCTGTAATTCTTTTTACCAGTAGTAATGAACAACTATGCTATAAAACATATAGCTGTGCACATAACAACTATGAAAGCTACAGGAAAACCCATTAGTAATTATTATGAACATTAAAAAAATAGCTACTCTTTTGCTATCTGCATATGGTAGTCATCTTGGTTCAGTGAGCTCATTAAAAAAACAAAATAGTTTTGTTTGATCATGATGTAAATGGTACTCTTCAGGGAGTTTAGCAAGTGTTCCCTAACCCCAAAGCAAATGTGTGAAGGCCAAGTTCTTCTCATGGAGCTGGAAAAATAAAAAATAATAATAATAAAAAACAATCACACCATTCTACGTACCATGGTAGCACCCTTCAGTTTGTCACTTTTTAATATCATAGTGTGTAGAAAGGGCTATCAAATGCAAATACAAGATAATTGCAATTTTTTTTTTCATAGGTTGTTTTCCTTAAACTGGAACGAAAAAATATAAGGTGTTTTATTGCCTAGTTTTATTAGTTACTTGATATTAGTGGAGTACCTTCTGTCTTATACATCAGAGCCTTTAGCATCTATATCTGCATGTGAAATATCTCTTTAGCTGAAAACAAATTTTTGGAAATGAAAACACAAAGTGAAAATTTCTCAAAAGTGGAAGAAAGCTTAATAGCTTTCTCTGTATTTTGTTCATTTTTATAATAGCCTTATTTTGATTTATTGGGAAGATAATTAATTTGGTTGAGTCAACAAGCAATTAAACACCTTCATAGGTTTCCTAAGAGTCATCAAAAAATTGGGGAGATTTCTAGCTTTCTTATCACCTAGGATCATTTTGTTCATCCCCAAAAAAGTTCTTTGCAGCTTTCTTGGATCGCTAAAGATCCTGTCCTTGAAGTATATATTTTTTTCCTCTTACTTTTTGTGAAAATTGCCTATCAGTGTATAACCAATTTAAACTAAAAATGTTTATGTGGAAGTTTGCTCTGTAAGTGACCATAAATGGCACTGTTCTTGAGATTAAGAAGAAGGAATTATAAAACCTAAGAAATGTAGAGAAGAATTTTAAGTAAACTCAACACAAAGTACTTAAGAAAATGCAACTAAGAATGTGAATGCAAATCATTCTGTTGTGGGTGAAGAATAGGAAGTATTACGCCAAATCAAATTAACAAATTAGTTTTCAATGTCCCTAAATTAAAGGATACGTGACTTGGTACTGAAGATCAAAAACAGATGCATAGCTTCAGACAGAAGCAGGTCTTAAGCCTAAAATGTAGATTGTTTATCAGAGGATATGAAATGGTTTATAGTTCCTATAATAGCAATGGAAGATCAAAAAAAGGGTTAACCCGCTACCAAGAAGAGCAGAAGAATTTTTGAGGAGTTACAGGACCAATTTACATGGGTAAATTGTTCATTTGTGGCCAAGTGGTAACAGCAGCAAATACTGGTCAAGATATCACCTTCAAACCATGAAAATGCACTAATGTGATCATTATTTACAAGTTGATTGGGCCAAGTGAACTTGACCTGAGAAATTTTAAAGCACTAGCTAATGAACATGGAGAGCCATAAGCAGATGCTGAGGGAGTGAAAAAGCACAAATATGTTGCCTGCCTTGATAAAGACAGGGCTGGTTAATTAAATTTTGTTCTTAGAGAAATACAGAAACAAATAATGGAACCAAACATTTGTGACCACAAAGTGATTATGACATCAAAGCGGGTTTGGTAAATCATAAAGATTAAACTGGTACGGGGTTGTGAAAAACTGCTTAGAAAACCATAATTTATCGCTGTTAAAAAGGGAAGCGGATATTCATTTCTATGGTAGCTATTCTGCATTTCAGTATCGTTCTTTAATTTACAATAAAGGTGTGGACAAAATAGAAAGATGGGTTATTTTTACTAAATACATAAAGAAACTAAGAAGGAAAGGTGTACAGTTTGTTATGCTGATGCAGGGAAAGTGGAGTGTGAGTTGTTTAGGCCCCTCTTGATTCCTGACTGCACTTCTAGGAGGTAAGCTCTCTGTGCAATTTTAGGTGTCCTATCGTGAGTTTTGTGTTGAATAGCCTCTGTAAAAATGTAGTAAAACCAAGGAATGAACTATAGTTGCTAAATAGAAAGCACCATGTAGTCTCTCTTTTATGAGACAAAACAGGTGATGTGGGCAAGAAAGGTGTGTTCTGCCCTTTAGAAGAATACTAAAGAACTGGATTACTTTTATTGATTGCTGAGACTGCAAAAATATATAACTAGCTGCTAGCCAGAGATCACAATGAAGTCAGTGACATTATTTTATACCTCAGCTTGTGAGGTTACTCATTGCATCTTTAAAATAACAGCTACCTTGAGTGTCATTCGGTTAGTTGAATGTATTTAATTGTAACACAGTAGAAATACCCGTAATGATGAATAACGAGGGATTAACTACTGCTGTAAAGACAGTACAAATATTTCACACAGGAAATATTTTTCTTTCTTCTTCCTGCTAATTTTAAATTCTTTCTCAGGAGCACTTTGTAGAAAGTAAGGATTATACACAAAAACAAAGCTCTAGAGTGCTTCTGCAGAATATAGGTGGCAAAAACCCTAAGATTCCCCCAATATAAGCACAACTTTTGCGGACAAATTACTCAAAATTAAACTTTGCTATTTCTTCCTTTTTTCTTTTAAGGAAAATATTGTCATGTAGATCAAAATTCAGTTTTAGGGTTTATTTATATTTCCATCCTCAGAGTTCAGTGGAATTAACTATCCTCATCTTTATTCCCTTTCACAAAATATTGCTTTTTTTATAAATATTGTTTTATTTATTAAATCTCTCAGCTAATATAAGAAAATAACACGAAGAGAGACAGCTGAAGAATTGCAAACACAGAATAATTAGGAGATCAATAAACAGTTCAGTAATTTCCAGATGACTTTGAAGTGACCTTCCATAATAAAAAAGAAAAAAGCCTAAATCTGTGTAGGACATACAAATTCAAAATTATTGTTGCTGTGCCAAAAGAATTAGAGGAGGTTGGTAATGTTGATTTAGCTGTCTTGATTGCATTGAGCTCTGCAAGTCGTGGAATAAAAGAGCAGTTGTGAGAACAAAAGAAGCATACACAGTGAAGAAATATTCTTAAAAAAATATGCATGAAAGAAACAGCCAAAGAGAAATATTAAAATGAAGTAAAGAAGTGAGGATGGAATGTGATAAACTAGCACTATAGACATATGCAAACAAAAAAACCCCTCCATAATTTCAGTAAAACATAATTCCATTCTGACACATAGAATTTTAGTGGCCTATATCACACTGAGGCTAAAAGCCAGGACTATTGCATGACAGAAAATGACACCTCCAACCCCTTCAGTACAAACTTTGATTATGGAAGTGCGTGCTTCCTTTTATTTTATTTTGAGGTAATTTGAGTGCAGAAGAAAATTCTTACAATTGTATATAATTTTCATGAAACACTTAATGCTTTCCCAAGGCTAACATCAGTATAGTTTGCTTTTCTTTAAAATTTAACTTTTCAAGTGTCTCTGTCATTACGCAGAAAGGGCTTTCACTGTTCTTGTGATATTAACCTGTAATGTCCAAAAGCTCCTAATTCATGAGGCAAAAAACATTGTGGGAGAAGGTACTATTGGAGTGATGTGAGATAAATCAAGATGCAATTCTGTGCAGCAAAATTCAGGTCTGCTGTTGTTGTTTACTGCTGTTTGGATATGTAACAACATTCAGATAGACTGCTCACAGAGGTGCTGTGCTTCCCTTTGTCCTAGAAAAACCTATTCTACAAGTGAATTCTTCTATGTTTTGATAATTGAACAGTTGAGTAATAGAGACAAAAAACTTTTTTTTTTTTTTTTTTTTAATGAGCCAACTTTTCTTCTGTAAAGCCATTGCAGTAGTCTCTATTTATTCTTGGAACAGCGTGTTGCCCATGCCATCAGCAGTTTGTGCAGATGTGCTTAGTGTGCATTTGCCTTACGTGGAAGAAGGTACTATTCCAGACAGTGACAGACTGCCAGCATATCACATTTTCTGGGGGAGGGAGCAGGAGAAAAGAATTTAAAAAAAAAAAAAGCAGAAAAAAGGGGGAGAGTGACACATCAGTATTGGAATGTCACCAGGTATGTCAAATCAACTTTGATTTGACCTTCTGGGTAGAGATAGCCTTCAGGAATCAGCTTGCTTGCTACTCTTCGCAACACGTGGCCAGGAGTAGGCAGCACCTGGCTACACAAGCTGTATTAAAATATATCTTGAAGTACTTCGGAAAACTATGAAGTACTTTGGAACAGAATGTAAACATACAGCAAGTTATTGAATTATGGGTTTATTTCAAATTGTTTTCTAGTGATAAGCTTTGAGAAACCTTCCCCATAAAAAGAGCAATGGAATAGGAAAATGTCAGCTGTGGGGAAAAAAAAAATAATAATAATTATTAAAGGTTTGCTTATTTTGGTTCTTGTGTTAGGCAAATAATACCAGCTGACCACTACTCTGTTTCTAGCTTTGTGTTCTAGTGTAAAACAGCACAGTTCTTTTTCATTTCAGATGACATTTTATGTTAAGCCTATGACAGCTTAATTTCAGTTAACCACTGCTAACTGTGCAAACGTACAAAGGAAGCAGGCAGTCGTGCAATCATTGACTGTATATGTAAATGAAGTAATCCATTGTCTTGGGTCATTGTGGAGGATGCTGATTATCAAAAATGCTCTTCCCCCATCATTCAGAAAACCTCTCTTCATGACTGACACTTATAAAAGATATCATCTATAGTTATGCAAAACTACCTGAAACTAATGAATTGAAATGTTAGAAGCCTGAAATATTAAGTCAAAATTTTGTTTCTGATTCAGTGTTCCATGTTAACTGCTTCTACTCTGAGGTTTAAAATTACTTTCATTTTCTCAATTTTCAGATACATCAGTGTTGTCTAAACATGTTGTAGTTCTCTACCTGTTGTTTGCAGAGGCTGTGAAGATATTCTGTATGATGCTGAACCTTAGTTAAACAGAAAAGTGGAGATATTTAGGCTTGTAATATACTCCTACTGAAAGCCCTATTGTGCAACAGAAATGATCTATTTATTCATATTTTACATCACTGTATATCATTTTAGAGCTCTATCCAGCATTCATCTTACAGAAATGCCAGTAGCAGACTATGCCTATGGGGCAGAGGAAAGCATTTTCTTCCTGCAATCCTGTCAGTGTTAGATCTTTGTGATTCCTCAGAGAGCCACTGACCACTGATGACTGCCAAGACAGTAATGATTTAATGTGTGTTTTGTTCTTTTAGTTTTGTTTTTCAACCACCTCAAAGTACAAACTGATAACTTTCACAAACATGTAAATGTGGAATTCTTCAGTAGAATGATACTACCTGCTGAATTGGTTTTGCTGGTTGAAATTTTATTCGTTACTCTATAAATGCTCCTAAATTTGTTGTCAGATGAAGAAATGGTAATATACAGTATTTCACAATTGTGACTTTCTGCTGGGAAACATTACTTTACAGAAAAGGAAAAGTGCATGTACATAATTGGGAAGAAGGAGGGCAGAGTGAAAGGGAAGAAGATGACGATGATGATAAACAAAAGGATATAAATAACTTCCACTTCACTGGCAGTTCTTTTCTTGTTGGGATGATTGAAGTATAACCCCATCTATTTCATGAGACCACTTTTAGAAAAAGTAGGGAAGCAACAGGAGTCACTTTGAGAAAACACCTTTTTTTTTTTTTTCCTGCAAAATAAAATATTGTCCTTAACAAAATGCAACAAATTAGAAATCAAATTTGCTTCAAGCAACCCAACTGTTATTGTTAATGGTGCTTGACATCCTCTGCTGAAATTAGTCCATTGGAATCAGTTATTAAAATCTGTATAAAGGCTTTCATTAGCTCTGGATTGTACCTTACGAATGGGTCTCTTAAAAGTACAGTACTCAGCAAATACTTGGCATATTAAAAATAATAGATGAGTCATTAAAAACATGCAATAATATTATTATAATAATATGATTGCTGTCATGCAGATCCTTTTACCCTTTACTGGGCACTCCGTACTTATGAAGATGACATTTGTGTGACTTAATCAAAGTCAGTTTGAGCATTTCCTTTAATTTCAGTAGGCTTTGGAACTGGCTTATTGAGAAGTACATTAGCTTTCAGGTGGTTTTTTTGAGACTATATGTATCAATTTGATTAATTAGTAGCAATCTAAAATGTTTTCATCAATGATTTCTTTAAATTCAGGCTCTCATAAAGAGCTCTGTAATATCTCGTGGTTCCTTCCAGAACTTTTGAAAAATTAATATAGGTGAAAAATTTTAAATTTTCTCATTTTGTAGTAAATTTAACCGCCCTACCAACATAATTGATTAAATAACAGGGATCATAATGAATTTCCAGTAACACTTTCAGCAAGTAAAGCTAAAGGGGGGGAAAAAAGGAATAATTCCTATCAAAGAAAATTCTGGATTCATCTTTCTCAAATTCTGCTTTTTTCTGAATAATTTAAGAGTTCTTTCCACCTTAGAACTTTTCCAGTTACATTGTACCATGTAAATAAAGACTGTCTTTGATGATTTCTGTTTTATAGTGAGGTAGCATATAGTGGCAAATCCACACATCAGTGTGTTCCTATGCAAATCTTTCCAAAGACCCAGTCTGTATTCACAGCAGAACATGTTCTTTCTTCTTGAAGAGCGTTTAATATGTGGTGTTGTCCCCCATTACACTGATACTAGAGTACACTGACACCAGCATTCTTTGTGGGAGTATTATTTAAATTGGCTAGAGATCTGCAGATCTAAATACTTCTGCATTTTCAATGGTATATTTCAATTCTATCTGATATTTTATTTCAATTTCCCTTTGAAATTTGATCTGAAAGTTATTCAACAAGCAAAACTGTACTAGAAATCATTTTTTGCAGTGAGTTTGCCTCTTAACATATTGCTTGCTAATTGAAGCAATGAATTCTATAGCTTTCATCATTGGCCAATTTCAGCCTGCTAAGAAGCATGAAATTTTGACTTCCTCAATGAGTTCTCCTTTAAAGAAGCGATATAAAAAATGATTACAATGAGTACTGTCTTTGTTTTCATTTAAAAAATAAGGACAATTAACTGGATTTTTATTAACTGCTTTCTTAAATCTCTCAGGCCAATCATATTTTCCTTTTACTTACATGCCATACTTATATACATGCATACTAACTGTTATGTTATCTTTGACATACTATCTCTGTGTGCTTGCTGGATCCATGCTTCTCAAAATTCTTTATGAAGAATCAACAAAGAGGCTATCGACTTTCCAGTTTTCCTCTGGGAGGTTGCTTGCCTATAGCACCAATGTACACTTCCATCACCATACTATAAGGGATATTTGTGTCTTCAGGAAGGCAGGCTGAGTTTTAACCATGGATTTGCATCAATTTTTGAATTTTTGTTAACAGCTATTCATACCTTACTTAACCTCAGAGGAATGAACGTGCCTTTAGAACTATCTTCCATATGAATGTAAAATTCAAATATTGTTACTTTTGATAAGGTTTATAAAACAGCTTGAATTCTCCTTGTACTCTGTGCCTCATCCTCTCATCTTCTTTTCATTGTTCGTTCTGCTGACGGATAGGTATCTGTAAAGGGATATATTTAAGTTTGGTAAGTGCTCCAGGCCTTCTTTTTGCTGATTTTGAGCAGCTTTAAAAGTACTGTTCATCTATTCTCCTTCTTCTCAATGAACACAGACTACATCATACCCTCACAAGCCTTCAGTATTCTCCTGCCTTCATAGTATCACAGGCGATAAATAGCTAGGCCCTGCAGGCTATTTATGGGAAGAAAAAAAGCCTCACAGTGGGACATCGGTGTCAGTTTTTCATGCAGTTTTCAGAATGTCATTTTCTTGGCATAAATGTTACTGTAATTAAGTATTCTCCATGCAGCAAAATTGATTCTCCATTCTGCAGTTTATAAACTCAAGCGTTTCTTTGTGAATCCAAAGCTCATCTGCAAAGCCCTGCACTGATTTCACTCAGCATGCTCCGTTTTCATGTTACTATTAGGAGCTTCTTGTTTAAGAGAAGAAAGACTACTGAAAGGTAATGAAACACTATGTGTGTTGTTGTTGTATTAAGTCTATTCTAATTATGTTGTTGGCATCCAAATGACTCACACTGAATCTAAAAGTAATGTTGATAGTAATAATTCTCTCAAAGGTTAAAAAAATGTATTCGCTAATAAAGCATAGGAATGATTTGGCCATATAACTATCTGAGAGTAAATGAAAATGTAATTTAGCTTTCATGATTTTTAGTCATTCCAAATAAAGAGATGAAGATGTATCCACATTTGAAAGTACTGATTACACATACTCCCTTGCTTTTTTCCACTCCTTCAAGGCACATATACAAATAAAGTAGAATTAGTTCCGCAAAATGTTGTGTAGGTCTTTTATCTCTTGGATACGCTTACATGAGTAGATTAAAAGATATACCTGATCTGTATATGTGATTTTCACTTAAAATAATGAATCAGACTCAGCTTGCACTCATGTGCGTATTATGGCACTCATATGCATTTTGAAGCAACTTCGTATCACTACGGTTTTTGATATGATGTGTTACACCAATTCTCCTGAGATAAATGGCAGTGGGCCAGGCCTATTCTTAAAAGTTTTTTTAACTACTTCATGACAAGTGAAGTCTTATTGTAGGAATAGGTGACAAAAAGATAATAATTGTTTTTTACTTGTAATAGCTTGACTTGTTTTATATCTTTGTAAGGGATTGGGAAAGAGAAGGGGAGAGTGAATTTGTGAATGTGTGTTTTCCCATATAGTTTGAAGATAATTGTTTTCAGTGTATTTTAGCAGTATAAGCCAAAAACATATATCTAGATTGAGCAGTTATTTGAAATTTCAGATTTTGATTTGCAAGTGAAGTGCAAGGCAGAAAGTTTGCTTCTATAATTGGTCCATTAATACTTGTCATTTGAAGTAATTTAAATCCGTTTCTTCTCTCCTCTTCTTCCTGCCCTGAGAAAAATAAAGTAGTTTAAATATCTCAAACGTGAAAAAGAAAAAAGGAAAAAACAAGTAGAAGTATAAGGGGCTTTTTTGTTGTTTTTGACTATAATTTGTTCATCTAATTATGGTTTTCTAGCTCACAGTTGTATAGATACCTGAGGCCTAAATATCTTATTAATTCAAACTATGAGAAGAGAGGAGCTATTTATGTGCTAACTTCTTCTTCACCTGAGTCAGGTGTAAAGACTGTAGTTACAAGCTGAAAGCAAATTTTGTAATCTGTTTCAGTATGTGAACTTAACATTGTTCTTCATCCTGCTTAATTTTCTTATTTTTCATGCCAGGAAAAAACACATTTTTCAACTTGAGAATTTTATGGTATATGTGTACCTAATATTGATTAGTAGTATCTTTCTGATGATGAATTTTTGCTGTTCTTTTTACTCTAAATGTGGCGTAGCAGTTTAGTAAATGCATTCCTGTCCATCATCTATCCACACCAGATCCCTTCAATTTAAGAATAAATGTCTACGTAGGCCAACGGAGAGAAATTGTAAGAAAAATATCCATCAGCTTCTTAATTGCTGAAGCGTCTTGTGAATGGGAATCCCCAAGGGATGAAAATCTTTCTCATTATTTTGGAGCTGTGTTTGTCATCTGCTATAAGAAAAAAAAAAAAAAAGGAAAAAAAAAGGGACCAATTTGCTTGCCCATTTATTAGATCCAAAGTAAGCGGGGTTTCAGGTTCTCTTTGCTGATACATGTGGAATTAGATGAGATCTTGTAATAGTTATCATTTTGTCTGCTTACAAAAATTAAGAGTGGCAGGATTTAAGGAAAGTGAAGGAAGAGAAAGTGTGCTTGTGACCTAATGAGACTCAAATGCAGAAGAGTAAACAGAGAGGACAGCAGGGAAAAATTCTACCCTCAGAGGGTAAGTTTGCAGTAAATGCAAACCATCCACTACTGTTTGGTCTTTGCCTACTTGCCAGTCAGCCTGTGAAGCTGGCTGCCAGTAAGGAATGATTATAGCCTTAGTTTCATGATTGCTCCTCTTTGCCCACAGTGTGTTCATTAGAAAGAACGTTACTATTCAATTATTTCTTTTAGCACTGTAGGATGCTGCTTGATTTTTTTTTTTAACCGTTAAGGAGGTAGGAAGAAATCTGAGATTTTATTCTAAGGAGGTCTCTCATAGTTGTTCTTCTTAATTAAATACTTGAGAATGCCTTAAAGTCAAGAAGATCCTTTTTCTCCAATCTCCCTAACTTTTTTTAACAAACTATTAAAACCAATCTTGCTTCTAGACTTGTGAAGCAGTGTGGGTGGGAAAACCAATTACATCAATATTTTATTTTTAAAAAT
Source organism: Perdix hodgsoniae (assembly GCA_035772895.1). Classification (NCBI taxonomy): domain Eukaryota; kingdom Metazoa; phylum Chordata; class Aves; order Galliformes; family Phasianidae; genus Perdix; species Perdix hodgsoniae. The sequence goes on along the minus strand of JAPSGF010000037.1, from coordinate 5,660,089 downwards.
AGCATATATTTTTCCCCCTATCGAGACCTGTTACATTTCCAGCAGTATTCAGTACAATACAGTACTGTTAAATATACCATTGGCATACAATCAACTACCATTTATTTCTCTGCTGAGTGATTTGTTACAGTGGATAGAAACCATTCAATACCATTGACAAACAACAGACAGTCCATAGCTCTGAATTACTGTTAGACTATTTTTGTAATGAATAGAGACCTAATTTCAGCTCTGTTTCCTTGTTGGTGCCAGACAAAATTGTGTACAGCAGAAAAAGAATGGTTTTATTTATTAAGCTTTGCAATACAGTTTTGTCTAATTACTACTGACTTGTCAGACAATAGTCAATGACCTTCAATGTGGAAGGTGAAGCAACTTCTTTCACCTGATTCCTCTTAGCCAAATTATCTTTCAGGAAAACACTTGATTGTATAACTGATTACTGAGAAATATTACAAACTAGTAGTGTTTTAGAGGCCTTTAGGGTCCAGCTGTGTATTAGATATAGAATTTTCCCTTCCTAACACAATATTCTGGCAAAAAATTAAAGGCAGTGTAGAGTTTTTAGTCATGCCTGTGTTAGGAGACTCAAGGGTCCACTCTGAAGTGTCAATATTGTGTAAAAAAAAATATTCTTGCTAATGTATTTCTGAGATCAGACCAAGTGTTGTGTAATTTATTCCACCCATTCTCTCTAAAATAAAAGATATAAAGCATATTCTGCAGATAGATTGCCTGGGTATACCAGTGCACAGCTGGCACACAAATCTTGGGTGCTTTTTTATTTGCTAGTTTACGACCAGTTTTTGCCCAAAGCATGTAAAGAGAAAAGCAAACAGGAAATAATACAGTTGGAAAACTCATCTATGTACTATACATATATATATATATATATATGGTAAACTCTCATACTGATAAGCATGTACATAATAGTATAAGTGACTTCTCTGCAATTCTTGTTCCTAACTCTAGATTCAAATACATTTCATAGCAACTCTTGGTTACTCCATCCCAATTTGTGTGGATACTCGCAGCAAGGGGTAGACATTTTTGCAGTACGGACTTTATCTATACGTGGCAATATGCCTCTGCAAAGTCTTTGTGGTAAGTGAGGTAATGATGCTATCATTATCATTGCCAGTTATGAGTTTCTAATGAGTTCATTATTCTTGGAAAAAAATAATGCCTAGATTTCTCATTTGATTACAAGAAGGAACGTCCAGATATTGTTAACAAAAAACAACTCTGAAGTTATCAAGCTACAGTTACCTGATTAAAAGACTGAAAGAGAATAGCATCTGACTTCAGAATTATACAGTTATCTAGGTTGGATAGCATCCTCAAGATCTTCAAGTCCAACTGTTAATCTGAATTCCATTGCTAAACAGTATCCCTTAGTACTGCAGGGAAAGGATTCTTTTCTTAGGAAAAGAAGTATGCCAGGTGTTCAGAAAGAAGAAATATATATGCTTTTTCAGTTGAAAATAGCTTATTAAATCATAGCTATGAAAGACAGTAAGTTCTACAGATGATGATAAAATGTCCAGTGATAAGTTTCATGCTTTTAGAACACAGGAAGTGCAACAGTTCTTAATGTTAAGCAGGGACGTGAATGTGCTCTGAGATACTGTAGCAAGAAAAAGACCAGGAAAATGTAGTTAAAAGTTGTAGAATGAATAGATGACTTCAACAATACTGGATTAACATGAGTGTTACCACAGAAATAAGTGTTGCGGTTTTTTTTTTTTTTTTTTTTTTGTTTTGTTTTGTTTTTTGTTAAGTAAGCTTTAATAGTAATGCCTAGAGGAATCTTTGATTAAATAAACAGCTTATTGAGCCTGTGATCATGGTAGTATCGGATAACTATTGTAGTTCATTATAAATAAGAATCCTTTTATTCTCTGGAAATATCAGTGTTATTTCCAATTTCTCTTATTTTAAAAAGTCATGGTGTGTAATAAACAAGTGAATTTAAAAATGCTATTATAACATGATCTGCTGACTTTTGACACCTCCTTTTTCAAGCTATTGAATGAATTACATTGATCGTTGTATGAATAATATTGATAAGATTTGATCTAAATGGAATAACTGAGATCCACCAATTTTTCCCCAGTATTTACTTCCTGAAAAAGAAATGAGTTGAAGTTTGGGTATTGATGCTGATTTATTTATTTATTTGTTTGTTTGTTTGTTTGTTTTTGTCCTGTTAGTGCATGATTCTTTAAGATATTGCATATTCTCAGCTCTCATTTAAAGTCACAAGCTGAGTGACACTAGCACTCTTGATGACAGACTGTTGCCTACTAAGAAATTCTGTAGCTCTGTGTTTTTGAAGGTCTGACATACCTTCCTGAAAACCTTCATGTTGAAGTCACTCTTAAAAAACGTCAGCTTGAACAAAGAAAACCTTTTTTCTCTGTCCTGAACTAATACAGATGATAAAAAGTAGAAATAAATGTTTTGGATAAAAATTACCAGTAAACTCATCATTTTATGAGCACTTCAGTGTTGAAAAGGCAGCTTAAGTCTGCCAATGTTAATAAATTTACAGGTTTTTAGGGTGGCTTTTTACATAAATTTAAGAGCAACAAGATTTCTGAAATGGTCACTACAGGGAGCTTGCAATTAAAAAATACTTTCCATCAAAATTCAGTCAGCTTTAGTAGGAAAGTTTTGGAATACATGACCACCCTGGAGGACTCACTGGGTTCATTAAGATGCCATAGTTATCATTTTTTTTTTTTAATTTCACTAAAAACGTAGCTTATATGCATAGCCTAAGGCTCTGGGATACAGTGGCTTATCTAAAGCTCTACCTAAAATATTCAGCCACAACGACACCTGTGTGTTGTGTATACATACATGTATATTTAATAAAGGAATATTTTATCTTTTAAATGAAAACAATTTAAATTTATCTTTAAGTTACGGAACAAATAGAACAAAAATGAAACTACAACAAAAAGTAATATTGAATGATCTTGGTTTAACTGTTTAAACAGCTTTAAAAAAAAAAAAAAGTGAACTGCTTCACATGCCTATGCCTGAAGCCCAGTAGTCTTCAGGAATAACAACTTCTCAAGCTGAAACAGTAAGAGAGAGCATTGGTAGCTCTAACTAAGTAACACATTTTCTCCATCTTGTTGTTATCCATAAACCACACATGTGCTGAGCCTGTACATTTCCATAAAATGTGAAGAATGAAGTATAGCTGAGAAAATTTTAAAAACACCAAGGGGATGACAAGATTGTTCAATGAAAATTAACAACTGTTTGTAAAGAGCCTTTTAAGGATGCCTTGATTTTAACAAAGCACTATACAGTTAATAATTTCATGAAGCAAGGAACACATAGAGTGAGACTGATCCCCTCTACAAAATAAACATATGAAGGATAGGCAATCCGGGATTCTTACAGTGAAATTTTCTGGCTTTAGTTATCCCTGATAACAAGAGACACCTGTTAAAAACTGGAATACATTAAAGAGCTAAAGTAATCTTCATGGAACTTCTAGCTCCCAGCTTTACCCTGGGCCTCCACACACACACCTTTGAGAACCAAAATCACTGGTTATCATCCAGACCTTTATCACTCTTAAGGTAGAGTAACGCAGTGGAAGGGCTGACCTACTCGCCTCAGGATAATTTATGTCTATTGGGTCTATAATTCATTTTTAGCACCTTTATATCTCCTGGATTGTCCCTATTGCACTTGCTTGTTCTTGACAGTAGAAAGAGTTGGCGTAAATTAGAATGAGATTCTAAGAAACTGTGATAGGAATTAAGAGAGGTAACTATGGTTTGGAAATCAAGCAGTAGATTTATTGTCTGGGTTGTGTGAAGAAGACAGGGCAAGTTTAATGTGAGTACAGCTGTGTTTCTGAATTGTTCACTGCCTGCAAGCAGTACAGGAAGACTTTGTGACATGGCTCGTGGACTGTGAGAGTATGGTTCTGGGGTTAGCTGTTAGCAACGGGAGACTGAAATCTGGGTCTGTTTTGGGACCAAAGTGTTTTCATCTTGTGCCTCTACATATATATATACATTTATTATTTTTTTTTTAAGCAAGTGAAAAGCTTCATAAAATCCTAAAGATCCTTTGTTGTATGCTCCTTTCACAACATACTCTAGCACAAAAAACCAGGAACTCCTCATCATAGGAGAAGTTGAGGTAGCAACACTAAGGTAACCCACTCATGTGGGTCCTTCAGACAGGCCATGAGTCTTAAAAAACAGACCATGGGAGCCTTAAAAAATATCTGAGACTTTAGTCTGATGGTGGAGAATAACTATGAGTCTATATGCTGCATTATTCGCTAGAATATTTACTAATTGATGTGTAGGAAAGCATAGACCGAAGAGAGCAATTGGCCATTGGCACTGGACCCAGATAGAGAAGAGATGAATGCTGCTGGATTGCTTAATGGAAAATTTGAAAGCCTCATTGCAAGGGAATGCCCGAAAAACCTGCTGATATAGATGATTTTGAGCTATACAACAGCATTTCATACATTATCAATTTTTTTTTCATTCATGACAGAAATCTTGACTTTTAAATGAAAAAAAGAAATGATACCAAACCTTACTTAAGAGCTTCTGTTGGTTCTCTTCTCAGGGTCAAGTTCAAAGTAGAACCTTTTGCTATTCCTCTTTTCATTTAATAATGCCTTGGAATAAATAACTGGGAAAACATTAATGAAAAAATACTGCATGCATCAAATCCATTTTAGCTGGATGGGATTTTACCAGCTCCATTTAGTACCTACCTACTGTTTCTCATTCACTCCTGCTGTCTCTTTAGAAAGAATGTTTTTCGTACTTATGCTTTGTCTAAAAGACTTACCATACCTCTTTCAGCCTCATTCACTTGCTTCATTTGTTTGCCATCACTGTTCAACTGTAGCAGTTTTTTTCTCTCCTTGGTCTCTTCCTCTACGTTCTTTCTATCTGTATCATTATTTAGACTGTTTGGATATATCAACAACTAGTGAGCTTCAGTTTTTATTAAGATTTTATTTGAAATAGATTTTTTTTCAGAAGTCTGTGAAAACAAGAACCTAAAACCTACACATTTAAATGTGGCATTTCAATGTGATATCCACAAATAGTCTTATAAATGGTAGTGAACTAAGGTTAATAACAGTAATAACAATAATAAATAATGTTTTTTTAAAATGTGACTATGATGAGGAATCTTATTTGTAAAACTTTGTTTATTCTTCACATATCATTTTAGACCAGAGGTTAAAATTTTGAAAATTTTGTTTCAGAGGGGCAGAAATATTCTAAAATATATTTTAATTTCTTTCATTAAGGAGGGTGTCATAGTTCTTCTCAAAAGAGTTTTGAAAAGTTAGAGGTTAATCAAAAGAAGTCTTTTCTGCTGTTCTCCCAACTACAAAGTCTATGAAAATAAAAAAACAAAAGTTGAAATGAAAGTCTTGTTTGAGAATTACTAAATTGTTTCATAATGAAATATGGAAAACTCAGTTATTTTTGAACCTTTGCACTTCCCGCCCCAAACTAAAGCCATCTCTCTTCTAAATTGCAATGTGTGATCGAGATTTTCATGCCATAGTCAGTTCTTCCAAAGTTGTCGTCAGAATTATTTTAAGGATAGGAAAATAGAAGTACTAAAAGATGTTATTACTTCACTGAAAACTATTACTGAATTAAATAAATACTTATCAGATCACCCCATAGGATTAAATGAAATCGAGAGAAATCTTTCATACCATTTAATTTTAAATTCCTAGAAAACTTTTTTTTCTGCCAAGAGCCAGAATACCTCAGTATATAATATACCTCAGATAGAGTTGTATTGTGAACCCCAAATTTATCACATCATCATCCTACAGAATTTGAAAAATGTTTTCTAAAGGTTGGACCTAAATGAGGGGAAGGAGATGTAAGGTGATTTCTTTTTGTGGATGTTAGATCTGTCTTTCTTCATTCATAGCTATATTATTCTCCATTTATCTTGTATCAGTAAAGTTACTAGATGAATTTGACCAGCAATTAAAGAAGAGAGGTACCTTTTTGATAAGCTATTTATTTAAGTTACCCTTGAGACATGCTCATTCAATTCATTTGTCTTTCTCCAAGTGCAAGGAAGCCTGCTCATTTAAATGCAACTGCAGATATCATGACTACTATGAATAGTGACTTGTGATTACCGGGCAGTTACTTTCTTGATAAAAGTAACCTATTTATCTTAAAAAAGCCACACTCATTCATAAAGTGCAGAAATCGTAATGTGGCACACATGTAAGTTAGCTTAGTAAAGGACTGAGGGCTTTTTTAGGCCTTATCTAAACTTGCAGAGCACTTATGTCAGGGTTACTGAAAAACTGAAAAAAGGGTTACTGCGCACACGATAAGAGCAATTTCCCTCTGCTTATAAAATCACTGCACGTCTATGGATTAGCATCTGAGCCATTTCAAAGAGTTTTTAACAATTATTTTTTGTCCCTTTCTCAATACTTCTAATGATGTGTGGTTAATATATGTTATCTTTTTTGGTTAAATGAATCACCACTTCTAGCCTATGCCTGGTGGTGTTCCCTGATTCACTAATCTGACTGTACACAAGAGCTGACCTGGGATATGAGCTACCTGTTACTGTGATAGCTTGCTCTTGTATATTTTTCCAATATTTGATGTTCTGTAAACATGTTTGTTTACTTTATTGAGCCACTGATATGAAATTAGATCTACAAGTCTTCTTGTATTTTATAAGTATGAGAATATATATTTGGAGTACAAGACCACACTACATGATGGTACTTCATTCTATGGCTGTCTTTGTAACGTTCAGACAGCATGGTCCAAGATTAAATTTAGATGCTGATCATATTGCATTTAAGGGTCTGCACAGCAAAGATGAATTTGAATAAGAACTTGAACAAGAGGCGCTGAACATCTCTGAGGCTGGGGGGCACTTTGAGCCCAGAAAAGCTAGTTTTCACTGCACTGTACATCTTGAATGTGTAAAATGACTAGAACAGGAAGTGGCAAATCTGTCTATGTTTATTGCCAACAGAGTATAAACCATTAGAAGTACTAGCTGAAATTACAGTCTGGTCAGTATTCTCAGAAAAAAAGATGGTGTTTTGAGAGCAATTTCCAGTAGGTATAGAAATTAAATGGGACACCTTTACAATATATAACCTACAATTCAATCATATATACCTTCGTTATTTCCCCAGTATTGAGAATTTTAATCCTTCTAATAGTTGTTTTTTTTAAAGAGTGTTTTAGCACTGCATGGCATTCCTACTCGTTTATTGATTTATTAAGTATACTTTGAATGACTTCTGACTACCATAATAATGAAGGAGAATGTTTTTTAATTATATACAAATATTTAGGGAAGGAGTCAAAACTACATAGCTTTATTGTGAGAAACCCTATTTCTTCTAAACTCAGTGTCACCTTACAAAGCTCCTCGTGTGCTCTGTGGAAAGGATTATTAGAACTGACAGAGAACTTGGCTTTTCAAGGCTATTATATTTCTTATAATTATTTCTTCTGAATTTCTGTATGCAGTGTGGCTTCTGCTGGAAACCTGTTTGCCATGTTAGCCTGACAGCAATTTAAAAAAGTAAGTTGCTGCCTTCAGTATTGAATTGTCCAAACAAAACTGCTGTTAGACATTTAAACAAGATACCTGATGTGATTTCTTTTATCCTTTTATTTTGGGAGCAGAAAAGGTTGGCAGATATCTTAATTTGGCTTTCCATTAGCATTGAGTTTTAACAGATGTACTTAAACTTTAATCAAATTGAAAACCTAATCTTCCTGTCTATGCCTAAGTGTTTTTCATGGTCGTTGCCAAGGTTTTCACCATTTGGGAAGAGAAAAGAGGTTTTCTTGTTGTACTTTTAAAATGTTATTTATTTGTTTGTTTTCAGAAAAGAAAACCTATGGAGGAAAAAAAATAATTTCCAATGGGCTAGCAGTGTTATATTTTCCCTGTTCACTTTATAATTCAGCATTTATCTTTTACAAGAGATGCTGTGGGTTTTAGTAAGCACAAATTGCTTTCTCTGGGGTTTTCTATTAAAAGTATGGAATGGGAGTAGCATAAAAACAGAGTGTATGTTTTATCAATTACATGTGTTTTTTTTCCTTTTCTAAAGAGAGCTGTAATGGCCTCCAGTCTCATGGGGCAAAGATACATTTTCCATATGTTGAATATATATGTACATTAGGTATACACATAAACGTATATTTTTTCTTTTTGCCTTGGGTTATAATCACATCAGATGTCCAGATCTTAGGCTGAGGACATTCTCTAAGGAAAAGACAGGATGCCACAGGAGCTGTTTCAGTGGGTGGTACTCTTCCTTTTGAGTCAGAGCTGAACTAATGCCTTGGCAAGTTGTTCTGGAAGGAAATATGTTAATGGAAAAGAAAATTGAAATCTATCAGTAGGGAAATTAACCATGTTGTCATAACCTGAATACATGTCAGTATTATCAATATATAAATTTCATCTTGGATAAACCCCCACTTTTAAAGAGATTCTTAATTCTATATGATTGGAGGGATTGCATTGTTCTTTTTCAAATGAGGTGCCAAAAGGAATCAAAAGTTTACAACTAGATAAAAATGGAAATTAATTTTTTTTGTATTTGGATTGGACTTTGGATTTTCAAAAAGCAATAAAAAGAAGAGAAAAAAAAAAAAAAATGGGAGCAGATGCTTAGTTGCAGGAGTTGCCATGCTGGTTATAGACCAGAGCAGATCGGATGAGATTCTCAGAGCACAGAAGCTAACTTTCCTTCACTCTGATCTCAATCGCTGTCTGTACCATGCAATTACTTGCACATAAGATGTCCTCATTTCCTTAAAGAAACTGAGAAACTGATCACCGGTAACTGTGAAGAATAATTTTTGTGTAGCTGTCAGTGAGATGGTTTTTCCTGTCCTTGCAAATGCAAACACCTGCATAGTGACCTATGCATTCACGATGCACAAGAGCTGGCAGTCAAAATGCTGGCCTTGCAAAAACTCTCCAGCCTTTTCACCTTGAAAAAACATACCCAATAAGGAAAGTCAGATAATTGTAACACTATCTGGGATCAGACAGGCCCTATTGAAAAATAGATGAGAACTGTGGAAGTGCACACTGAAACATTTTCATTACCTGGGTACACACACTTTTTAGAACTAGTCTTGAAGAGGAGGCACCAAGTATTTAAAGTGTAATCCATGAATATATTGTATGTATTTTTCTTCAATTTTAACTATATCTAGCTATATTTCCTTTAGAGAGAAAATAATATTAATAAATTAATAAGTAAGAAGATTTTTCCCCGAGGCTGAAAAATGCAACGTTTGCATATTTGCCGCAACTTCTTCCAGTAATAATTATTATTTACCAGTTCAATGTCCGAAGTTTCATAGGTTCTACATTTAGACCTTGTATAGAAGTTATGCAGTGTAGTTGCTCAGATAATGGTGAGGGGCCTGGAGAATCTCCCTTATGAGGAAAGGCTGAGAGATCTGAGACTGCTCAGTCTGGAGAACTGAAAACTAGGGGGAATCTTATCAACACTTATAAATATCTAATGGGCAGTACTCAAATGGATGGGACCAGGCTTTTTTCAGCAGAGCCTAGTGACAAAGGGCAATGGGCACAAACTGGAACACAAGAAGTTCCCTACAAACATAACTTGGCAACTTTGAGGGTGGCAGAACATTGGAACAGGCTGCCCAGAGATGAAGTGGTCTCCTTTTCTAGAAGTATTCAAAAACCACCTGGACTCTTTCCTATATAACCTAGGGAACCTGCTTTAGCAGGGGGGTTGGACTAGATGATGGTCCCCTCCTGCTCCTGCAATTCTGTGATACCTTGGTGAAGAGGGCAGCCACAGAGAATGACCTGAGTGTAACTGTTAATGACTGTATTTCCCTTGAAAACAAGCGTGCTTGTCAAATGATGTATTTAGTTCCGTGTATCAGACATTAAATTATATTTTAATTTCAGGTCATTCTTGATAGAATGATCCAGTTCCTGACCCAAAATCTTAGATATGTAACTAATACAAGAAAATGTACAGAAAGCTAAATTTGAAGACAGGCTATAACTAGATATATTTGTTTCATTGCTCTTCAAAATTGATTTTGGTCTGTCAGAATGCTTTCTGATTTGCTTAGGAATACAAATTACTTTAAATATAACTGAATATAATTGATGCTATTTCAGTGGATAACTAGAATTACTTGACATTTGGTGCAAGGTTTCTGTGTCTGGGAGAGGAAGGTGAGGACATCTGTGCTTTTAAAAAGCTCTTATGTAAGCTAGTTGGCATGGATTGTTTGCAAAGAAGTTTACCTCACTTGATGCTGATCAGTTGAAATGGAGGCACGGATTATGTGTACAATGACAATTATCCACAAACTCAGAGAATAATGCTAATCCAAATTATAGGACTTGCTGTTATCTTGTCTAGAGTACACACTGTATACTGCAATAGATACAAGCAACTATATGAAATGTTATGAAATTGTAGGAATTTCTACTTTGCACCTTTGCCTTGTCTTTAGAAATATTTTCATCCAGCTTTATGGGATGTAATGCATCTTGGCTGCTGCGAGTGTTTATTCTGATCATAGGCAAGGGAAGAGACAGTGGACTTGGCATGTCGTCTTTAGATGATAGATGATGCAGATGTATCAGCCTGGCTTGAAGTGTCTGCTCAGCAGTTCTGCATTTGATGGAATGGAGAAAGGAAACTCTTTGTGAATACTCTTGTCATGTTACTGTCTAACTTCCAAATGGATCTTAGATAGGCCTATGAAAAGTGACAAGGGCTGACAAAGCAGCATGTAATAGATTTTGTAACTGTAACTATATAATACATTATTTTGACTCCTACCACTGCCCTGCAAGAACTGTTCTCTAATAATATACAGACTGGAAAGGTTCACATTACATTACTAATGGACAAATGTTGCCTTTTTTTTTTTTTTTTTTTTTTTTCCCTTAAGTCTGCTCATGCAAATTCTGTGCCTGAAAATTTGTGCAAGGTTTCAATCAATTCTTGTTATGGAATCATAGCCAATCCTAATCCTTCTTTTTAAATAGCTCTATAAATTCTTGAGCTGAGATGGAAAGAGTGGTGTGGTGGAGGGTGGGCAGGAAACAGTAAAGTTGCTTAAATTAGCAACTTGACTTTATGGTATTTTTGTGACACTTGATCACAGTGTAGCCAGAAGGTACAGCACAAAACCAGTGGACTTGAATCTCACGAAATAAAGGACTAAGAATCAAGGCTAATTAGCTTTTCTTTGGGGGAGAGGGTGGAACAAAAATACTTTGCAGACACATTCTCCTTCAGGATAGAGCACATTGAAATTTTTACAGCCTGTAAACTAGTAAAAATAGCTACACACGAGGCCATCAATATAAGTCTTGCTGAGCGGGAAGGTTAAACTTATTTCCTTCAGTCTGAAGTGGATTGAACTTATTTATTTGCTGATATTAGAGAGAAAATAGATATGTCTTTGTCTCTTTTCAGAAAGCTAGGTACTACCAGGTTCGTCTGGGTTGCGCGTAGTACCAAGTATTGTCTCAGGAGGTCCTAAGACAACATCTGAGCTGTATCACTTCAGTTGGTATCAAACTTATTTGAAATTTCCCAGGTTAGCTGACAATAACTTCCAAGGAGGTGATCATTTCTTCCTTGCATTGACTTCATTTTTGAGAATTATTTTATTTCTTGTTCAGCCTGTATCACCTTGTGGAAATGCCTAACACTTAGATCTCACTCGCATATGGACCATTGATTGTGTTACTTTTTGTTTTCTTTCTTTTTCTTTGACTCCTTCTAATTTCCCTGCATGCAGTAATAAAAGTCAAAATTAGACATTTTTGTCTGCATTTCATACCTTTCCTTGAAAGAATATCTAAGGCAAGAAGGTCTATTAATCTTATTAGTAGATTTGTTGCGAATTTATGTGCAGTGTGCTATAAAATCATCGTAAATCACAGTGCCTGGGTATCTCTTCCACTGAAAATGAAGCTGGGCAGAGAAAAGCTTGCTCCTGTGTGAGATTCTGTGCTATTATTGCCACATGTTCTTATTTCTTTTCTAAATTTGTATAGTTGATTTTGATAGTGTACATTTCAAATAATCTGATTTTAATGTGATTATTACATAAGGAATTCTGATCTGGAATCTATAATAATTAACAAGTTATAGGTGACTCCCAGACATTCCGTAAACAAAGAAGCCAATAGATTAAAACCCATTTTGTGATGTGTGTTTTGAAATGCTGTATCTGTGCTAAATTGTCTTTTCAATGCTTTTATTAAAGAAATCCTGCTTCAAAAAGTAAAGCTCTCATCTACTTCCTGCTGAGCAGGTTTAAAAAGCATTTTCCTCCTCTTCTCTTGAGTCTTACTTTGCGAACTACATGGTTCTCCTTACTGTGATCTGTTTTGCAAAAATAGCCTATTAATTGAGAATGTTTTTCAGTATTGCCAAAAGGTCACTACTATCAATTATGGAGAATATTTGAAAAGAAGAAATCTTGCTTATAATGCAATATATCCTGAATTGTCTAATTTGTGTGCTGTAATAAGGCCAAGCCCACTTATTGATTAATCAATCTTTGTTGTCTGTTTGCTGATTATATCAGGAAGAATCTTAATGGAATGGGATATCATACAAAGTGTTTGCTCTGGGTAATGTATTACAAAACTATTTATTGCTAATATTACCGTGAATTTATTTAACCTGTGATGAAGCAAGAGATGATTTTGCTGGGGCAGACCATTTTGATGTGTAATGGTAAACTGGAAACTGAAAACTGAACCATGTTTGGATTTGAATTCTGAACAGTAATATGTCTAAGGCCACCAACAGAGATTTTTTTTCTGTTTTGATCCTGTTTGTGAACCACTATTTGATGTATTCTATTGAAAAGTGTTAATGCTTTGCAATTAATACTGTATTGTGGATTCATTGTGTGCTTCAAAAGTTATTATATTGGTGTATGACACTGGAGGTGGATGTTGGTGGCATGGCAAGACAATGAACCTTCCCACCAGTATCTCATTACATTCTGTTGCTGTAACATTACATTTTGTTGCTGTGTGACAGATGGCAGCAGAGGGGCAGTCTGGTGAAATGGTGTCTGATATGGAAGCAAAGGGGTGCTATTGAATTTCTCAGTGTGGAAAAAATGGCGCCTGCTGACATTCAGTGATGCCTGATGAACATTTATGGAGACCAAACAGTAGATGTGAGCACAGTGAGACAGTGAGTGGTGCATTTTAGCAGTGATGGCAGCAACAGTGGTTCACCTCCACTGCTGCAGGCTCTTGTTCATTGCTGATGAAAATGCATAGCTAATGGTCGTAAATGTTGCAAACTGGCATTTTGTAGCTGAGAATTCTCTGTATTATGTAGTGTTATTGTGCTCTTTGTATCCATTGTTGTTTCCATGGAAATAAATAGGAGGCATTATTTTTGGAGCGACCTACATATAGCATATGCATATAGTTGAGCTAAATAAAACTAAGTGCCAAAAAAACTGGTTTGGGATAAACCAAAAATGTTTTTCAGACTATATTTAAAGATCTAATATTTGGCTACTTAGAATTATAAGAATGAAACTTGGCATATTAAACTGAGCATAGTATAATTAATTCATCTTCATATGTTTCATATATTGAGGATTTTTATCTTGTACCAAATCATAATGTGAATTGTGGGGCACAAAGTAGTGACAAGAGTTGCATACATAGCTGATGTTGTAAGTTATGGTGTAATTATCATTATCTCTGTTGGCATGAATTCATCGTTTGCACTAAATAATTTGCCTTATTTTGCTCTGACTCTGTGATTCATTTGTGTTCTTCTGTACTATAGTTGATGTAAATGAGTCACATTAAACTGCCCCCCTACGCACTCTGTGCATATTTAAGGATTTAAATTGTCTCAGAAATCCATTATCACTCTAAGACAGAAAGATGAAAAAAATGTGTGAAGAACCCATAAACAGGTAGAATTAGAAGTTCTCTATAAAATAACTTTTGACAAGTGTGAAATATCTTAGATTTTAAGTGGGAATTTTTGTTGAGATTTGAATAAAATAATGCTGCATTTTCAATTTAGGAGAATGAACTACTGATGATGATGTTCAGTATTAGTATATCAAAGCAATAATATTTTTCAAAGCTTAAGATTTTTCCAATAGATGAATACTTGATAATCATAGCATCTGCTGTTAGGATACTCAATAGGACCAGAAAATCAAAGAGACACATGCAAGAACACAGAAATAATTTTCCATTTATCCTTACTTCAGTATTTAACGTACTGAAGTTTAAGTGCCTTTTCTTTGTTGTTGTATAAAATGCTCATAATGCGATTTGGCACGACACAGATCTCACCATGAGTATTAAAACTGAAAAAATAAAAATGGACCCAGATTACGCAAGTATTTATGCCCACAGCTCCATTTGTATTACTTGTGCACTTTAAAATTTAGCATTATCTACTTGTACAAAGGGTGTTTGAAAGTTAAGAACTTCAAAGATAGGATACTTTTTATAAAACAGCAGTGCCACATGTAAAAAGAAATACCAGGCTCAACATCAGCAATGTACCATGTCTGCAGTGCTTTCAGATTACAAAACAATGTTTTTGCCAGAGGGGCACTTAAAGTCACAGGTTCAGTTAATGCATCCATTGAGAATGAGAAGGTAACAGTTCTCTCTAAAAAAATGTAATATGTATATCGATTCCCAGTGCATTCTGGAATGTGCATTCAGCTTTTTCTGGTTCTGGAAATGTAATGTTCAACACATGGCCACCTGCAGTTTGTTTCATCATGGTAAAATTTTTGCACCTTTCCCCAAGGAAAAATTGAGATATCATAGATGCTTTCTGGTTTACACATGCTATGTAGATTATACCTTAAATAAGTGATATGCAGCCTAAATCCAGACAGATTTTTGGCACTGATACTGGCAACTTGAAAGATATTATATCACAAATTTTAAACTCATTTATGTGGTCATCACAGTTTTTGGAAATACAGTCTATTTGCTTTGTAGCATCCAGGATGCATCTCTGAATCAGTGCCAGCCAAAGGAAAAAAAAATAAAAGAAAAACAATTTCTAAGTACTGACCCTGTTAGGGAATGTTGCAGTGCTGTCTGATTCTTTAATCTGAGGGAAACTGAAATGGTGTGAGCATTGTACAGTTCTGTGTCATTATTGTTAAATCCAAGACCAAGCATAAGCCACTCCATAGAGGAAAGAAATACTCTCATCAGTGAGGTTTTTAACAATAAAGAATCAAAAAACGAAGTGGAATAGTATCACCAAAATGCCCCACTGTGTGTTATTACCACAAGACTCCTCCAGTGTTTAAGTGGGGACATAAAATGTACACATGTAATACAATGCTTAGCCTTTTTATAAACAGCTCTCCAAAACACTCTAAGAATAATGACATGTGACTTCCATAGCCAAAGTGCTATAAAAGTCAGTTTCTTAAACATTACTAAAACATGAAAAAATGATGATTTTTATGATATGTGTAAAACAGTCCTCGCAATTCCTTTAAGCAAAGAAGTGAACTTTCTTTGAAGCTGTTGTCCACATTATCTTAAAAAGAAATAGAACCCATTGCCACAGTATATTTACTTGTGTATAATGATTAGTGTGACATTTTCCTAGCTTTATTTCAACTGCTATACCATACACAGTTCCATTGTTCCTTTGTGTCTTACTGCACTAACAAGAGTGCTTTGTTCCATGAGGGCCTCTGACTACGACTGTCAGCAGTTAAATGCAACTCCTTGAATCTAGTGACTATGGAGGCAAAGTATGCTGACATAAAACAACTTGCTGAAATGGATGTCTCTCTGCATATGCATGCATATGGAAGGCTGTACATACAGCCTGATATTACACTGATAAAGGAAGTTGGTCACTTTAAAAAGGTTCTTCAATAAAGAAGAATATCATGCTCAGGCAGTCAGGTTCTCCTCTTCTGGAATTTCTTGCAAGCCTATTTGAGGGGCAGTCAGCCTGTTATCCTTAATGAATGCCAGCAAAGGGGGAAGGAATTCAGATTAATTTTTGGACTCTTGCATATGAACATAAACTGAGAGACAGGTATACAGACAGTAATCAGCTAGAGATTCTCTAGTATATCTTGTATATACTTTACTTTTACTCTTTGTACTCTTTACTGTGAGGCAAGCATATGTGTGGTGAGAAAATGTTCTGTGAGCTCTGCCTTTTGGCTATTATGATGCTGTGATTGATTTATTTATATAAACAGTGGATGATCTCGATACTAGAGAAGTCATGTACACATGGTTGTGTTTCAGAGGTTCTCGTGGGCTACTGTTTAGATAGCAAGATACCACTACTGTACAATATGTGAAAATGGTATATATTGTGCTGCTGTATATAGGTGGATGAATACTAATAATATACATTCAGTATCCTACTGTAAAAATGAGAATGAACTTAAACAATTCTATTGGTTGTGCCCAATCAAGAGTGCAGTGACAAAAATTGAGATAACTCTCTTTGCTATGCAGAGGAAGGGCACTTTCTATGGAAAGAGGTCTACAAGATTCTGAAAAGATCTTACTGGAGATTTCTACCTGGCTTGCACCACCTGTCTTGATGAAGCTCACTTATGCTGTGAAAGGAGGACTTCCCTTCACTTTAGCATCACTATCCCAACTATATTCAGGAAGACAGTTGCAGACTGGGCTCCTAACTTACCTTGATGTTTTAAGTCTAAAGTTCCTGAAATACACTTCATCAGTGTTAAACCTTGTGGTACAAGCCTATTTAAGAAGGGAGCTTTGTTTAGTATTTTTGTTTCTTTTTAGATAAGCATGCTAACTATAAAAGCTGGAGCCAAATAACGTAATTTAACACAAAGTAACATCTTTCAAACACACGGGGAGATAATTTACTACTCATTTGGTTAATGTCTATATAGACAGAAGAAATAATTCTAACTAATTTCATCATAATAGTATTGTAAAGATACTACAAAGATAGTAAAAAAAGAATAAATAAAAAGGGTATTTTTCTTATTCTGTACCATCCTAAAAGGTTGCATAATGTGGCGATGCAAAGGAAAAGAAAGCTGCTATGGGGAAGGACAAGATAGCTGTTTTATGTAAACATATTGGAACAAATTACAGTGAAGTTATAATATCTAGAAAGTCAAGAGAAGAAAAGGAGCATCTTTTATTTTCAGGCTTCAGATTCACGATGCAAGGCACTGCTTGTAAAAGAGTGAAATATTAATCAGTTGGTAATTCATAAAAAGGTGGAACCATTTTTAAAATGTGTTTGACAATCACTATGCTACATGGTCTCCAGAACAGTATCTCTATCTATACAGATATAGCATGGGTATCTGTATACTGTATAGAAGCTTATAAAGTGGAGTCTCCTGAGACCTGACTATTGCTCATCTTGGTTTTTTTTGTGTGTGCTGCTGAAGAATCTCCTATAAAGTATTCATGAAGAGAGAGGGCATGAGATGAAATCTATTTTGACCTGATATGATAATTTTTGAGAAGAGTTAGTTAAAGCTAAATGACACAAGAGATTATTGGCATCATAGTTAAACTTGACAGCTTTTGATGCAACATGCACAGGCTGCTGTCTTTTTTGTTTGGTTTTTTTTTTTGGGTTTTTTTTTCTTCTGATTTTAGTTTATCCTGATACAGCCTAGTAAAGAAAGTTGTAAGTCAGATCTGAACAAACAGTAGTAATAGATTTATTGATTTGCTTTGTCAATACCTTTGGACAACTCCTGAAAGAACTCTAATTATCTTAGAAAGCAAAGTCTTTGCAAATGGCAATTGCATGATTGATTAGTTGCCACTCTTTTACCTTGTGGTCTGAAACACGTTGTTAAGAACTCTAAATCAGAAGTTCAGCCATTTGAAAGTAGCTTTTGAACATGGATTTTTGTTACAGAACAGCTCCTAGAGCTCCAGAAACTTCCAGAAGCTGAAGATTTATAGAATTTCCTCTTTGCTGTATAGATAAATTAGTTTTAGAAGGCGGTGTTAATGAAGAGCTATAAAGTGATTGACCTGGTACAGCCATACACAAGCTTTCTCCAGGACTTTGAAGAAGAGAATGTTTTCTACACTATACATATTTTCTGTAGCACCTCTGTAAAATAAAACCAATGTTTTTGGAAAAAAAAGTAAAAAGAGTAACTATTCTTTACCAATCATTTGGTGATTGGGCCAGGTAAAAGCAGATTTCAGAACCATGCTTAGGGGAGTATCTGCAAGCGTTTTATTGAATGAAGACTAAAGGGACAGAAAATCTAATTACTAGGACTCCATAGAGGTGATCAGGCACAGAAAGGGACACTTACACATCTTTCTTTATGAAAGCATATGTTCCAGATACTTGAGGAATTACAATGGCCCAAATACTACTGCACCTTATGATATATTGTAGAACTTCAAGAACAAGAAGGTTTATACACAGTGCAGTGCTTTTCTGATGAGCCCATTAACTTTTAGTCTCTTAAGGAAAGGCTCAAAACTACCTGCAAAACTTTTTTCCGGAACCTAAATAGGTTGGAAGATAAGGACAAAAATGTGGATTTTAACTGGAGATGTCACTGAGATGATAGAAGGATGTATCAAGACGTTGATAACATAGAAAAGTTGCATTTGTAGCTGATCTTGTGATTAATAAGTTGATTTCTGTACTGCTGATATGAAACCAGAAAACAGACAGAGAATTATTAAATAATTATGGGGGATATAACTTTTTTTTTTTTCTCATATTTTGAGAAATGGTTGAGTTCTACTTAGAATTAAGAACTCAGGAGTAACCTTATAGTGTCTTCTTAATCCAATGAAATCAACTGCTCTACAGATTAAAATGGATTTATTTGCTAATTTAAAATGTTTGCACTGCTTCGGTAAGAGCTAAAATGGTAGATAAAATAATTGTTTAATCAGAACACCCCTCTCAATGCAAAAGCTACATTTTATGTCTGTCAAAATAAGACAGAAGGAGCCAACCTCTTTCTTAAACAGAGAACATGGGAAGCATGCTGTTGCAGAGATTCTTCATTATCAATCTGTTGGAGATTTGTACACTTCTCTCCTATTCTGCAAGAGAGATTCATATAATCCCACAACAGAGTATTCCAAAGAGGGTCACTCTCAAATGTCTTTGTTATCTACTCCATTTTGTACAGGCAGGAAGAACATCTCTGAAGGGTAGGATGTTCCCAGTTAAGATGAGATAAAACCTGTATTATAATTCTCAGACCAGTGCCAAAATATTTGTGGTGAGCCCCTTGAAATGAAGTGCTGGTAAACCCTAGAATCATAGATCCTTCTGCAAATACTCTGATAGAATCATGTGGTTATTAATTGTAGCCATAGCAGTTTTGTGCATAACCCAGAAATCCCATCCCCCTTCTTTAATGTTATTCACTTTATGTAATCAATACACGTCAAGCTGAGTTTTATGGATACTGTATTTTACAGAAAGCAATAGGACTTTTTTTTTTTTTTTAACCATAAAATAAAAGCTTCATGTGTGAGGGAGGAGTATACTTAACTGATAAAGTAGGAGTTTCACTCGTTATATTCCTATAAAATCCTTCTTAATTAAAAAGTGTGATCAACATAGCTAACAGCTATAAAAGGGACATCTGTGCCCTATGCATTTCATCTCAATGCCTGAGAGCTCTCCAAACCTCCCTCCTTCTTAGATCAATGTCAAAAAAGTATAACTTATTATCTCTATTGTACTTACGATAAACAAAATTGTGGGGTGGACTGGTATGAGTGCTGGTGCAAGGTGGGGAAATAAGAGCAGCAATGCCTGGGGCCTTAATAAAACTATCTTAAGAAAGAAGAGTAACTGATTATGGATATACTAAACATTTATTTCTTTATTTTTGATAGATGTAAACCACTGCTTTTTCTCAATGTAAAACCTGGTTTTAGAAAAGATCTAATGTGTAAACTGTGAAATTTTTTAGCAATATGAAATCTCATTCTGACTCCGTGGCTCAGTCTCAGCACTACCTCTGTCAGTTTAGCTGTGTGTAATCTATTTACAAAAACAGCAGCTTTGCAGTCCTTGATTTGTGCGTCCTTTTAATTTCTCCATCCCTGTTGTGTCTCCCTCCTATGCACCATGCCATGAAGATGATTAACCTCCAGCAGTTTATCATCCCAAAATCCATGCCTGTGGCAGTGTGAGGAGCCATCCTGGTGTAACTGTAATGCAAGCCAGGCCTGAAGACCAGGGGCTGGGTCTCTGCCCTCTAAGTTCAAAGCTGTTTCTTCTTCACAAGAGCTAGGAATCTGCTTAAATCCTGAGAATAAACCTTAAATGCTCAGTAATGGCAACTCCAGCCTGTTATTAAATAGATGTGTAAACTGACCCCCAGACAGGCTGGGGAGGCTGGGTTCTTCAGATGGATCTGGAACTTTCTCCTGAGTGCCCCTTGCACCCTCAGGGAGCAGCTGCTGGAGGAACCCACAGATGCAGTGCAGTGCAGACACCTGAACCCATGTGCAGCTGTTCTGGGTACCAGAACCTGGGGTAGCCCTTCCTTGGGAAGGTCAGTCCAATGTGATCTTTGCTGTTTTTAAAATTCATTGCATCGTTTTTTTCTCTGAGAGTCACTTGGTGCTTTCCAGCAACGTGGGGCACCATGCAGTGGCTTTCCTTCTGCGGTCTTTGTCAAGGAATGGTGTGAGAACAGTGCTTTGAGAGTAATGTAGAAGCAGTCATTTTAAAGCACAGGGCTCCTGCCCTTTCAGGTTTAACATCTTTTATTATGCGGGGATAGAAAAAGCTCATGTTGGCTTTGTGCTGCCTGTGAAGGGCAGTTCAGCCTTCAGGTGATAAGGGCTGCCCCCAGCTGCCCAGCCTGCCTGCTTCTGGCTGGGCAGGGGGCAGCTGGCCAGGATGAGTCAAACATGGACATCTTGGTAGCACGTGCAGAGGAGAAAGAATAACACCGGCCACCCCAGAATGCTGGTAAGGAAAGAAAACACCAGAGGGCTGTTGAAATATTCGCAGAGGATTAGCACAAAGTTACTATGTTTAGCACAGGTGTTTCTGTAGCTGCGATACATTAGGAAAATTTACAATATTCAATGACTCACACTTTCTCTGATGTAGTATAGTACTTTATTTTACTGGACTAGAGCACAAAGTGAGGAGGAATGTGTGCTGCTCTTTTGCTGTTTTGGTTTTCCTGCAATGTCTAAACTTTGTGAGCTTTTGTTTAATCTAAGTGTGGTGTTTTGTGTTATTTTTCCCCTCTCCATGAGTACACTAAAAGAAAACATGTTAGCACATAATGTTTACAAGGAAACACATTTGACCAGAGACATCTAGAAATGTTCTATTTTCCTATGTGGAATTGCATACTATAACCTACTATTACTAGCAAAATTGTGGACTTAAATCTCAACAGATCTGCAATATCTCTTTCCTTTCGGTGATGCTCAATTCAACAAGGGGATCTGAAAAGTGGTAGAAATTGTTGTTGGATGTGGTTGTGTGCCCTGTCTTTCTTGTCTCCCTACATTTGTCAATCAAGTGGTAATTATTATAGCTTGGAAAATATTCCAGTGTTTTAAATATCCAGCTGAACTGCACTTGTATTAACTCAGTCTTTAAATAAGTTTTATTCCTGTTTTAAGTTTGAATTCTGTTGCATGGAAAGCTGAGGAGGTACTAGGCATGGCAGTGCATAGGCACAGTGGGGTAGACTTGAGCATTTTAAACTACAGTATGGGTAACCCACGTATAGCTTCTCTACATTTTCCTCACTCATCCTGTCAGGAAGAGGATAGATCTTGGACAGGTTAGTTGTGTTTTCATTACTACAGAGTGGAAGAAAGGAGAGCTATATATCTCATAGCTGCTAGGGTCCATCTAACAGTGTGTCCTCTTGTGGACATATCTGCAAGTGTGCTGTTTCTACTGCGTTGAAAATTGAAGAAGAGAACTATTCCATCTAGAAGAAAGAAAACTGCATGTTTATGAAGGATTGTGTACCAAGAACCTGAGATTAGGCTTTCAAAAGACTTTGGCTTTACATTAGATGACAAGGTTTTCAAACCAGATCTGTACACTGTGTATTGCAATTCCTTTTAAAATGTTATCAGAAATGTCTGTTGCAACATTCTATAAGGTTCCATATGTTCCATACAGGCCCACTGCAGAAGAATAGCTAAAAATGATCCTTTAGGCTGCTAATGAATTCAGTATTGATATTAAATGAGTATATAGCTTGTTTCTTATTATAAGAATATCAGTAAAACATTAAAGAATAAAAACTGAATGCTATAGAAATTGGTGCAGAAGCTTGATCATCTTGATGCTTACAAGGGATAGAGACATATTCTTAACCTTTAGTAAAATTAATATCTAATTTCTACAAAGGAAATGGTGTGTTTTTCTGATATGTTCCCAAAAGCATACAGAATGGTACTGAAGGTATTCTGTGCTGCATGAGGTTGCTGCGGTGTAAGGGAATGAAAAAGAGATTAAAAGAGATCAAAAGTAAGGAACCAGCTTGTTGCTTTGTCTTCCAGTGGGGTACTGAGAGCTGACATTTAAGAGAAAAAATCAACTAGTGCTGCTATAACTTCTCAACTGAATGATTTGATCTTGGAATTTCTAATGCTCCACAATGCCCTTTTAAGAATAAAACAGTAGTTTAGGTGGCCTATCCCAGTTGTAACTTGATGACTTTGTATTTGATGACTGTTTCCTCTACTACTACTTTCTTTGTTAAAACTTGTCCTTATTAAATTTCCATTTATGCTGTGGAAGGAACATAATAAAAAATACAGCATTCGCTATTGTGGGTGAGTTGCTGTAGCAACATTATTTTTAGAATTCCCTGTATTGTGTGCTTGATCTTTCAACTTTTTCTATCTGATACACTAAGAATATACATTGTGTGATTATTCTGTGTTGTGTCTTTAAATATAAATATATTTTATGAGCCTTAAAGCATAATATGTTCAAAACAAAAGGGGAGCTAGAATGAACCTTTATGTTTTGCCACACTCAGATTGTATGACCTTCTTTCCAAGAAAGCTTTTAAGTTCAAGGAAGGATTGTATTTTGTTACGTAGTTCTGTGACTTATAAAATGGAGGTTCCAATACATCATATAATTTCATGGAGAGCGTCTCTAAAACTTAACCTAGGGTTTAGGGTGCATGTACTGCACATTCGTAAGTACCTGTCCTGCAGTCAGAAGGTGTGACAGCAGGTTACAGGGACATACCTGAGCTGATTTCAAACTGATTGCTATGTAAGTGCAGTAGTGCTTTACTAATGGTAAAAGCTAAGCTGCATAAATAACAGTGGTGTTGTTGTAATTTTAACTTGGTGATTTATAGTTATGTCTTCTGGCGAAGGACAGTATTTAGGATCTTGTGAACCTAAGACTTATGAGATCTGTACGTGTGATAGAAAAGACATTTAAGGACTTGCAGTAAGATCCTGGTGGGATTTGAGGCATCTTGGGAAAAAATGAAACATCCATCAGTGTTTTGTTTTAGATACTTGTGAAAATCAGGAGTTTTCTTTCAACTTGCATTTTCTTGAATCAATTAAGGATGTCCAACAGCTTACTTTATTAGACTGTGTGAAAGCTACTTCAGGCTTACCGATTCCTTTGCTCTTGATTCATGACTGTCTGAGAATACTTTGTCTATTGATAGAGCCAGATATGTAGAGGTATTATTTATGTTCTCCTTTAAGTGCATATATAAGACAAGCTGATAAGGGACAGGCAGGCACTTGTGTTCAAATGCATTCCACATATACTCAGTAATCTCATTTATACCAATAATGCCTTTTATGGAAAAATTGCAGAGGGGAAGTATTTTATCTATTAAAAGAAAGAAGTTTTCCTTGGATTTATTTTTACTGTTATTATTTTATATATATTTTTACACATATATATAAATATTTGATCTCCAAAATGAGGAACAGATGCATGCTACGTTAAAATGGAGCAGAGATGTACATTACATTCCTTATGTCTTTTTAATGATGCAATTGTGAATTATATTCTTGTTGCATTTGTAATTAGAGGGCGGAACAGATGGTAAAGAGTTGTTCTAAAGCAACGTGTCAATTAAAATTATCCATTTTGCTAAACTGATTGTTTGCTATAAGAGGATATTTCACTATTGGAAAAACAATCAGTGTGCTGATATGTACTTGATTATTACAGCTCATTTGATATGAGCACGCATAAAGTATATATACCCATACATACATATATACCTATATTAATTACATGTTTTATATGCCTTTAAACATCAGCTACTATATTTGTGAAGGAAAATGAAACCTTATAAAAGAAAACAAAAACAATGAGAAAACTTGAATAAGGTTATATGTGTTTGGAGATATGACTTGGTGTTGTATTGTTTCCTTATTCTCAGTATAAGCTGGAGCTAAATTGCAAAGGGTAATTTATTGAATGAGATGTTATGCTATAGGTATATACATGACACAGGTAACTACAGCAACTTTTTTTATTACTCTGCAGAAGCTTTCTTTATTTTTAACCCCTATGTTTTACCTATCATCTCTTGTTTATAGATTTATAGTATTTCAAGAGCTGGTGATATATTTTTTTTAATTTGTTTGTTTTTCATACCAACTGTATCTATTTCATCCTGTTTTCCAATATACAATATGCATTTAAGTAATGTTATCCATGAGCTGTGTGTGTTGTTATCCATTAATTCTGGAAATTTTAGATGTTATAAGGTTCTTCCCCAGTATCCAAAAAGTCTGGGTTGTAGGGAGTTAGGAATGTATGAAAGAAACTGGAGGAGTAGATCCTAATTTTTTAAATTGTTTTAAATACTCTATGCGTGTTTAAAACAAAACTATTCTAATAGCTTTGAATCAACATAAAATGGGTCTCATGAAACATTCCCATATTTATATTCAGTATGTGTTCAAAAGGTGGCATATCTCTGACCTCTTTATCCGTGAAACCAGAAGGTCTGTACATCACAGTGGATATAAAGGAAGCACCTCAGGGTGTTTCATTTTGAACATTGAACTACAGTCCATTTCTATAGCAGAGTGTGATGTAGTTCAGAGAGGAGGCTGTGTGTAGAGTGCTGCATGTTAAGATCGTTGTGGCTCCACATGGAGGAAGTACAGCCACAGTGAACACTAGGCCCACTCATTTGACAGATAAATGACTAAATATATTTCTTCAGTGATCCAACATTTCTACTTAATGAGGCAAATTGTCACTGACTCTGCTTGTTGTCTATAAATTCTGACTGACTCAGTCTTTGTAATGTCAGACTGGTCAAAGGCATCAGTAAATTGCACATAATACTTAGTAATTGTCCTTAGCTGATACCATATTGTAATTTCATTTGTTCAGTAGCATTTGTCCAGAGCAGTGTTTCCTGAATGGGCTATTACTTTTACTTTCTTAAAATGGATAATGTAACCTCTGTGAACAGTTTATCTACTTCAGTTTTTTGTATTGTTGAAGGTACAAATGCAATGTAGCTAAAGGAATATCTGGTGAAAGTAAAGCAATGGCATTGATTATTTGCATATACATAACTAGGCTAAGACTTTCAGCAAAGTATTATGTCTTTCTTTAATATGGCATAGAAAATGAAATCTAGCATTAATGTTCCACCTTTGCTATTGTGATGGGGAAGCTTTCCTGGGGAACTGAGAAGTGGTGGCTCACATCAGCACAATCCCTTTCAAGAAGCAAATTAGACACTTTTCTGTATCATTGCAGTCCTCAAAATGTTTTTCTTGGTAAATAATAAGCAATGTTTGCTATAACAAAGTTAGCTGCATTAGGACTGACTTTTGGCTTTATCTCAGTTACTGTATAATTATGTTTTCTTTACTTGTGAATCACATCTCCTAATCTTTCCTATTTGTAGAAAAGCCAGAAATGAAAAACCAATAAATCTCCTGGCACTGCCTTCTGGCTTTGGGGATATATATGGAAATATGCATGTGTTGTGCATCATTCATTATGTCCTTAACAAAATCATACTTAATTTCTGAATGTTGGAATATTATTTATTTATTAAAAAAAAAAAAAAAAAAAAAAAGCATATTGCCTGTCAGACCATGTCTCTCATATACAAATACTTCAAATCTCTTCTGCTAAATAAAACCGTTGTGAAGCAGGCTTTAGGCTTCTTGTGGGAACACATAATCCTAACATGCCCTCCAACATGCTGCCAGGAAGACAATTTTTATTATCAAGTTGTGCAGAAGAAGAAATAATCTTTTTCTGTATGCTTGTAGCTACTTCCGACTGAGGCCTTTACTCTGCACCCAGAATGTTCTCGCTGGCTATGTGCTTAAGTGCCTTGCTATAATGCACATATCTCCTGGTTTTAGAACTGTGCCTCAGTGCATCGTTTTCCAGCCAGGCAGGAAAAATGTCAGTCCAACCCCAAAGAAAAGAAATCAAAGGTAAATATGTAACAAGTCATACTTTCTGGTTGAAGGAACTTCGAGAAGTGAAAATGTAAAGCAAAAGAGAATTCTTTGTTGATTATATTCAACTTTTTTTGCTGGAGAAGCAAACCAGGCATCAAGCATCTGATCAAATTCTAGCTGTTCATCCAACATTTGGGAAGAAACATATAATCAGTGCACAACCTGCAGTGAGAAGGAAACATGAAACTAATGTTCAAAAAACCCCACTTTAATAGAAAGACCCATTCAGACAGAAGAAATTTCCATTACTTTTTCCTTAAGTGTGTGTTTCACACCTGTAAATTTATCTGTGCTGATTCAGATTCACCATCTCAGTCTCTGGTCACATTCTAATTTGATTCATGTGAGCTACGCTGGGGGTATGAAACCTTACAGATTAACTGAGCCTGAAGAATATTTCTTTATTTCCACCCCTAATTTAATGTATTTTATCTGGTTAATCATAGACTACAAAAATTAGAAATGCTCAGGTAAGAATATATAAGATGTGGCAAAATAAGATTAATCACATTTTCTTGTTCTCTTGGACCGCCCCTCCGCCACCTTCTCCCCCCAGTATTTTAAAGTATGATAAACTAAAATTCTTTATCTTCTGGAACAGTGTTCATGTTTTTTCTACTATATCAGGTGGTACATACTATCTTCCAATAACATGCAAACATCTAAAGGATACCTAAAACAGCTTTAGTTAGCTTGACACATCTGCATAGGACAGCAAATGTTTCTGCCCAACAAGGGTTGACTAATAGGAAAGACCTTTTTAAAAGAAATGGTGTGATCATATAATGGCATTTGTTCTACAAAATGGTGCTCTTTCACCTTGGGAAGGATTTCCAGTTTCTAAACTTGTTTTATCGAGCAAAGTATTGTACTGGAAACTAGTATGTCTCTATTGTTTCTTTATTGAAGGTATATTATGTGTTGTAAAAATATTTTGATAAATAATAATTTTGAACTTTGTTCAGAACTAGAGTAAGTTGCTGCAGTTTGACGATTTGGAGCATTAGGTAGGAAAAAAAATATAGATGAAGAAAGAGCAGATTAGAAAGCAAGTATTATATAGAAAACAAGGAATACACAGAACAACTAGAACCAAGATAAGGCTGTGTGGATTGGAATGGATTTGATGTTTGCATGTGTCATCCTGATTTACAGTTGTTAATTCTGTTTCTGTCCCTGGCTACTAAGTAAAAATTTCACTATGAAATTCAGAACTTACTAGTTCACCCTTAAATTTTAAGCTCTCTATAGTCAATGGATCAATTATGTTCAAATTTGTTATTTGAAAAATTAAGTTTAGATTTAGGTATTCTATACGGACAAGAAAACATCCAAGCTAGTAATTTAAATTTACTCCTTTACTTTTGCAGTCTCTTAGTTTTATTTTATTATTATTTGAATATATATTTCCTTTCCAAAGTCACTGCCTAAATCATACAGTTTAAATCTAAAGTGGGAGACAGGTGATCTGCATTCACTCTTCTTTGGGGAGATAAGATAAAGCAAGAAGTACTTGGGACCTACACTGTAGCAGAGATGCAGGATCCACCTCCAACAGTTTATCAGCAGTTTAAATTTGGAGCAATGAGTGCAATGATTGATTAGCTCAGATGCCGGCTGCTAAAAATTGGCAGATTTTCTAAGGGGCTTAGTTATTGGTAAAGTATACCATTGATACATCTATCTGTCATGTTACTCTTAGATTGGGTGTATACTCTAGCATTTAAATAGCCAAAAATATATTATTTTTTCTTTTTTTTTATTTTTATGCTGGGATTTCCAAAACTCCTTTCAGGTCCACATTTCTCATTTATTTAAAACAACAACAACTAAACTACCCTTCAGTCATACTTCTGACACTATAAAGGATTAAAGGAATGTGTTAAATAATGTAACCAGCTTTATGCTGTATTCTTCCAGTTGTTGATCTTTCATCCTCACAATATGTAGGGGGATCAAAATAGTCCTTGTATTCAGTCAGAGATACTGGGCTTACATTATTGAAAAGGGATTCCTACTTTTAGGTATTGTAAATGATGATTGAAACTGAGGAGACGTGCCAGAAGGTTTAGTGAAGTGTACATTCTACTACTTTTCTTTTTATGTGCTAGATATAAATGAGGAATATGTTAACGGAGGAGAATAGAGTTTAAAACCTTTTTTTTCCACGTGCTTGCCTTTGGTCTTAAGAAAGGACTATGGTGGTGGTCTTGAAATAATTATAGAAAATCAGGCTTTTCTTGACCAGTTCGCTGTTTTTTCAATGCTGATTCTGTTCTGAAGTGGCATAAAAATTTGAATCCTGCTTAACTGAGCTTTTTGGTTATAAACATGTCACTTTCTTCAAAAGCTACCACACTTCAGCTGCTCTGTGGAAACTACCCCTGTGTGGGCCTTTGCAGCAAACACAAGATAATTTGACTCAGACGTGCTGGAAAATGAGTGACATGACTGCAATTTTCTTGGAAGTGAAAAGTAGACAGGCAGATCACTCATCATAACTCTGAGCCTATGTGCAGTCATGTACTAAGTCATAAAAGATTAGTCGTGTATCATCATCCTAAAGTATATTTTCCTGAAGTTTTCTGCTAATTTTGTCCATCTAAAGAAAGGCTAAGAGGCCCTATGCTGAATGCTTTCTCCATGCAGCTGAAAAGCAAAAAGAGTACGTGGTTTTTGTTGTTTTTGTATTTGTGTGGTATTTGCTAACTGGCTAAATAACAAACTGAATTCTTGTTAGGCTATGTACTGAAATATAGAATAAAAATACACAGTTCTTTAGAGCACAGAGCATTGGAGAGGACATTTGGACGAAGTTGCAGCTTATCCTGAAAATTTTGCCCTAGTTTTCTCAGATATTATCTGCTTTGTGATCTGACATATAGCCTCAGTGACATAATAGAGAATGTTGACAACTTTTCTCACGTTCTTTGGTTTCAGTAACTCCAATAGAGTGCGAGTATTAAAGCTTCCAGCTTTTGGCCAGCATAAATTGCATCATCTGCTGCTGCTTCTTTTCTTGGGGGCTCCAGAACTGGATGCAGTACTCAAGTGGGGTCTTATGAGAGTAGAGTAGGGGGCAGGATTGCTTCCATCGATCTGCTGGTCACTCTTCTCTTGATGCAACACAGGATACAGTTGGCCTTCTGAGCTGCAAGTGTGCATTGCTGGCTCATGTTGAATCTTTCACTGACTGACACCCCCAAAATCCTTCTCCTCAGGGCTGCTCTCAAGCTACCCTCTGCCCAACCTGTATCTGTGCCTGAGATTCCCAGTCCGGATGCAGAACCTTGCACTTGCTTCAATGGGATCAACACTCTTACAATAATTTGATTTTCATTATTAAGCTATCTTGTAAAAAATGCTGTTAGACAATGTTTCTTTGTGAAAAATAACAACTCTTCAGTTACCTGAACTCTGAAATTTTTGAAATAAATGGATGTGGTAGTTTTATGAATTTTCTTGTTGGTATTCTGCATCGTAACATCATTCAGTCTACTGGGAGTTATAGAGTTAAAGCTACAGCTCTGATCTTGGAAACAGAGTGAAATACAGATCCTAGAAGACTTCATTATTCTGTTTCTGTTTCCTGGTTGGTGGAAAAGATAAAATTGACTGGGAGTCACGAGACCATCTTTCTTTTGCCTGCCTTGGCTCTGTGTGCTAGCTGCATTAGAGTAAGGCCTTTGATTTCTGAATGCTGTCATTCGTTTGATTTATGAGCTTCAATTCCAATTATATTGTATTATATTGTGCTATCTTGCATTCTGCTATCATATTTAGTAAATCAGTTTTCTCCCTTAGCTCGTTGCTGCTGTTTTGTTTTAAGGCCAATCTCCCTATCTTTCCCCTATTCCTCTTCCCCCTTTCCTGGGGTCCCTCTGCCCCTATTGGTTGCAGAAATGGGCTGAACTGTGCCAGAACTGTGACAACGGGAGAAGGGGGAAGTATGTAATAATCACAAGAGGTGGGCTAAATTTAAACACATTAAAATAATCAAAACTTTGTGTATTTTTTAAAACAATTTCAGTTCCTGACTTCTTTTTTTTTTTTCCTCTGAAGTATTAATCTATTTCCATTATTGATATTGAGCTATTGAGCCTTAGTCCTATCTTTTGATCCAATCCTACCATGTTTTAGCTTTTTATCTTCTGTGCAAGGAGTAACGGTATGTATAGAACAGTAGAAGATGAGAGTTCCACTCTGTCTTGAACTCATGCAGAGTTATTCTACAAAGGAACCAAGGGAGTGTTTGGTTATTTTAATATTGTGTTTACAGAACATTATGTTTTCAAAGACCTAATCTGTTCACCTCTTTTTTAGGAATGGTTAATACCTACCCTGTTTTTTCAAGAGGATTTATGAAGTTTAAACTTAATTGGCTATTTAAAATGAATTGTTCATTCCCTTATTTAGGATCCAAGATAAGTATGTCTTATTTTTATGAGCCACTAAACATGGAGATCTCTTATCTGTTTAAATACACTGATGTAAGATGAGCTTGTTAGTGTTGGCTCAAGTGATTTTGCAAGCAGTGGAACTTGATGTGACCTGCTGAACTAGGGACATTGATTTGAATTTAGGAGGCCTGGTATTTAATCCTATTTCTGACATAGTTGGTCTGTGCTTTAGTGTCTGTTTCCAAGTGCATTAATGTAGTAATTATATTTACTTGATGATATACTGAACTTGATGTAAGTGCTAAGAGCAAGAAAGCAGAAAGCTTAAAAGAGGGAGGGTTAGAATAAGGAAGTTACTGACTCCTCATTAATTTACATTCATGGTGTTTCCTGTTACAGTGCATAGATGCTGACACCTAGGATGGGATTGAATGGCTAAAATGAAAATAACTGAACAAAGATAAAGTTAGCTATTTTCTGTTGAAAAGCCAATTCTAGCAGCATGGTGTACTGTAATGATTAGGAGTTGTTGTTGGTTTTTGTTTGTTTGTTTATTCCCTTATATATAGTATAGTAAATATGTAATTTTTTTTTTTAAAGCTCTTCAGTAGGTTATGATTACATTTATGGAAATTAATGTTTCTTTCCATAAGAACTATATAAGCAATAAATCTTTGGACTGCTTTGGAAAAACTATTGCATAGCCAAGTTTCTGAAGATCTTCAGTATATACATAGTTCCTGAAAGGTTAGGTGATATTCCTTTCCTTGCTCTATAGAAAATATGTAATTCCTTGCTCAGACCAAACTTTTCTAGGAAGGCTTGGTGTAGAAACAGTCATTGCATGTCACATAAATTGTGTTAATCTCAATTATTACAAGTTAGCATGTGAACTAAGCCATTAGAAATCACAAAGGTAACTTAAAACTATCGAACCTGAACAATTATTTGACTTTTTCTTAGTAAATCAACTGGGCTGAAGTAAAAGCTTAAGCTCTCATTAGATCATCTGACACAGGGAAACATCAGATACTATGGCACCTGTGACTAAGTTCTAAGAGTTGGTATGTTTCTGTGGAGGTAAGCTGAGAAAGAAAACAGAATTCACAAGAGCAGTGCCTGCAGCGTCAACAGGAGCAGGTCTAGATAATACTTTTCCTCCCTCTTTTCCTTGAGATGACATTGTCTTTTAGAGACAGGAATCCTCTGTGTGACATCACGTAGCATGTGTTTAGACACACATAACCGTTGAGAGTCCCTGTGTAGAAACAAATGGTATAGTAATATTGCAGTTATTTTGCAGAACATTTTTTACTTAGCTTGGCAAGGTCTCCACATAATGTAATTACAATTATAGAGGCTTGAGAATGAAGAACATGACTGTTAATATTTTCCCAAAGTTCTGAAAGAATTTCTGAAATAGCTCTCAAGGGTGTTACAATGTAAAAAGTTTTATATTAAAAGTGTGTGACATAATGTGGTGTTCTTTCATTGATCCAAAGAAGATTTTTGACCTTTATTCTAAAAAGATGCATGGGTAGCAATGTAGTAGATTTGAAGCACACAGTGGGTAAAAAAACCCACAATAGTACTACTTTGACAGGATCAGATACCATCTGCCAGTGTACTGGGAATCAAGGTCTTTTCATCCACACATCTTTCTCCCCTTTCTTATATTTTAGTATAATCAGTGCTGTCAGATATCCCTAGAAAACTTAGTATGTTGTACTTTGGCTTGTGACATTATCACAATAGCACTATGTAGCAATTGCCTCTTACTACTACAGAATGTAGAAAGTTAGCATTTAGTGCACATTTGACACTATCTATGTTATATTTTGGTGGCAGTGTAACTTCTAATTTATAAAATTGCTTTCATGTAATATATGTATGGGCATGGCAAACTATGAGTAGCTGAAAAATCTTACTACTCCATGCTCAATGAGGCACATTGAAAAGATTCTGAAAGCTAAAGAAAAATAAGGATTATTAATTTTTTTTATGAAGAATATTTTAATTGGAAAAGCTATCACACGCAACTGAATCAATGAGTCTACATTATATATAACTTGCAAGAACACTCAGCACTGCTTTTTTTAATAAAAATGTTTTCTTGAATGGTGAAAGTTAGACAGTAATACACTGAAGGGGAGCAGATGGCAGGAAGCTGGGCCTCGTGGTGAATTAAATTTAGGAAATTTAGTAAACCAGAAATCTCTGCATGGCTAAAGACACTGGTTGCCTGCCTGCCTGCCTGTCAAACACTACACACAACTGCGTATTTTGAAGGGAAATGGTCAAATGACATTAAATAAGGCAAAATGATGCTTTCTAATGGCCCAGAATTTCTATTCCTTTGTAATCTTAAGTGAAAAGCCATGACTAAGAAACATGGATATAAGCATGATGTACCTGAATATTTTCCAACAAACACTGCAGTTAGTGAACTTGACCCATTTTAAGCTATACATTTAAATTATTGCAACTTTTCAGCAGTAATACTGAATCCTAAGCTATTTGATCCCTAGATTTCAGGTCTTCAGGAGAATCATATGACCTTATTTCCTAATGTCTATGACAGTGTTTGGTCATCCCTACCTTAATCCAAAGTCTGAAATTGTTGCTCTCAACCATTTCTCTCACAGAGATTTGGTGACCTAGTAAGAGATCATCACAGTTAAAATTCTTAGAATAAAAGCAGCAGAGATACAAAACTATTAAGGAAATCATTGAGAAATTCTAAATAATCAGGAAGAAAAAAGAGAAAAACAACTGCAATTGTATATAATAGACCAGTATTTTCCTGAGTTTTAGGTCAAGGTACAGAATGTTGGAATGTCAATTCGGTATTCTGTATGCTTTCAAGTAAAGTTATTACACCTTGGTAAATAAGGATTTGATTGAGAACTTCCTTGACATGACCTTTGTGATATACCCATGCTAATAAATCTCTGTTGTTTAGTGCTGTGTGTTTCCCTTTCAAAGCTTTTATTCTCTCTCTCATCCTCAGCATATTAAAGTTACGTCTTTACTTAATGTAGATTAGTTGGAGAAGGGGCAGAGCCAGAGCTTTGTGGTTGGTTTGTTGTTTTTTTTTTTAAAACCAGTCACCAGAGGCTATTTACTGCATAGCTGGCACATGCTGCACATTTTCCTGTGTTGGCAATTAAATAATTAGTTATCAGTGACTGACTCAAACAGTACAATATGTTTCAGAAATAACAGGTTATGCATTTCCAAAGAAAATAAATAGATGAGATTTTCCTGGTATCACAGCTGGAGAAATATTCTGTGTATTTCACCTAATTTAATCAACTTGATTTCTGAGAAACCATATGACTTCCTGAATGGGAATTTAGAAAAGAAAGGATGGTTCAGTAGCCAACATACTAGTGCATCAGTTGGGAATAGGAATGACTTTATTGTACAATATTCCATTTGGATTTGCTGTGGGCTTTAACAGTTCTTTAAAGACTTTGAGGTAGATATACTATAAAATACGTGTCTCTGTGATAGGAAAAAAAAAGTTATTCCTAGAAATGCATGGAGATCTTCTTGTGTTACTGGCAATGGTAACTTTGAAACATTTCAGGGATCTGCAGAGCTTTTCCAACGCAGTGGGTAATGAGGATACAGTAGGTGGTCCCGCAGGAGCTGGAAGAAACTTATCCTTAAGCTCAGGGAAGAAGGAGCCTATGGGTAGGCAGAGAAGATGGTTTCTTGAAGCACAGAAGAGCAGTGGAAGAAAACTGTAATCATTTTATATAAATTGCAGGGGACAGAATCTATGGAATACCATGGATGCCAGTGGAAAAGAGGTTCCTAGGAAGAGGGAAGTCTACTACTGTGTGTAAGAAAATGCTTTGTGCAAGAGTGTTCCAGGACACAGGAAGGCATTACTGAAAGGAAAAGGCCTGATGAAGAGCTTCATACGTGAGGAAGATAAATAGAATTCATCTCTCAAGTTTCTTCTTTGTGAGATCAAGGTAGCAGTCTTTTCTTATTCATTATATGAAGCAATCATTTTTTTCTAGAGATTTTGATTCTATGACTTTTTGTTCTGTGTGTGACCTTACCATTTTAGATGTTATTTCCATAGCTTGACATTAATGAAGATAGAGTAAGGAAAAGAGGCTTATTGGAGCATACAAGATCCCGCTGCTTGTCACTGCATTCAGAGGTTTGATAGAGTCTGTGAGGTGTTCTCACATTTAAGAATAGAGGGTAAAGTTCTAATGAAAAACTGGGCTATACAGCTTAAATCTTCCGAAGATGTTGTGTTGCTTATTATTGTTCCTGAAGAAATTCACAATTTTCTGTATTTCATGGTCTTAAATTTTTGGCTGCTTCCTAAGTCATTGTATAGCTGCACAGCTCATTAAAAATGTTCCCAAGAACTGTTTAGTACTGAAGAGACTCTGAGGAAATCACATAGATGGCCTCTTATGGGCTTGACAGGGGCAGTCAAGCTACATCTGGTCCCTTGCCAGCAATTAGTATCTCAAGAGACCAAGAACTGGTACATAATTTTAACTGAAGCTTTTACCATTCTGTGTAGAAAGATATCCTATTGGTTACTTTGTGCAGCTTAGTACATAAATTGTCTGTATTTTCTGCAGGTTCTTGTTCCTGAATCCATCTCACCAGGGTCTCATCCTTCTTAAAAATTCATTTTGAGTCACTTTGAGAGAATGTGGGGGTAAAATGTTCAGGAAGCTCCAGGGTCTTGTCTTCGTACAACCTTTTTTTTTTTTTTTTTTTTTTTTTTTTCCTTTTTGCCTATTCTTACAAAGAGTCTGTTATTGACTTCTTCAAAAAGCCTTATAAAGAGCTATCTGGGGATTAGCTGGGAACTGAATGTTTGGCTTCTGGAGTGGCCCTTAGTAGAAGAATACACACCTTCGGCACTAGTCACTCATAGCTGGGAGAACTATGAGAGCTAGAGGGGTCTTCTTAGAGGTATTCAGAAGCTGTAGTGACCTAAGCCTGTCATGAGAACGGTCTGGAATAAACAGGCCATTTTGGGTACTAGCTGCAGTCAAATTCTTAACATACGCCACAGAACAAGCTAATGTGATTGCTGAAGTGGGATCGTAGCATTTTTAATTTCTTTTATAAATACCACGTATAGCTGATCTATTAATTCTAATGGCACTTCTTAGCTCAGTTAAATGCTATGGGCCCTAACAGAGTGAACCAAATAACTGTTTCATTAACAGAATAGCGTATAGCTGGGCTCTCAATAGCAGAATTATATTCATGTTGTTTAATATCAGTCTAGGTACCATTTATTGTTTTGGACTAAACTGTAGAGTTTCACATGGTGTTTGTACAGTTATTCCATCAGTTATCACTGTAACTGAGATTATATCTAACAATTATATTGGCCACTCAGATAAATATGAATATGGGGATAAGAAATGTCTTTGACTATAGCGCCCAACAGCCCATCTATTATTTCTATGGGGAACATCAATAAAAATAATTTGCCACTCCAAAGGTCTTGAAAATGAGCATATGCTAACACACTCTGATCTCTTTGGAGACTTAGTAAACAATCATGATTTGTTTTCTGTCTCCAATTTCACCAATGCAAGTTGTATTTATGTTCTGTTTTCTATTTTGAGTCAATTGAATTAAAACTCACTTTATTTCATAATTACAAACATTCATTTTGACTAACTGACAAGTCTTGTTGGAATTTTATTCCCAGAGCTATCACTCACCAAAACTCACAGCAGCAAATGATTTTGATGCTGCCTAGTTTCTTTGAATTTTCTTCTTTGGAGTTACATAACAACTATGAATTTACATTCACTTGTCTCCCTGTGTTCCTGTGTGATTTGCTTATTGATTATTTTTATAATTCTTTTCTACTGGAATAGAATTAAGTATAGATTAAAAAACACACTGGGAAGGTAGAGAAACATCTTTTGCTTATTACTAGATACTACAGAAGCCTTCTCTCATAAAAAAATGTCCTTCACAGTAGATGCAGGAGTCTTTTAAGGTTTCCACTAAACCTCACCTTAAAATAAGAGTTGTGTGATAAAGGACAGAATCTCATACCCTCTGGAGTGGAATTAAATTCAAGTGATGTAGATAGAAACAAGATAATTTTCACAATAAGTAGCTACATAGCCAAGTTGTCACAGGCTGGGTCACGGTCTCTAATTTGGTTCCATTGACTAGTTAAGTGTGAGCAAGAAGATCAAAGGTACTATGTAAAAAGACTCTCAGTCTCAGACTGTGAGGAAAATAATAATGAAGAGAAAGTGGTAAGATTATTCTTTGTACCAGCAGTTGGAGGTGATCATATTTCTGCCTTTTCTAATATGCTGAACAGCTATGTGCCATGTGGTAAAAGCAAATTCTCCATTTCTAAGACAACAGCTCCTGAATGTCCTCCATCCCTTGCTTCCTCATTTCTATCAAGAATGACATCATCTTGAATGGACAAGGTCAGGTGATGCTGTTTACAGGCTTGCCTCTCCTTTTTGTCCTGATAGGTGACAAATTTCCCAGACTCTTCTGATCACTTTGAAAAGCTCAAGAGAAAAAGAATATATTTTAATCAGGAAGAGTAAACAGAAACAGCATAAACAGAGGGTGTTTGAAAGGAAATGTGTTTAGCTAACATTTTGAAGTATTATTTTAATGTTCTCACTTTTGTATCCAGAATATGGATCTGAAATATGCAAGTCTGGCATTTAGGATGCAAAAATAGGGGAATTAGAAGAATATAGAAAAAACTCAGATCTTGACTTAAAGTAAGGACAAATAAAAATGACATGTAGGAAGTCAAGTGAATAGGAGGGATGCTGTAGGGATTTATAAGCCAATTCTGTAGCATCTCTTATAATATACATATTCATTCATTGTCTTTTTAACTGTTGTGCATAGCAGTGGAGTCTAAAACAGTTGTATGTCAAAGCAATTCTTATTTATTATGACGTAGGAGCCATCTCAAATGGACTTTCTTGAATGAAAGATTCAAAAGCCTATGGAATGGAGAATTAAGTTCAAGACACAGATGAACTTAATCATGATGTATATCTTAAACAGTCCAGTGGTTTAGAACAACAAAGTCCATGCTGTGCCCTTGAGTGAATGAATTAAGAACTCATCCTTTTCTGAAACTGGGTGAATAAAATTCTTGGAAGAGCTATATTTTCTTAGGATACACTAACTTGATGGGGAATATTTTTCTTCAATTAATCAACTTTCCTTCTTTTTTTTCAAGTTTGGTGAGGCAGGTTGCTTTTTTTTCTTTGTCTCTTTTGCACAAAGGATATAAATGACAATCTACAAGCTAACATTATTAAAAGAATACCTTCAGAGCTGTTTACTTACTGGAATGTCATTTCAGCTGCAGAATCTGAAGAGCTCTGGCAAAAGCTATATTGTTGAGAGGTCTTGTAAGGCAGGTAGAAATATGTGCTTATCATGTTTAACTACTGAAAAGTATACAAAAGGAAAAACTCCACATTTAACCAACAAAGCAGATCTGTGTTTCCAAATACTAACTTCTGAGGCTTTCCTTAGCTTCACTATTTCCTCTTCTCTCAACATAGTGGCTACATCCTCTATTTTTCTTGTTGGTTTGCTCTACTTGCTTGTGAATGTTTAATATTGATTAGCTCTGCCCTTCACTCTGGGATGTCTGCCAAACACCTCATGCTAGCTATTACAGGATTAAATATATTTTGTCTATCTGGAAGAAGATTTTTCAGTCTCTGCTGTTCTCTGGCATCCAGCTTACAAGGGTTGCTTTAAAATTCCTTGCCTGGGGCCAAATCACTCCTGCTAACAACAAAACCTACAAGAAGGCCACCAGCAGGGCAGGAATTTTCATGTGGCTTAGAGGGCTGAATGTTTTAAACATCATCTTCTCAAGAAACAGACAGTTGAACTGTAGGCTGCTAGACTTACAGTGGCATGGAATAGACAGCATCCTGTTAAAACTCACTCTAGTTACACTGCTGCCACACCATTTACCTTTCTTGTGCTATTCTGAAAAATGCAACAATTGCTTAGCTTTTCAATTACATTCCTATATTTTTCTTGGAAAGATGGTACATAAAGATATGTCAGGGTTTTTGCTAGGATAGTTTGCTTTCTTCATAGAGGCTCTCCTATGATGCTGTGTTTTGGATTTGGGAAGAAAATAGTGATGATAATATGCCAATGTTTTGGTTGTTGCAGAGCAGTGCACACAGAACCAGAGGATTTTCAGCTTCTTGTGCTGGGTTCACAAGGAGCTGGGAGGGGACACAGCCAGCACAAGTGACCCAGACTTGCCAAAGGGATACTCCATGCTGTGTGGCATCATGCTCAGCAATAATACTATGCCAACACTGTGTTTGAACTAGTTAGAAGTCTAGCAAAGAAGGCATTAGATCTGCATGAATGAGCAAGAATATCATGAGAAAAATTGGACAGAAGAAAGAAATGTACAGAATGTGAAAAAGGAGACTGGCCACTTGGGAGACATATAGAAATGTTGTCATAGTATACAGGGACAGAGAGAGAGAATGGTTAAGGTCTGTTTGGATCTGTTTTTATCTAGTAAGGGGTATAACGGACAACAAGAACAGCTTCTTCAAGTGTATCAGGAGCAAAAGGAAGACTAGCAAAAATGTGAACCTGCTACTGAATGGGGTAGGGGCCCTGGTGACAAGAGATTCAGAAAGGCAGAGTTGGAAGCCCTCTGTGCTTTAGTATTCTCTTGAGATTGGCTCTCTGGCACTCCAGACCCAGTACACCAGGGAGGAAGTCCAGAGAAAGGAAGACCTTTTCTGGGTGGAAGAGGCTTGCATTAGAAATCATTTGGACAAACGTAACTCCCACAAGTCCTTGGGCATTGATGGAATGCAGAGTTTAAACCACAGCAAGATACCATATTACCATTAGATCAGCTATCCTGCAATTACTCAGCGATGCCTCAAATAGTACTAAAGCCAGTTTGGGCATCTTATGTCTGCTTCAAACCCCTCTAGAAGGCCTCTGATCTGAACCATTCTGGTCTTTTTTGGTCTCTTCATGCTGGCTGAAGAAGCATGGCAAGCACATTATTCTATTTCTTCAGTCTGATAAGAGTTTTATAGAAAATTCCATTTTCACTGGAGAGTAGCCACATAACCAGTCTGTTAAAGCTGGATCGGGATCTTCCAGTTTAGGTCAATAGGTGGAATTACACTGCATTACTGCTGTCTGCCATAAGAACGCTGGCTCTCAGCCAGTGTCTAAAAGACAGCACTGCAGACTTGCTTATGCACTTAGCTGCTGCTTTGGTCCATAAATGTTGAGGTATTTAAAGCATGGACAGTTCTCATTACAATTAAAGGCCTTGATGTGACAATTGTCTGCTATATGCGGTATCTTGTGTCTTAAATGCAATAAGCTCTATTTCTGTATGCTGGAAAAGAGCAGTCAGAAATAATACTTTTATTTATAGCCAGAAGATCATGTGCAGTGGCTTAAAGGCACCTTTCTATCTTGCAAGTGGCTCATTGAGCACAAGGATTAAAATCCAGACATCAGAGTGTTTTTAAATATTGAGCTGAGCAAATATCTTCAAAGCCTTCCTTTACTTAAGGAATTAATGTAATAGCACCTGCTACTGAAACCATGTTGGAGATTTGGTTGCCACTCCCCCTTGCAGCCAGATAGACCTTAAGGGTTCATGAAGTTCCAGTCAAATTATTGTACTGAAGAGATGCTTAGGAAACAAAAAGCAACACAGACAGTACTGCTTACATTGTAAATATTGCATATTTTTATTAATAGATGTCATGGTTTTATGATTTTTGGTCATCAGTA
Organism: Perdix hodgsoniae; assembly: GCA_035772895.1. Taxonomy (NCBI): domain Eukaryota; kingdom Metazoa; phylum Chordata; class Aves; order Galliformes; family Phasianidae; genus Perdix; species Perdix hodgsoniae. Next base: position 5,619,314 of record JAPSGF010000037.1, on the reverse strand, counting down.
TTCCACACCATAACATCATGTGATGCATTGGGGGTGGGGTTTGGTGTCTGCCGGGTGTTCGTCCGTCGGAGAGGAGCTACGTTTCCCCAGGAGACTTTGCGGTCAGCAAGGGGATATAACTCCAAGCAAGGTCACCTGATCCTCCTTCTTCACCTGCTCTTTGCTGTCTGCGCTTCGCTGCTATCTGCGCTTCGCCGCCTGCGCTTCGCCATCTGCACTTCGCCGTCTGTACTTCAGTCACCCAACTGGACTGCACTTCTCACCCCAGCATTGTGGTGAGGTCTATACAATTCAAACAGACTCTCTCTCTTTCTCCCTCTCTCTCCTATATTTAGTAAAATCATTTGTTCCACCTCAGATCAGTGCTTTTGTTTTCAAGTATTTTGGGGTCCCCTGCTTCCCCTTTCCCAGAGGCGTGGATCCGCAGATCCCTCCGCCCTGCTGGTCATGGAACTGGGCCGGACCAGCCCATAAACCGTTGACAATAGAGAAGTAGTGATGGAAAAGCCTGGCTTCAGTCCTGAAATTGTATAGTTTTTTAGGCACTTTTGCTTCTGCTTCCCTCTTCTATGGTCCTTGTAATAGCAATATGGAGCTCAGCATAAGCAAACCAGTTGAAAACATGTTGTAGACAGTTCTACCAAAGCTTTGCTGTTCTCAGCTACCACATTATCAAAGAAGACCAGCAACCATATTTGGTTGAGAAGAGTGGTGTGCACAGTCACAAAAAACTGAATGTAAATGTCCTGATTCCCTTTTTTTTCCTCCCCTCCTGATATCTTAGCTGCAATGTCACGTCAGTATCCAAATATTTATGCGACCTTTTATCAGTAAATATTCACTCATTTATTTAATAACTATGAGTGATTAGTCATTCCAATTCTTCTCTGATAAGCGCATCCTTAATTTACTGGGTGTAAGGAATGCAGCACAATGTTTTGATCAACGCTATAGAAAGTTATTTATAGAGATAAGAATTAAATCCAGACTATATGCAGATTCTAGCATATGAATAACTTTCCAGGGGATAAGATAATGTGTGAACTTTGTCTTGACTGCATTAACTACTCAGTGTTATTTCCTATGTACATATTCCTCTGTTTCAGTATGCTATTGTAAATATTAGGGGGTTTATACTTTTTCATTTCTTTCATCATTGGCAGTTACTAAGGAATAGCAGGAATATTAGAAAGTCACTCAATAGTTTGCCTCAAGGTACCGGACGTATGTGTATTTAAACATGCCATCAAATTAGCTCCACAGTGATTTTGTCTTCAGAAAAGAAAGACTCACTTAGTTGAACTCTGCCAGTAGTGAGGTCTGCAACTTACATGAGCCTTTGTGCTCTGCGCTAGTACTGGAAATGAATAGTCACAGATATGACTTCCACCTTACTAATTTGTGAAATATATATATACACTATGTATACTCTAATTTACATACTCTTCTGTATCTCTAATAAAAAGGATATGATAAGAGAATCAGGCAAAAAAAAAATATAGAATTTCTAATTGTTGTACAATTTATTTTTCATGTTAATTTATAAAGAGAATAAATAAGAGAATAAAGTTTTGTGTTGTTTTTTAGCATACCTTAGTCTGTGAGAATTATAGTCCATGTATTATTAAGCAATATAGCCCACTGTGAGTGACTTTGTTGAACAAAACAGTTTGTGCTGAGGAATGGCATCCATGTTATTCAAATGTTTTTGCTTCAGAACAATTCTAATTGTTTGAATGCCTGTTTGGAATTGAAGCACAGTAGAGGAACTTTCAGTGCCACCCAAACAGTCTAGTTTGTGCTCCTGAAGCCATGATGAAATGAGAAGCAAAGTGCAATATGTGAGACTTGCTTCAAAACCAAAATCCTGATCCAAACTAAAAAGATAATGTAGATGTCTAGAGGTTTCCTGTCCTTTTTGACTATGGATACCTAAATAAGATCTGACTCAAATGGCAGAAAGATGCAGCATGGGCTTGTCAGAGGATCATTTATTGAACCTGCTCAACTTTCAGACATAAGCTCCATTCAGGGCAGCCCAAGCACCTTACAGTACACGTGGGAAGGTCATCTGGATGGTGGTATCTGCTGTCTGCACAGAGGCTCATGGGCAGCCTGCAGGCCACGTGGCTAAACCTGCTGCGTGCTATGTACCCAAAGTAGGCATATAGGCACCAAGGGGTGTACTTGGGTGCAAGGGGTTCTGATGAACAGTCCTTCATCTAAGTCTGCTGTCTGCATGTTGGAATACCAGAGAGTTCCCCAAGGACACTCTGAATACACCCAGAAGCAATTTGTGTGTTTAAGACTTGAATCTAAAGAATACCTAGAGGATCATGGTACGGTCTATGACCTACACAAGTGGCTTTCTCAATTATGTGATTATGTATTCAAAGGCAATATAATCCTAGAAATTGTAGAGAAGGCTAGCGTTTTTTGACAGATGTAGAAAGTAAAGTGATCTTACCTCTGTCAGACTTGCTTTACCCACAGACTGGCCACTTCTCTTGCCTAAGTATACGAGTGAAATTGAGCATTTAATAAAACACTAATTAGAGTAAATACTGTAAAAGCATTAACCTCCATAAGGTGTTTAAATTGAATTCCTGGGTACTTTGGCTCCATTCCAGTTTTCAATAAGTTCCGATCTAACAGTATCAGATCACCAACTCAAAGGCTCTGATTTTAGTTTATGGAATATTCCCGTTAATAATGATACCTTAGACATCCATTAAGTCTGGAACATTAATTTTATGGAAAACTTCCAATATAACTCCATTAGATTTTTTTTTAAGCTAAATTAGCAGCATAGGCTTTTAACAAATGTCATAAATAGCTATATTTAAAAGGAAAGATTGTCCAGATTAAAGCCAGACCAGAATAGAAAATACAGCTCCCTCTGTTTAAGTTGTGACCTTCAGAATCTGTTTAAAAGTTACAAACTAAATGAATCCCCGAGTGCTTCAAATACCTTGTTGTTTGATTGTTGTGTAGACTAAGAAAATAGAGGAGGACTTATGAACCACTGATGTTTATGGTTTTTTTTCTTATTATTTCTTCTGGTAGGTGAAATCCTGTAGTTTACACAGGGTGAGACAATACTTTTGAACACTTAGTTTTCATATAAATGTATTGTATTACACTATACATTTAATATACCATAAGAAGAACACAAAAAGTCAATAGGGGATTCAGAAGCTTTATTTTCCATCTCCAGTTTTCATATTTGGATCCTGTATGACATGTATGAGCTTACCTGCTTTCTCCACCAACTTCTTAACTGCAAGTTACCTTCAGCTAGCTGCAGCAGAGTAGGAGAAGGATAACCACAACTTCACACTCTATGAGAATCCACTACTGGGGAAAAGGAAAAAGATTCAGATCAGTGCTCATAATGGAAAGCACAAGGGAAGCTTAAGCATCATGTGCTCTGCCTGGTGAAAGTTTGCTCACCTAGCAGCTGGCAGATAACCATCGGTCAGCTGGCTGCACAGCTTTAGGCTGTGTGAGTTCTTGTTTGTGATCACTACTATGGGAAGTGGAGGACAGAGTTAACACAATGCTGGAGTTACAGAACAACATAAATCTGAAGGGAATCAAGTTCCAGTTACTTCTTTGCTCTCGTGTTCACTTATCCCATCTGAGCCAGCTGCCACTTTTTCTGTTAAAGGCTCATCCAGAATGAAGGCATTCAAAACAAACTCAAATATGTTAATATTGTCAGGGTCAGCCAGTGTTAAGTTTCCACCAGCTAACGTCAAACATAGACAGAACTAATGTTATTAAGTCAAATTCCTTCAAACTGGACTTCTTTATTAGATCCCGGCGAGACTGAAACTTTAAGCCAAAAATAGAGTGCATTGCATTCATTTTGTATGCATGTGTGTCAGACTGTGAGAAATCCTAGCTAGAATTTTCCATATAACCTGAATAAATCAAGAAATGTAAAATTACTAAAATCATATGACATTTTTTAATGTTTAAAGCAGGTGGGACAAAATTAACATTGATCTTTTGGCTGTAACTCTGCATTTACTAGCTTCCAAGAACTAGCTTTTAGCAATGATATGTTCTCAGCTGTTACATGTTCATGTTAAATCATAAACTAATAGTAATGCTAATTACATATATGAATTTTTCTTTTTGCATAACAAAATGTTTTTGTGTATGTCACATCATGCTTTTGTTCTTTTATTATTATTATTTCCTTCTGTCTCTATTTTGATAAAACCCAATCTCATTCCTCCAGTCACTGTCCCTTACCTGTTGTCAGTACTTTGATGTGGATAGAGGCTGAAGCCCCTGCATCTCTGTGCTTTTGGAGATATTCCCCCATTCTTCGTATTATGAGGAGGAACTAGAGACACTAATGGTGAGTCCCAAAGTAAATATATCAGTAATATTCACTGGATTACAGTTCATGCTTATACTACTGACAAAGCCCAGTGGATATTCTTGTGTTGAATCTTAATAGTCTTGTATTAGTTTGACTATATACGTACTAGCATCAATAACTACATAACAAAAAATTATCAGTCAAAATAAATCCTGCTTACTTTGAAATACTGTTTTTTTTTTCTCTGAAGTATGGATTCCTTAAAGTGGCATTTGCTTCCACCTTGTAAAGATTTTTATTAATGTAAGCCATTGAAACTATCTACTTAAAATTATAAGCCACACACTCTGAAGATAGGCAATCAAAGCTAGTGAAAATTATGAATAAGAAGTTGTTTTGTTCTGTCTAGAAATTCACGATTATAGCTATACTTTGTGCTCTGCATTACTGGATAATCCAGATAGCCAACTTCAGCAACAAGAACTTACGGTATCTGGTGCTTTCTCTCCTCTTGTACGTAATATATATATAATATACTTTTATATATAATATATTTTTGCAATAATTCAGGCCATTTCCTCCACTCAGATGATAAACAGAAATTAACTCTTACACTCTATCATTCCTGAGATTAAAAAAGTGTTGAGGATGCTGCTTTTCCCTCATTCGAGTGCACACTGAGCAGAAAGCTTTTTACAGGATTTGGGTTATTGAATGTGGTCACCCAGGTTTTAGCAGGAAATGTGAGTTAACATTAAATATCATATATAACAATTTGAAATCCCTAAGCAAGATTTGTAAACATGCAGTGAGTATTATTTATGTTACTATAAAAACCTGTAAGATATAAATGTTAATTTGGAAAATTGGTGTAGAAAAATTACATTCCTGTAAAATAGTGATACAATAGTTTCATATTCACAGTAGATTCAACACAATACTCTGCTCCCATGTACAGTAGCTTAAGTTAAGCCTTCCATACTTCAAATGAACAGTTTACTAATGTAGCAGTACAGTCTATGCCTATGAAGTTTACAAGAAGAGTAAAGAGATTTCTTATAGACAGTAAGTTAGAATAGTCACTTTACAGATGTAGTCCTAAGAAGTTATCCCATGTTATCGGAGTAGGTGAATTTTCCTAGTCTGCCCAGGACTATTAAATGCTCCATGTATATGTTATTGCATACACGAAGTCACAGATTTAATTTGCATTTTAAAATAGTTATAAAATGTCTTATCGCAGTGAACCAAGATTCCACTGTCTTTTTGGATGCTAATAATAATGTTAATAAAGAAAACAACCTGGAGACACCTATTCTTTGATGTTAGAATGCCCTGTTTTATGTCAGCAATCCTAGTGTTGCCTGAAATTTTTCTAACCTACAGTTTTCAATTTTGCTTCAACAAGAGGCTTGATCCAGGTGTCAGTGAAATCAATAGGAGTATTTCTGTTAACTTAAACAGGAGCAGAGTCAGGGCCAAGGTCAACAATATTAATTTGCTATAGCTTCAGGCAGACATCCTCCTTCTTTTTTTTAAAGCAATTCTTCACTTCACCTTGCATGTAATTTAATAACTGTGTATAAAGCTTGAAAAGTTACAGTTTCTCCTAAGGATCTGAGAGAATCTAGTTTGGGTGAAGTGCACATCCTGTCTTCAGAGAGCATACAAGATTAGCTTGGATAGCCTTTTATTTCTCTCTAGGTGGGATTGGTCAATTCTTTGAGCTAGGACTTGATGCAGTGTTTTTTCACTGTCTTTTCCTTTAAAGATTAAAGTTTTTTAATCCTGTCTACACAGACCTTCAGTAGTTGGTTGGCATTTTTCTTAATGCAATTGCCTAGATAATCCACAGTCTTGAAGAGAAATTAGAAAATCATTTTCTGTTTAAGCTTCCAAGGTTCTGTCTGTCTGTCTGCCTCAATCTCTTTTTATGTTTTTTCCTCCAGCTTTCCTTCAAATACTGTCTGTCTTTTGGCAGGCTCAGAGATTCATAAAATGTTACCTTCAGCACATCAATACAAAAGTGTTGGCAAGCCGGTGACAGCTATTATTTCCCAGTGCCTCAAATTTCAAAGTTCTCATTTGCTACAGTTTCCTTTTTTTTTCTTGTACTTCATGTGTCTCCTGGGTCCCTACTAAAGAATATTAGCAGTAGTTCAGCTTTTTGATGTTTAGCAGAACTCCTAGGAATAAAATAAGCCAGGACTTACCAGTCTAAGATACATGTAATCATGTTATATAAATGGGGATGAAAGCAAAAATTATTCAGTAAGTTTGGTAAATAGAAGGAACGTATTATAAAGCCATGGAAGGTTCCCAAAGATAACAGGCTGCAAAACAGTAGAGAGAGCTCTTCTCAGTTTCAGAAGTAGTAAGTGGTTTATCTTGTCATGATGACATATTTCATGTCAAATGTAAGCACCATCACTTCTTTTCACCTTTGTCACGTTTTAAAGCTAAACTGTGGGTTTTATCAACTGAAATACAAGTGTGCCTTGATTTTGCATTTGTGTATGGTGTACCCATAATGTGGTATAAGTTACGTTATAAATATAATAACATGGATTAGATCCAGTAAAAACACAGCTAAATGCTCACTATTTGATGAAGAAAAGATAAGAGCTTACATCAGTGCCTTGCTAAAAGTGCAGGTTGCTCTTTTCCTACAAATTCCTCAAAGGTGCTAAATGCCCTTGATCTGAAAAACTGAAAGTTCCCTGTAGTCTCAGCATTTATGTCTTTATTTATATCGGTTTTCTGATATTAATTATAACTATTAAATTCTTTAAGCCAGACCTTCTGTCAGAGAAGGCATAACTGTCAAGTGGTTATCTATAGTGCAACAATGTGGAAAAGACTGAGGATCCCTGTTGGAAATGTGGGACATTATTCTACTCTTTTTGCCACAACATAAGTGCAAACTGTGGCGAGAATGCTCAATTTGATTTAATTTGCGGAATAATAGGTGTAGAGGACTGCATCCACTTTGCATATAAATCTAAAAATGGTGATGTGTATCATTCAGATCTGTTTCTATGAAAAGTAAATCCGAATAAGTCTCTTTTTGAATATTTATGCTGAAGTCTCTACTAAAGGAAGACTATATGCAATACAAATAAAGAAGGAAGTTCTTATGTTTCACAGGGAGTGATTGAGGAAGTGTAGGGGGGAAAAGACTCAAAACCTAGATCTTTATTTTCAATGCTTCTGCATAAGCATAATATTGAAGTAGTTATGGAAAAAAAAAAAAAAAAAAAGCCAGGAAGTTAGGAAAAAAAAGTACAACAAGAAGACCAAGAGGAAGAAAACTTTAGATATCTAACAAAACGTCTGGCAGCATGCCCAGGCAAAATTTTCCAGACTTATCAAGGTCAGGCATCACAAGATTTTCCGAGGATAAAAGCTCTATATGAAACAGGAGATATCTAAACAAGGCACAGCAGACACTTGCTCTCTCCTTTCTGAGGCCATTGTGAATGCTAATTAGAACATTTGAACACTGACTGAAGCAGCACGTGCCAATTAGGCAGTTACGGACAGTAAATAGCACTAGGATCATCAAACCTGAGCTGCAGTTGGCAGACACTGCAGTCACCCAAGAGGACCAAGAACCACGAGAAGAAAAAGGGGTCCCATGACCTGGGGGTAGATTGCCCTGCTGGGTAGATTGGACCTGGGCAAAAGCCTAATGAAAGCAAAAAAGGCAATTTTCATGGGGTAGGGAAATCACATCAGCCATCTTTTGCTTTCTCTTAGATATCTTGGCTTATACACTGTTTTATTTAAAGTACTGTATACAGTACTTTATACTTATACAGCCACTGTTTTATGTTAAGGTCCACCTTCCTACCTTTTCCCCTTTTTCCCCATCCCCCCTTTCCTGGGGCATGGGTCCATGGGTCCCTCCACCCCATTTAGTCACAGAACTGGGCTGAACAGCCCATAAAGCACTGACATACATGCAACTACTGATTTATGTTAAATGAAATTGCAAGTTTAAAACTTACAGAGATGCTAGAAAAGGTGACAAATTGAAGGGGATTCTATGAATTGGCTGTTTTTTATGAGTCATGTCCCCTTTTCATTGGTCTTGCCTGTGTTTAACCACTTATGTTTGTTGTTTTTTTTTTCCTGGAGTAAAAATCTAAGAGTAACCTCAACATCCCTGCTCTAAGAATTGTATTCCTTGAAAAATGGTAGGAACCTAGCCTGTGGATACATACCAGTTCATTTCACTTCATCTCAAAACTCATGGTAATACTGAGAACTTAAAACTCCTTAAAAATACTTCCATGAAGAGTAATTTCAAATTCTGGAATCAGTATAGGAATTAGAGATGGGAGAACTTGTGTGAATAAAATGGGGAGCAAGACGAATTATAGCTTGTGTTGTCTGACAGCAGTGGTTCTTTGGGAGGGCTGGAAAGTACTGAAGTGATTGTAGGAGTGGTTCATCTTAACAACTAGCAGCCTAGCAACTGGTTGATAGAGACCTGATTTGATTACAGTTTGCCTAAAGTAAACAGTTATTTGGAGAGATTGAAGTAGATTATTGAATTAAAATACAAACTGCTCTCCACTATGATCTCCTTCACTATTCCCTTGAATCCTCTGTAAGTTCCCTCTGAAGTTCTCCAGCATGCTTCACTTTTTTTATTCCTGTGCTTTTCAAGCAAAATTTAGTTCATGGAAATTGATTCAATTCTGACTCTCTGTATAGTAACTGCTAAATCGTGTCCTGAACCACTGATTGAGCACCTGGGAAAAGGACCCAGTCAGCCCTGGGAGCACAGGTGAAGGCAATTCAGCTGTATGACCAGAAGGGGTGGAGCCTGGCTGCACCTCTCTTAGACATTGCGTAAGGGCTGACTGCCAATGGGGAAGGATTTCTGGTTGGAAATCTCTCTCTCCCTTGTGCGTGGAGTTTTCCCTGCGAGCCTACATCTTCAGAGATATGTGAGTGCTTTTTCTTTGTAGCACCTTTGTTTTTATTGTGCTAGTCCCTTTGTCATTACATCCCATGTAACATCATTCCGTTGTGTTGATCTGATTGTTTCATTCTCTAAGCCTGAATGGTTGGGGAAGTCTCTGATGGTTTAAACACTTACTTAAGCCTCCTAAAATTTTAGAGTTATCCCAGAACACTGTAATCCCATCTTTCTTGAAGGTCTCAGAAGCCTGCTTGTCTTTAGTGTTACACTATATATGAATAAAGGCAGTATTTTAAAGTGTTGCTCCATCTGTGATTACCTTTCCTTTTTCAAGCACAAATATAATTTGAGCGTATGTTGCTAACAGCTAGGTAATAAAAGGCATGCATCCCTACATAGGGTAAGCTTCACTGTAAGGCCATTATTTCTTCTTTATATAATAAAGAAATCAGAATGTAGATATGCTTTATCTTAGAGTACCTCTCATTAATTCTGTGAAGTTAAACAGAAGCTGAGGATTCCAGAGGTTTCTTGTTAAACTCTAGTAAGGTGATGAGCTGCTTCTTGCACTGTTGAGGAACTGAAGGCAAATAAAATTGATGCAAACTCTGATGGTAGTAGAAACAGAATTACTGAATTGTGCAAATGGTCAGTGGGGTGAAAATCTGTCTGCCCACAGTTATTACTGGATCTGACTTTTTCCAAGCAGTCTTTATCAACTTGTTGTCTGCTGGCAAAGCTGTTTTGGTAAATGCGATACTTAAAGCTTGAAGTCTTCAGTCCTTGAAATTTTGTGAAATGTAGAAATTATGTAGAGAAATCACAAGTACAACTACAGGACCAGTCTTTTCTTTCTCTTATAAAGAATCTGATGAATAAAGAACAGCTACAAATTGATCTATAAATTGCAATATAAATGTCCCAAAAAAGGGACATTGCCCTTATTTTTCTAAACATTTTTTGTACTTGTTTTTTTCCAGTAATGAAGGTGTTAACCTAAGTTACAATTGGAGAGTGGTAGAAAATTGGCCCAGCTGTAGGAGATGAGGAATCAGGAACAGGTGAGTCAAACTTTCTTTATAGAAACATCACTGGAAAGAACTACTCTGATCTGGTTTAAGGAAAAAATAGAGGAACTTCTGGTAGCTGAAGAATGGTCATAGGCTCTGGGTATGAAGGATTTTTAAGAATAAATGGTTTTCTGCTTCAGGGGAATAGTATGTGCAGTGTGGCCTTTGAAAATGTTGGCAGCCAACTTGCTGATTAAGTTGGTTTGTTGTTCAGTTTGAGCAATGTTCCTTTCCAGTGTTCTACAGTATTGCCCTGGTAGACTTCTAAAGTGGTGTGTACAGACTCTGTAATTATAAAATAGTTAATTGCATGCAGAATTGCATATTTTTCAGTGTGGAAATGTTATTGATGTGGAACTAGAGTGTTGTTGTTATCTAATCCTGTCTGGATATTCAGAATGTGAACTAGGTAATTCAACTTATGGTATCAGTAGTAGTTTGTCGTGCCAAGCATCAGGAATGAAGAGTGGATGCTTTAAAAATGCTTAAAATCTTTAAGAGAATCCTTAAAGGATTAGAAGCAAAGTAAGAAACTTGAGGTGTGCTGCGCTTTGCTTCCTAGATAGCCCTTTTATTTTTAAGAGTAAATCTTAATTTTTGTGCGTGTAATTTTTGGGCACTATTAACTTGCTATTTGCTAACAGTCATTCTCAGGCATTGCCTTGGTAGCACTTCTGTGGGTGTATGAGCTCTCGGTTTCCCCTCCAGTAATGGTTGGCTTGTAGCCTGTCCTCTGCTTTGGTGATACTTGTTTTAAAAGCTAAACATTTGTATAAAATGTTGAAGCACAAATTGCTGTGCAGTCAAAAGCTTTCTAACAAGCACTGATTGTAGCTCTTTCACATTCTATGCACAACAGTAATTTTTGCTGTAACTCACAGCACTGATAGAATCTCTGATACAAACAAATGATTGAATTAAGACTTTTCCTTTTTGAAAGTGTAAAATAGTGCAGGCTGTTCTTGTGATGATGAGTTTCATCCTTGTATATACAGTAGCAAGTGTGTGTTTGACTGTAGGATTCTGGCTCAGTAGAGATCCCTGGTGCACCTTATACCTTGCTAACTGAAGAACTGGCAGAAGCAGTTGTGTTGGCATTGTGTTGTTCAACCCTTGCTACTTAGCTGTGAATGTTTCTCTAAGTAATAGGCTGGCTAGTTAGGGTAAACTTGTGTGGTGCTGCTTGGCTTCTATTAGGCAGATTTTAAAACTATCTGTCCTGAGTTCAACTGAATTTTCAGTAAGCCTCATGACAATGGAAAGGTGTAATAATTTATTTGAACAGCTTCTCAGCTTTCAGTGAGGTAGAAGTCTAGATATGATTTTCTGTAGTGAGTAGGTTCAAAATTTGTCATTAATGTTGTTTGATGTAGAAGCCCTAAGGATGAGGCATTTGCATTATTCAGATATTCTAAATAACTCTGTAGCTTGTAATAAAATCTTGGAAAAGACCTCTAAGAACTTTTAGTCAAATTATCTACCTACCTTCAATATTGCTCACTAACCCGTTTCCCTAAGTGTTACATCTACCCTTTCTTTAAACATCCCTCCTCAGGGATGTTGACTTCACTGGTTCCCTGGCAACTTGTTATCAAAACCTTATTGAACTTTCTCCTTTAAAGCTTAAAATCTAAATTCTTCTGCAGTGTATGTTTCTCTAGTATGTGTTGCTTGTGTATGTATGGATAAAATAGGAAAGGGAACAAGGAGGAGGCACAATGATGATAGTTATTCTGGCACAGCTATTTATTATAAAGGGAACACAAATCATGGAGAAGTTTTAAGGTAAATCTAGTGCCTTCAGAACCAGCTCTACCTGGTTTTTATCCTCCCCCAAACATCCTTTGTCTCAGACAGTAACAAAGAAACAGTGCACGTTATCATATAGGTAGGGAGATCCAGTTTTCACAGGTTTAGAGAACTTCTTCAGGAAAGTACTTCTTACAAAGTAGCAGAGGTGCAGAGTACAAGTTCCTGTGTGTTCCTGTATGTTGGCAGTCATGCATACCAGTTTAAAAAAAAAAGTTGGCTAGAATTGCATTTGTCGCTTCTCCATCAGATTGTCATGTATGGTTCTTTACAATGGCAATAAGGATACTCTGGAATAAATGGATTTTATTCTTCACGTCTAGAACCTTAACAGTATTGTTTCTGCTGGCTCTTGTTCTTACAAAATTTACAGAATACTGAGAATTTCAGTAGCAAGAGAGCTGTGATATCTGTATGCGGGCTCATCCGAAAGTAATGCCTCCAAATTTAGTTACATCGTCCTATGATGTCAGGGTAGATGTTTGGTGGTATGGCAGTAGAGGCTGAACCTTCCAACCAAAATTCTGTTATATTTTGATGCTGTGCAGCAGATAGCAGAAGAGGGACAATCTGACAGAATAGCATTTGGTATGGAAGTGTGTATGAACCAAAGGTCTGTCATTGAATTCCTTCATGCAGAAAAAAATTGTACCCATTTACACTAAAGGGTGCTTGCAGAGACCAAGCAGTGGATGTGAGCTCAGTGAGGCTGTGGATGGTGCTTCAGCACTGATATCAGTAGCATGAAAGGCAAACTAATTCTGGATGCCATGCACAGCTGTCACCTCACAAAATGAAGTGTTTTTATTAGCTCATCCATGCAGATTGACTAATGAAAAATAGTGGTTTTGTAGTTGAGAATTTGCTCTATCAAACAGTGTTACTGTGCTCTTTCTATCTCTGTCGTTTCCATGGAAATAAATAGGAGGCATTACTTTCAGAGTGAGCTATGTAATAAAAATGTTTTATCAATACCTTATCAGATTATTCCAACTAAGCAGCTGCACCTGCATTAGTCAAAACAAAACTTGAATTTCCACATCTAAATGCCTCAATCACTGATTTCTGAAGGCTGATGGATGGAGTAGTTTTGCTTTTCACTCCTTCAGAACATGTCATAGGAAGGCATAACTGGATGTCATGGGCTTGAAAAGCCTTACATTCCAAAAGGCCTTGCTCCAATAATTTTACACTCCTTGCTTTGTCTGCCTTTGAATGTAATGGAGCCAATTTAAAAATCTGAATCTTTGTGCACCTTGGAAAATCAAGGTGAAGCTTTCTTTCACCTTGATATTTCTGGTGAGAAATACTGTCTGTTATTCCCATGTTAGCTCAGTGTATAACTTTGATAGTTTCTCAGCAAAAGTGCAGATGGTGACTCCTGGCAGACAGTGTTATTGAAAGCCGTTATGCTGCATGTGTACAGGTTCTTATCTAACTGATGGTTTTTATGCAGCATTGACTACTGAGATTCAAAAAGTCAGAAAATTACCAATTGCAAGTCAGAGGTCAGCTGGTTCATTTGAAGGCTCAAAAATCCCAGTCTTTTAGTAATGGTGCCATATGTTCCTCACTGCTTGTTGCCTTGAAATCATAGCAGTGAAAATCAAGAGGCAGTTGTCTGTTGTAATCAGATTGCAGTGAAATATAGATGCGCAGCCAGTGAGGCAGTTAGATATACAGGATGTAAAGCAGCATGGGAACAGTCCTGATCTTCCCTAATCAATACTGGTAAAGTCAAAGGAGGTTTTTAACCATGCGTGATCTATCTTGTACAAAATAAAGAAAAAAAAAGGAATTTGATGTGTCTGTTCACAGTCCATAGTTGAAAAGGATCACAGTTAGTGATGAGGTGTTCCAGAGGAGTTCTGCTGCGGCTGGGGTTAAATCTGTTCTTATGATTAAAAAAGTAACCAGCATATTGATGACACTTTCAGTTCAAGAAATAGCTATTAGCACTTTGCACAGAGCAATCTTAAACAAAAGAATGCAGTAAAAATAAGCAAATAGCAAAATGGAACTTGTGAGAGAGGAATATAGCCTCTATTTCAGGAAAAAAATCTTCCATGTTGATATTCCATTGGGAGAAGGAAACTGACTGAGGCCAGATGCGAGGGCTGCTAGTGAGTAAGTGTATGATATGTGCTAGAATTTTTGTCAGTAGCAAATACCATTGAAAATGAGCAATATTTCCCTCTATTTTATTTTGCAACGTGGCTGAGCGCACAAAATGTGGAAGAGCACGGCATCACTGAGATTCCCCTCTTACAGAGGAAGAATGAAGGTGGTAAATGCCATTCCTTATTGTCACAATATTCTGGCAAAGAGGAATGCTTGTCTCTTGTTCTGCTTATTCTACAATGAAGAGTGGCATCGTAGAACATATGATCTCCATTTGAATAGATTTGAATCAACTGCAGGCAGTCACTTTATAATTAAGATGATAAAGAAATCAGAACAGATTAGTTAAACCTTTTTTAAAATATTACTTATGCTTTAGATACAGGAGTGTGTGAGGCTTTTATATGGCAGCTTTTAGGGTATAAGGCTTAAAGAAGCACGAAAGGACAGAAGTCAAAGTTAATAGCAGGTCTGAAATGGATGCCAGAAGGCTAACTAAGGATTTGGATTAGCTGCTTCAGGAATGGGAAGAACGAAGGATTTTGAAATGAAATAACATTGACACAGAAAAGAATATATGTAATGAGTGTGTGAGGAAGGCAATAAATGGATTATAAAGCTGTACAACTGATGATATTTAACCACTATGGGATATGTAGTGAACTGTTATCCTGATTATTAATTTAAAGGTCTAATTTCAGTATTTCTAACTTCACTGTGAAGATGAGAAACTATTACCTGATTATGAAAGCAAGTATTTCTCATGCAATGCAAAATTACAGATATTTTTGTTCCTCTTACTGATGTATTAATTAACATAAGTTAGAATTCAGTCATGTGTTCTTCCATCCATGTATCTTTATTTGCTGTGTGCAACAAAAGGGAAAGATGTTTCTATCCTGAAAGTGTATCAAATCAGCAAATTCACATATTGCTGATGTTTTCTTAATAGGCTTATGCCAAGTAAACTAGACATAGAGAAAGCTAGTGGATCAAATATCTGAATGCTTGTAATTATTAATGTTATAAGATGACTTCTAATTGAAACAAGAACTAGTTACCAGTAGAGGGAGGGGTTTTTTTTTCCTATATCCTATATTCAAGATCCTACACTCAAGTTTAGGGGATATTTTGAGGCTAATGGATTAAACAGGCCAACGCTCATCTGAGGTCGTGTGACAGATTAGAGTAAGATTTAGGGTCTTAGGCTTCTAGAGTTTCCATTAAGCTTATCACTTTAGCCTTTTGAGTATGAATATGGAGAACTGTTTTCTTTTTCTTAGAATGATTTGTATTTGAATATTTTTCTTCCTCAGTCCTTCCTGTTCTTAAATTGATTGTTTTATTGTTTCTTCTTGGTCACATCTTCTGAACCAGTGACAACTTGTGTTGCCATCTTTTGCACTAAAATGCTGTTGAGCCACATCTCCCTTGGCAGACACTATTCTAGCTCAGGTCTTATCAGTGCTGAAGAAAGCAAAAAGGCACCATGCATCTGGCAGTCTACACTCATGTTTATGTATCCCGCTATGATGATTGCCCTTTTGGAACAGCATGACATTTTCTTATGTTCTCTGATGCAGCTATTCAAATAGACACTAAGGAAATATTTGAGTCACAAATAACACAGAAGAACATGATTAACTGCACTCAATTTACAGTGTCCGCAGACAAGGAACCTTTAGCTTTTCAGAGCTTTTTTGTGTACAAGTAGTTATTTAAGTAACTTTGGGCCTTATCATTCCATCCTGCTCTTAATTCCCTCTTAATGAACACATATTTTTCTTTCTCAAATGCTGTCTCTGATTTATATATTGGAAACTGATTTAAAGCTATACTAGCCTACATCATGATGCCTAATTGATACTATTCAAGGTACGTATTTTAACCACAATAATCCAAACGGGGATCCAACATGATGGAGTAGAGGAACAAAGAGGGGTAGTCCTATAGTAAACTCAGGTCATTTTCTGGATGAAGGATACATATGTTATGAAGGCTGTTAGGATAATGTTGCGCTGTCTGGTAGTTCCCTCAGTGCTTCTCACTTTGAATGGTAGCGATTAAAGAAAAAATGATGACATTTTGTTACTACTGTGAAATTACTGAAAAATCCTATACTACTTTTCCAAGTCTAGCTCTGCTGGTGTAATGTCTGTGGTATAATGTGGTAATAAACTAACAATTTGTCCATGGTGTACAATGTTTATCTGAGTAGCTCAAGCATTAGTAGGTACATAGTAAAGGCTCAGTGCACTATGTATTTCTCTCCTTGCATGATTTTTTTCACTTCTCCCCCTCAGTACCTCTCATTACCCTCATCTCTCCTCCCTTCTTTTCTCTGGTATTTTGTTAATGTTAGCTTATGTTTGGATGGAATGGGAATTGAATATTTTTGATTGGTTGCTATAGTTGTTGTTATTAAGCCAGCTGGAAATGTATTATTTGAATATGACTTCCATCTTAGATTAATTCTTCTAAGTAGAAAGTTATCACTTGAAGAAAATGTGCATAATATCTGGAAGTAAATGAGATAAACTCTATTTCTGCTGTGTAGTCAAAGTGCAGAAGTAAATACAGCCTGACTTTTTCCTTAGCAGTTACTAATCTAGTTTACTTGTAAAACTGAGTGCTGAGCAGGTCTCTTTATATTTTTCTTTCTCCTTTGACCTTGTAATGTAATCAGATGGCAGACTGAGATTTTTAAATGGTCAAGTGATGAGCTCTTGCAGTGGAATTGAGTGCAGACTGAATTTGGTGCCTTTTTTCTCCATAGTGTTACAGACCAGCTTCACTGAAACCTGATCAAATAAGAGGTAATAGCTTTTTCCCCACCCACTGGACAAAGAACAATCTCTGGTGCATTTAAAATATTCATTATGCAACTATTGAAGCATTCCCTATGTCCTAAATGCTTAGAAAATTGGTTGGAAACAACCTATTTAACAAAGCTGACTCTCATTCACTCTACTTCATGTAACTTAAAAATAATAATAAAGTAAAAAAAAAGAAAAATAGCCCAAGCCATTGCTTTTATAAACCATTTAATACAGTTTATGATAGCAATAATCCCCTTGAAATTGGTTATATTACTGTAGTTTGTTATAGTGTTAACTGCCCTTGTCTTCAGCTTGGTCCATTAACTGAAAATCCAGCCATTATCTTATAATGGGATGATTCCTCCAGGATTATTACCTTACTTTCAGTTTGTTGAAGATTAATATTCTTGTAATATAGTGAAACAGTGTCAATGTGTAAAATAAATAAATAAAATAATAATAAAAAATCACAGTTTTACTTTTATATGAGTGATATATTTATTCAAGTTATCTCTGAGACTTACAAATGGTTTATTTCTTTATTTATGACACTAAAGATGAAAAGTAGCAGGGTTTTTTTAATGAAAAGGAACATTTGTTGCCGCAAATAATTAGTGGCAAATGATGAAAGACAAGGAGGGTAGTGTTAAATGTGACGCTCTTAATAATGGGGAGTTAAAGTTTATTCCCACTGTTCTGCTCAATGGGAATTTTGCCAGTGACTTCACTGGATAAAGATTCAAGGCCAAGAAGACAAGGAGAGAATTATGCTGTATCTTTTCTGAAGCACTGAATTGAGGTGAGAGAAAAGAAGTCATAAGCAAAGGACTGAGCTAGTGTCACCTATATCTTTATAAGGAAAAAAAGCTATTCAATTAATTCACAGAAGAGTTCACTTCCAATGATGGAAATCCTAAAAGGGCTCCCTAAATTATGTCTTTACCGTACTTTCATGATCTGTATTTTTAAGTCCCCAAAGTCATCTTTTTTCTTTGAGTAATACAATGCCAAATCTAAAAGATTAATTATTAGCCATGCAACATTTTTAATTAATCCTGCAATTCACTCTATCAATATATGCTGTCATTCATAAAATTCTGGTGTAAGCTCTGATGCTACTGCTTCCTCCAGCTTTATCAGACTTGTGTTTTCATACTCTTCTTAAATGTCAGCTCATCTGCTAGGAGTTGTCAACCAAAATGCAAGGAAGTTATAAAGCAGTTTAAGTACAACCTCTGAAATGTACTCATGACAGCTTTTACTAGTGATTATTTCAGACCTGCTTTGTCTGCGATGTGTTCCCTAGTGTGGGGAAATCTCTGGAAATCCTATTCCTGCTTTGTGAAAGGTATCTTTATTTTGATTGCCTCTTCTCTGAGACTGAAGAGGGAAGCTTGACAACACAAATTTACTTGTATTTATGCCTGATGTGTTATCAGTCTTTTTCACAAATGATGGTACCTACACGTGGCAGTACAGAATATATTTCTGTACCACCTTCAAGGGAAAAACATTTATTTCCTTCAGGATATACCTTCAGTTTCATCAATAAATCAACATGTCTCCTAGGAGAGCTATCTACTTGTATTTCCTTTTTTACATGATAGCAACCTTTAAAAAGAAAATACAAAAACACACATGGGGGGGAAAAAAAGCCCTTTGCTATTGTTTTCTAACCTTTTTTTGTATTAAAATAAGCAAAGTTTAAAGGGTGTGTACTTCTTTGAATACAAAGTGATACAAACACTTGCTAAACTTGTGTTAGTTGATATTTCATTTTGAGGTGTTTTTCTGCAGTCAAGGATCAGTCAGGAAGCAATGCACTTTTTAAAGTTTTTGCAGGCCACTACTTCTACAGAGTTTTCCTGTGCATCTTTACTGATGAAGTGCGTAACTGAGTTTCTCCTGAAATATCCTATTTCATTAGCAGTTGTTTCACTGACCTGACCTCAGGATTCAGTTCTGAAACTTCAACAAATGCTCAGATGAACTATGCATGTGCAGTAGATACTTGCTAACTGATTACAGTCCTGTGGCACTAGAGGTATGGCACCAACCAGTAGTAGATAGTGTCACCACTAAGTGACTTAATTTAGGCCTTAGCTGAAATATCATTTACTGGGTGCTTGTAACTACTAATTAAACTAGTAATTCTGCATGATCAAGGAATCATATTAAAAAGTATTTGCCTGTGATCTCCGCATAAACAGCAGATTAAATAATGAGAAGTACTGCATGGATTTTTATGCATATCTGCTAAGGAAAGCTGTGTTATAGACTGAAGCACTTTTAATCTGGATATGGGCTTAAGTTTAAAGGTCAAAGAATATGATACTGTTTTTGACTGAGCGCTGCTAAGTATGGAAGAATGCACATATAAAACTGAGATTTTCAATTGTATTATGGCTGGAAAATTACTACACTGTGCATTTTTTCTTTATTGGTTATGTTTGTTACATGTGACAGAAGATTAAGTCATGCCCTTGGAAAACATGTTTGTCTATGCTTGCTGTGTATTTTTCTGTATTTTTGTTCTGCAATAAAATCTAGCAGAACTCAAGTCTGAGAGAATGTGCTATTTCTTTAAACTGCTTTATTCAAGAAGCTGTGCTTCATGTGTCACCAAATAAGAATCTCAGAGCATTTTCTACCTGAATTATAGGTAGTATGTTTGTGTCGTCATCATGTTGGTTACAAGAGTCTTCTGGAGCTATATTTGTCTAATTGTCTGGAAGTAGAAGTGGAGATAGGGTAACATGACTTGCTGTGCCATATTATGCTTAACCAGGCTATCTGAACAGGCTGCTATGTTCAGAGATGTTTATTCAAGAATTTTCCCATTGGGTTTTTTCCTTCTTTTAAGCAATATTTGTAAATAATTAACAAGCTGTAGAACACTCTTTGTTTCTTTTCACAGAAGAAACATCTGAATTAACTTCTTATTTGAATACTCATCTGTATTCAGGTGTAGCCTCTATATAATGGAATTGCAGAGCAGTATCAGGGTAAAGAGACTTAATAGGCAGTATATATAGCATGTTACCCCAGCTACTCATAAAGACAAAACTGAAAATTCTCTAAAGTTCTACCTGACATCATCATCCAGATTGGCTAAGCATTTTCCTACTTGAATGAACCAGCCAGAAACCAATATATCCACACTCACTGTGGTGTAAGCACTTCAACCAAATAGTTATTAGGTCATAGATAGCTTGTGCTAGGTTCAGTACATGGATTGCAGTGGTTTATTTGATGAGCTATAGTTAGTGATGTAGACTTTCTTGTCATATGGTGTCTAGCAGTGTGATGCCAATCTACTTTGCTAACTGATGCAGATGGCTTTTGTAGGTTACAAGGTACAGTAATGAAGCTGCTGTGGATCTTGCTGAAGGTCCATTAGATGTGTAAATCAAAACTCCTATCTATTAGAGGTATCAGAGAGGTTGGAAGCTATACTTTATTTGATGCTTTCAAATTATTTGACAGGATCTATTTTGGGGATTGGCAAGCCTGAGCATTCATGTAGCTCAATACTACAATTTACATAAAATTTTCCTTCTTATGCTGGACTTCAACTTCAACATAATACACACAGGGGAAAGAACAGTACAATTTATTCTGGAGTTGAAAGTATTTATCCAATTTTATAAATAAAGTGAGCGATTAATCTTATAAAGAGCAGAACAATTGCATCCAGTTGCACTTCTGTGTTGCTATCAAGGAAGATGCATTTGAGATGGTCATAACTGTGTATGTGCAATGAAATAAGTGAAAATACTACTTCATATTTGCTGAAACATCTATAATGAAAAAGGTGCTTGCAGAAGGACAAAACAAGTTTAAATTGAAGTACTCCCTTTGCCACTGAGCAGATATGATTGGCTATGGTTTTGCACCAAAGTGATCCAGAAGATTTTAATTACCTCTTTCCATTTTCAATAAAATGCACATTTCAGACCTGTTGTATTGAACTTTACTATGCTGGACACAGTAAGTATGACTTCTATATAGTCCATTGACCAGAATTCTATCTAGCAAAAACAAACAAACAAAAACCCCTAAAGTTAGTTATAGTTACCACCTCTGACTTTTCCACTCTTCTCATGGTCATATGCTCTAGAATATAAAATGCTGTTTATTAACAAGGTTATTGAGATTAGCACGTCTGAGCATTCTTAGTTATATTTAGGTTAAATACTGTGTTCACAGCTTCTATGAAAACAGTTGTTTTTTTTCCAGAGTCTGGGCTATGAGTCTGTGTCTTCATGGCCTCTTATTAGACCGTAACAATTGTGGTCAGAATTATCAAAAGTTAACTCGAGGAGATGGTTCTTTAAAAGATTAATGAGGTGTGCTTGGCAGAAATCAAGACAGTTGTCACTGATCATCAACAGTCTGTCAAGTTATTTGAATGAGACATCTCATTATTTCTCTCATATAGGAGGACTGAACAGTCACATTTAAATCACAGGTGTACAGAAAGTTGTAGTGTTAACTGTCCCAGGGATAGCAAAAACATATGGATATTAAAACAAAATTGTATTGAAGCTATTAACGACAGCAACCCCTAGTGATGTTCTGTTGCAGGCAGATGTTGGTAGAGAATGTTTGAGAGGATTTTCTTTTCCAGCTTTTTCACACCTCCTTAGACCTTCACTTAAACTACTTGGCAAAATATTTATTAGCATAATTTCTCATTGTTGTTACTTAACCTATACTGATACTAATCCATGGAATGTGGACATAAAACGAATAAGGGCTTAACGTGGAAAAATCACTCGGTTGGTTCATCAACTTGTACAATACCAGTGAGAAATAAAGATGATAAACTTTGTTTAAATGAAGAAACATGAAATAAACTATCCTGCAGAATTTCTTTTTGCAGATTGATTTTTTGCAAGATTTTTTTGCGCATAGGTGATGTGAATTCCAACAGAAAGTGAATATCGTGACTACTTTATTTCCAGTATCTCATAAATTTTATGTGAGATGTCCTGGAATATAAAAGCTTGTCTAATGCTTTGACAAGAAGGCATTATTTTATTGATTTTTGAAAAGTATTCAAAAACTGAAATTATATGCAATTGAACAACTGAATAGAAATAACTAATTATTTTGCAAGCTCCTTTCTGTCTTTTGGTAACTCTAATTTGGCCTGTAGTTGTAAATGAAGTGTTTGAAAGTAATAGCCTTAATAACAGAAAAAGTAATCCTGTTTTCTGTATTTTTAATGGAGACACTATGATGTTTACCACATTATAGCTGCATCCTTCCTTTAGTACTGCGCTTCCCTGCAGGCAATCAGAAATCTCCTGAATGGACACAATGATTTGAACAAACTGATTTTGAAATAATGTAAGGATGAACACGCCTGTTGTATTTTTGTACGTTTACACCAGTGGATAATCTGAAATATATGAATATATGAAAGGCAATGCTATTGTGTAGTTGCTTTACCCATCGTACTTCCATCTTTCTGTTTCTACTATGCAAATCTACACTGAAGTCAAGATAGCAGAATTTTATTAATCTATTTCAAAATACTTGACCGCCACAGAGTAGGAACTGTGTATGCAGACAATCTGTGTATTTATATCTCATACTGTGATGCATATACATAATGATTTTAACACTGACAGAACTAGTAATGAATATTCATGTTTATCAGTCGTGTTCTAATTAAAATTACTTAAACATTGACATGCAAGGCCAAAGTAGCTGTTTTTGAGTTGTTAAAAGAAATTATTCTAATGTTCCATGTATTAAGCGGGTGTCTCATGCTAAAGGTAGTAATAATGATAACACCAAAGTAAATTTATGTAACTAATGTCCCAAAAGACAAAGATTGTTAGAGCATTGTATGATGATGACAACAAGTGGTCTTCTCACAGACATGTTGTAAGAATAAATGTTTTCATGTATGTGTCACAGAGTCACTAACACAGGGGAATTAAGATCCAGATTTCAGTAATTGTCTGCCAAACGTTACAGTACAGTGTAGTTTCTACATACGTGAAGGTATTGGATTGAATTTGTATGATAAGATGGAGAACCTTTTTGCTGTGTAGCTGTTAATGAATTTTGAACTAAACTTTGAATGAACTGAAGTGTTCAGTTCAAATTTGTTTAATGTTTAAGCTCCAGAGGTCCTTGAGAAATAGACTATTCTCTGATCATTCTTAAGTAATTGCCATCTTGCCAGAAATACAGGGAGAAGAATAGAATGTCTGCTTTTTCAATTTTTTTTCATATAGTAACTTATATAACCCTCTTAAGTGACAATAAAAAAAACTGAATGTGTATTTTTTCCACCTGGTTTTATATTGTTGCTTTGCTGATTTGTTTCAAAATGGTGGGGAATAATTAATTCAAACTAGCGTTAAGTGATAGTGAAAATTACATACCTTTTCAGAAAATACCTTTACAAGCTGATGAGTGAGGAAAAAGTTGTGATGCTCTGAAGCTCTTGCATAGGGACTCTAAGTAAACCTAAATCATCTGTAGCCAGAAAATAGTTGTTAATGTATTTTGACCAGGTCAACGCTTTCTTTTTCCATGACTTGTTTAAGTGGATAATAACTTCAGTTGATAGAGCTGAATCTGTAATGCATTACTTCAAATATCTTTTATATTAAATATCAACGTCTTCAAACTAGCAGAAACTATCAGAAATTCCTTTCATAATTTCTTCCTATTCTGTGCAGTAACACTTAAGTACTACCACACTAGAGAATTTCTTCTTGTCTCACTAGAGATAGTATCCTGTCACTGACAGTGAGAACAGATGTGCAAGTGAAAACAGCTATTGCAATTTCAAGATACCACTTTCTAATGAGTCTTGTTGCTGTTTCACAACTAGAAATTACTATGTCAGTGTCTGAACTGGTGTAGCTAATGAGTGCTCCTTTATCTACCACACTGTAAAACTAGCTGTGAAGTATACGCTTCTGACTCCATTTGCTTTTTGAGCCTTGGAAATAGATCTGGCTTGTCTTGCTTATAGACATTGGATGTAAATGTTGCTTGTCTTGTGGATTACACTGTTAACAAACTGTTATATGTATTTTCATTACTGTAGCACTCTTGTCATTTGTGAGCAGGGGAATTTCTACTCAATTTTGATTAGTTTTTGAACACTTAGTCTATCTGGTAGACAAATGTTAGTACTTAGAATCTGTCTCTATGGTTTCAAGTATACATAGGCATTCTGTTAGAGAGTGTCAGACATTTCCCTTTCTCCATTTTAAGATATATGTAAGTTTGGCATCCAGGTAGATTAAGAAATATGCATCCAAACCTAGTAGTTTCAGTCTTTAATAAGCCAAACTGGTAGAAAACCAGAAATCAAGCAAAACAGAATCAAAATCTCTCATTCCAAAATTTACCCCTTTTATGATCATTATCATGTTCTCCTCAGATTAGAAGTCCATGAAAGCACATTTGTACTGACTATTTACAGATATTACTAGCATAACTGAACAAAAATGAAGTTTCCAATGACTTCATATAGAGAGCTTTCTAGAATTAGTATGTTAATTGTGTGAACATAAATTTTGTATATGTTCCAGTCCTTGAGATCCAATGTGTAAAAGAATATATATATTTTGTGTATAGCAGCGTGATTAAAATATCATAGACAAAAGCCAAGAGAACAGTTTAAGGAAAATAGTATAAATATTCTTCCAAAGGCTCCAGATTAAAGGTGCCACATTCCTTGGTCTAGTGAAAAATGAATGAATCTGTACTAAAGAGTAGATAGATCTACTTGCACTTAGTTATATAGCTGATTATAAATCAGCTCAGATTATTGCTGAGCTTAGTTGCTACTATTTTTTTAATAATATTGTAGAAAGTCTTGGTTTGGAAGGGACCTTAAAAATGAACTCATTCCAACCTCCATGGGCAGGGATACTTCCCACTAAATAACATTACCCAGAGCTCCATCCAGCCTGATTTTGAGCACTGGTGGAGAAGGGGCATCTGCAGCTTCTCTGGTCAGTGCCTCACCACCTTCTGAGTAAATGAAGATCTTATTCTGCTACCTAAGTCAGAAGCTGCCAGTGTAAATGTTAGTGAGTTGTGTCTAAGGAAATACCTCAATGAAGACATATGATTGAATGGGTGGGAATCTCCGAAAACTTGCTTCCCTAATGTTGAGACACGTTGACAAGAGTAAGAGGGAAAATATCCATTGCTTTCACTGTTGCTATGCAGCTCACATGGCTGAATCACAGAACTCAGTTTCTGGTGGTGTTATTTCTGAACTACTAGAAATAAAGATTACCACAATTATGAATTTACACATGGGAAATATTTGGTTATGCTTGAGCGCAGACAGATAGCTTTTTCAACCCTGACTTTATTCCACTGATTATAAAGCACATCTTTGCAGGCAGCATGAATAGAAACGATTTTACTTTCCCAAGGTCTTTCTAAAGGTGATTTTTTTTTTCCTTTTCAACATCTGTTTGATTGGAATGTGACCTCATCCTTCCAGTACCTCACACTCTCTACTAGCGTGTTTTGGTTACGTTAGGCAAAAACGATCGTGGGAGGTGTATTTCTCAGTGATGAGGTGTAGAACAGTTTCTCAGAGAAGAGTGAAAGAGCAGAAGCAGCCAATTTCTTCTGACCCTGTGACCCTTCAAGTATTCACATACGCTGGCCTCGGTCCCAGCCCTTTTGCAGCTGGAGTGCAGCAGTACACAATAGGACTGGAACACCCCTGGAGAATTCCATGAAAGTATAAAGGGGTAGGAAAACAAAAAATGAAATTAATGTAAACTATGTGCTGGGGTATTGAATGAATCCTCTGAAATGGAACACTGCCAGTAACAATGTTGTTCAATCAGCTTGTACAGTCTTTGTAAAGAGGGCGGTTCTTAGTTTTATGTATATTTATATCTGAGGAAATCACTAGTCATAAGGTATGCATTTGTTTGACATAAGATGTGAATAGGCCAGTTTTCACATAAATATTCAGTCTCTGAGCTGGTAGGAACAGTGAAGTTATAATAAATCCCATATCTTCTGTAGTGCTCATTTTGTAGTTTGATTGAAATGTTACTTTTTTTCTGCCATTTCATTCCTTTTCTCATAAGAAATATTCAAATTAATGTTTCAAGTTCCAGTTCCAAACTGGATGTGATTTAAAAAAAATAATAATAATCTGCTCTGTTTTCACAAATTTATATAGTCTAATCTCCTCATTTTTTTGCCATGCTATCTCTTTCTTTGGTTCTGCAGACAGCTAGTTGCTTTGCTGTCAAGGTAGCCTCGTCTTCAGCAAGTGGAAAAGTTGGTACTGGCACACCCTGTCAGAAAGTACATCTTACTAAAGAACATGGACATGGGGTTCATGTATGAGTTTTGTAGTAAATTATTTTGGAAAACATAAATGAACTGGCTTTAGAAAAAAAATGGTTTGTGAAACTTTACTCAGTGTAAGATCTTTACAAGAGTTAAAGCTAGCTCATTCTTTCTTTCTGCTGAGTATGAGTTTAGCTGTGTCTGGTATATATGTGTATTCCAAGAAGACATGCTCCCTGTATATGGTATTGGATTTTTGTTGGGTTTTTTTGGATGTGGAAATGTTCTTCAGTTCTAGCGGACCTTTGAATAGACCAGCAACTCCAGCAGTAGTGTTCCCTCTCACCCTATTTAGATTATCTAATTGCTCTGTTTTTCTGCTTGCTCTTCTGTTTGTATTTGCATAGACTTTTGGAGGTTATGGTATGTAGGAACCTGTATATGCCAGATGCTTCTGGAACTGCTCACCAGAAGCTATTGAGCTGCACAGAAATAAATGCCTTTTTCTGTTCAGTTTGATATCAAAGAAATAAAGATTGGGATGCTCTTAACTATGCTCTTTCAGAATCTTACAAATTATTTCAGTGATGAAGCACATGAGAGACTATTGTAGTAGGATGATATGTCCTTGGAGTAAGCTATGTGAGAGTACTTGTTTTCTTGAAGCAGGTAATTCTTGCAGAAGAACCATCAAAGAGCTTAGCAGTCAAATTCGAGAGCAATTTATACTCCAAGATTAAGAGGGGTTTTTCCTCATTTTCTTCCATCTTTCATCTGCTGTTTTTAGGGCTGATTTAAAAAAAAAAGTTCTTACTCTTTAGAAGACTGTTTATTTAGGTCTGGTGTCTTAGTTTCAACTGGGATGGAATTGTTTTTTTCAGTGTCTGGTATAATGTTATTTTTTGGTTCTAGGTGAAAAACAATGTTGTTAACACACTGATGTTTATACTTGCTAAGCAGCATTGTACAGAGCCAAGGCCATTCTCAGTGAAGGGCTCAATGAGCTGGGGGGGTACAGAATTAAACAGCTGACTTAAACTGGAATACCCATCCAAACCATATGACATCACGTGGAAGGCGTTTTGAAGGGAGTGAGAGCTAAGGTGTGTAGCACTTCTGAAAATCAGGTCACTTGTTCTGGATTACAATGACAGCCTATCTCTATTTTACGGAATAGCCTAACCTACTTTTGAAAATTGACTGACTTTACACGTTTGGAAAAGTTATGCTCTATTTAAACTTAAACTGGTGTTACATGTGTGTATATAAATGCATATACCTCAATCAAGGAATCTGGTGGAAATATGAACTCCAGCCACCACTATGGAGTAATTCTGTTGTGATTCACCATTTAGTCCAATGTTCTGCATTGGCAGCACTGAAAGAAAAACAGAGGGATACTTTTTGTCTAGTAACAGAATACTTAATGAGAAACTTAACACAACTGAGAGGGTTGTCCTAGAAGACACTTCATAAACTGAATGGCTGCTCTCTTTAAAGAAGATTACAGTGAAGAGTGAGACAATGGATTTGTAGTCTTTCATTTGGAGTTTTGGTGATTGAAGAGATCTTCAGTAAAACTTGTGGCTATATTTTGTGAACTTCTGGATAAAGGTAACGTATTCTAATTAACAAGTCATTTAAGCTACAGTTTGAAGTTCTCTAGTCTGCAAAAAATTCAGCTTCAATTTCACAGAATCAGAAAATGACTGGGATAGATGACTGAATTTACAGTTTAGGATTTTTATTCTCTTAATTAGCTTACAGTATCCACATTTAAAAATATCCTAGAAATTAATGTTATTTTGTTATGTCTTCTCAAATATACTTTGCAAGGTAGGAATGACTGGATTTCACAAACAGTAGTTGCTGAATACCTCAGGACGGTATGTTTGCTTTTTGTTTTCATCACATCATCCCTTCGCTCTCTACAAATATTTGTCAAATTTTGTTTGAAAGAAAATTAGAGGAGGAGAGTCATGAATATTCACAGTCTGTATTTGTAGGAAAGCTCTGAAGGAAATGTATACTCACAGCAATTTATACAGTTTTTCTCAAAGGCATCTTGAAGTTTTTATGCTTCTAGGATACACTTTAGCAATTAAGAGAGTAGTACAGAGATAAATGTTTTAGTAGCATTTTGTATCCTGACTGGTGTGTACTTTTCTTTCATGAAGTAACTTGTTTTTTTTCTGCTGTAAGTTATGAACTTTGCCACTTCCTCCTCTTGTGAGCTTATAGCAGTGTGTCATGACTCCTTTGATAGAATGGCAGAGCACAATACAGTTGGTTGTTGGTGTAAATAATGGGAGATGCCATTCTACTTAGCTCCCAGTGCCATCACACCAGTTTCTGAAGCTCAGAACATGGCATCCCATCAAGTGTATTTGATTGTATTGTTTCTGTTTAATAACTTGGCCAATCCATAGCCTATTTTATAGTAGACATGAGCAAGTTTTTGATCATCTTCAAGATTTTGATAATGTAATTTTCTCTGCCTGTACTCTGCTAGTTTTTCTAACTTATGGCTGCAGACAAAATTTTGTTCTGCCACAGCTGTGTTCATTTATTATTCCTCAGCACAGAGTACTAGGTTTCTTCTGTGTTGTTATTTTGAAGCAATTGAGGCCTATCATTGATTGACACTATTTCTGGTCTGGAGTCCCTGTGCATTGCTGTATTGTCAAATAGAAAATGTCATTGAACAAATTAATCTTCAGAATGAAATTCAAGTCTCACCTCTAACTAGAGCATAGCTAAATAATGAATTTGAATACATACAGCATAGCTGTTTGCATATATAAACAAATAATCAATGTCAAAAACCTTAAACTTCTTTTTGCTAGGAGTCAATTAAGTAGTCCCTGAAAAGGTCAAAAATATCCTTACTATTTTATACCCAGCAAAGATTGTTTAACTTCAAGCACACTGAAAGGAGGGAAAGTAATTCAACATGACTCACCTTGGCTTCTGAACGGTGTTAGTATTTTTGAATGCTGCTGACCAAAAAAATGACTTAATTTTTTTCTTCCTTAATCCGTTGGGTGGGGTCCATTGGTTCCACTGCTGATGTGCTTGGTAATAAAGGCAAATTAAGCAGATTTTTCTGTTCATTACCTGCAATAATACTTTATAACAATGATACCATTAGAAAGCAAAATTTAAATGAAGTCAAACTAGATTTGATCTTGCATATTAAAATTACAAGGTACACAGTAGTTCTTTTTTAAAATTAACACAGATTTTCCTAACCACCTTCCAGGATATAAAAATTCCACATAAAATGAATCCCTAGATTCCCTAGAGGTGCATATAACCCAAACACTGTGTGAGAACCAGAAAATGAAACTTATCTTGAAGTCTAAACAAACATATAAATGGCTAGTTTATTTTTGCTTCCTCAGTAAATGGGAAGAGTAAGCAAGCATAGTAATTGGTCATATGGAAGGTCAATTTAAAACATTATTGTAAGTTCAGTAATCAAAGATGATATACATAATAGAAGGAAAGACTTTTTTTTTCTTGGTCAGATTTTGAAAGCTAGCATTTTTCCTTGAACATGAAACCTGTACATATCCTAAACCTGCAAGTGCTACATGTGTATTAATGTGTATTTAAAAAAAAAAAAAAAACTACAGGAGAGTTAGATATTTTCTGCCTCAATTACCTACACTAATTGTTCTGTGTATTTAG
Source organism: Perdix hodgsoniae (assembly GCA_035772895.1). Classification (NCBI taxonomy): domain Eukaryota; kingdom Metazoa; phylum Chordata; class Aves; order Galliformes; family Phasianidae; genus Perdix; species Perdix hodgsoniae. Next base: position 5,589,224 of record JAPSGF010000037.1, on the reverse strand, counting down.
TGCTATAGAATAGAATACTGATTTAATTCCAGGCTCAAACTTTGTAAAGTCTGCTTAGGCTGTTAATTTTGTTTCTTAGTCTTTTACAGCCCCAGTCAGAATCACATGCAATTACAGTAACTCTTTTTTTTATCCAGTTCTGTTTTAGATGTTATCTTGTGCTTGGGTAGCAGTGACTGCTTAGAAGTGTCTATGATGAGACAAAGTAGAATACACTTCATCCAAAAAAGCAGAAGCCTTTTTCCTTTAATGGCAGTTTTTTTTTTCCCTGAGTTAGAACAACTGCTTTTTGTTCCTCCTTAGTTGCACTGTCAAGAAAAAAGAAAGTCTTCAAATTCTGCTGATGTATTTGCCACATAGGCATGCAATCCAGGCACAAAGCACATGGATCCTTTCTTAATCTGGCTATGAATGAAACACAATCATGAAACTGACTGATTTGCCTCTTAGTTTACATATGCTGGAAGGCATGGATTGTTCAGGAACCAAATTCTTAAAGTGGACAGGCATAAAGTACCAAACAGGGCCATTAGCTTTACCACCAAAGATAGAGGATAAATACTGGCAGCAATTGATATTCCAGGATAAAGAGCAGATTGTCTCCTGATGCAGAACTAAAGTAATCAGGCTTTGTGTCTGACAATGAATTTCAGGCAGCATAAACTGAAATGATGCAGCTGACTCCAGGGTGAGCTGAATCAGAACTGCGATCTCAGCGGTAAGTCCAAGTATCAGTATCCAACTGTCAGAGTAGCAGGGAAGCTGCTACCTCCTGCTACTTGCTCAAGAGCTGCAGCTAGGGAGAGATGGAGTAAGGGGAGTTGAGTCTCATATGTCATTAATCTTAAAGTAATCTTAAAGCAGTCGCACATTTATTTCTCTTTCAGTACTGAATTAGGCTATTGTCACTACGCTTTTTGTGGCTTTCCTGAGAGTATCTCATGTCCCAAGTGGAGCTATCAAATGTCTATTCCTGTGAAGGATGCTGTTTACACATTTGATCAATTTGGACACCTCCATTTCAGTAGCCTATTAAAATAGTGTATTGATCTTATAATCATTTATTTGGAGCCTCAAAACTGGCATACAGATTTCAATCATTATTTTCCTGATCTTCTTTCATATTCCATGGAATTGCAGGTTTGAAATTCTAAACTACTTTTTCTTAACTAGTTTCTCTGCAGCCAGAAGAAATGTTTTGTCTTGGTTACCCTTGGCTTCCTGTTGTAATACATATCAACTCACTCTGTAGTGGGGAAAAAAATAAAATTGCATTAAGAGAATTGATAATTTTCCACTGAGTGCTTTCATATGGGATTTCCCTTGTTTTTATGGTGCATAAGGGTTAATTTACGCAGGCTTTATTGAATGTACATCTCTGAATGTACAAATTTGAAATAGTGATTAGTGAAGGATTGCCTTGTAGGAGCTCAGAACATTTCCAAAGGGAAGGAGAGAAAAATAAGGCGACCACTATAAGGTATTTGCTTTTCCTGGGATGGAGCTACTTGAGTCATAAAGGTGTTGAGAAGCTTTGCTGCCTATTGTTCTAATAAGGTGAATGTCAGGTATGTCAACACTACTGAGGAAATGTCACACATGTCTGCAATTGGCTACCTCTGGCTAGCTGAGCACAGCTGGAAACCTGGAAAACAGATGTTGCTTTCAATCAAGTAAGGGTCAAAGCAATCTGGGGACTTAAAATGTCTATATTTCTCTATCTTTGGTTCATTTCTGTGGAACAGTGCTTATTTTAGCAGCCTCTCTCAAATGTGCAAAATTATGCCTATAGACCAGAGCAACTAAAAACAGTGGGCATAGATCCAGGCAACACAGGAAAATTACTGAGTAGGGTATGAACTAAATAACATCTCTGGCTAAGTTGTGAATCACACCTGGTAACTCTGTAATACTTAGCAGTATTAACACAGTCTCCTACTGACTGAAACATAAAAATTTGAAGCCACCTGGCTAAAGCCTGCTTTGTCAGCTTGAGAATAGCAGTTGGTTTATGACTTTTTATCCTAAGAGGTTTCTCTGTTCTTTATATTTGCTTCTTTGTCTACCATCTTCAAAAGATTGAGTAGTACGGACTTGTGACTGGCACATAAAGAGGAGAACTTGCAAACAATGTACTGTATAGGCTCCAGCCATGGACTGCTCAGAAGCTTTGAAAGTAAACTAAGACTTTGGTTTTGTAGCTGCAGATGTGTGCTGTAAACCTTGACTCGGTTCACAGAAATCAGTGTTGGATTTCTTTTCCTGATATGAAAAAGGAACAGCGTGTGGAGGCTAAAATCTGGGAGTGGAATAATGCCAAAAAAGGCAGAAGCCTTCTGAGCAATCTAGTAGCAATGTTCTTGGTAGGCAGAAACTTCATTACCTCTGCAGCTGAGTAGCAGAGAATGAAAAACCTAAGATGGTTGGTTGTCTTAAAGATGTTGGAGAAGAGGGTAACAACCCTCCTGCGGATATGAGAAACAGCAGACCAGAATTTTTGCCATGGAGTCCTTCTTGTTGGAAATAGACTAATTTAGTCGCAATTTTTTTCTTTAGAAAGTTTTCCCCATTCTTTCATTCTTTTGTATTTGTTTTTTTTTACTCTGAAGTCAGTGAGTAAATGGCAACTCTTCTGTTCAGTTAGACAGCCAGCTAGTTAGCCTTTGTGAACTCTGCTCTTGCTGTCTCTGCCAACAGTATAGCAGTTCTAGTTCAAAAACATTCTTTATCATCTTTTCTAGAATTTATTTTGCTTCCAGTGAGGGTGTTTATTCTTGTTGGAGGTTACTTCTATATCTTCTCCTATGCATTGTATCTCGCTTCTCTCTTCGTTTGTGATTTACTTACACACTTTTCTTTACAGGTTTATATTTTTGTTCTATCCTTTTGCTGATCTTTATTCAGATCATTTAAATCTTTTTGCCCTCTTTTCACTTTTCTTTATGTTGTGACCTATTTAAATATTTGGTCCTCCCCCCACTGTCACTTTTTTTGTATTATTCTATTATTTATTTGTGCCTTCAGGTGATACTAAAGCCATTCATGTCTGGGTGCAGGGGTCCTATTTCAGAAGAACACTTAAATGTTTAAATCCATTCTGTTAGTGCTAACATGTCCTCATTCATCCTTAGCTGCCTCCTTGAACTGATGCTTCTGTGCTCTAATTAAATCAGAACAATCATAGCAATAGCTCATTGAAGGAAAGATGGCAAAAATGCTATTTGTAAGAGACCTTTGGAGAGATCGTCTAGTCCAGACTCCTGTTCAAAGTAAGCTCCAGTTGTGTATGTAGCCTTGCCTACCTGTGTTTGGAAGACTTCCAATGACAAAAATTCCCTGGCCTGTATGGGTAACTCATTGCAGTGCTGCACTAGCATTCTAGAGAAAACAGTTCTTCTGAAGATATTCTCTATTTTTCCACAACTTTGTTCTTTGTTCAAGTTTGAGTGTATTTACCAAAACGTCAATTTGCTGAACTAGTTTAGTCTGGCCTAATGTTATGTATTTAGGTGGTAAGAAGTCTCTAGTTGGAAACATAAATGAATTTATCCAGCTTCTACAGTGCAATGTTAATTATGAATGGCATTAGAAATATTGATTGCGGTGTGCTCAAATAGTCAATGGAATTTTCAGTGTAATAAATGACAGGATGAAACTCCATGTCAGATGACTGACTTCATACTCCTGCGTGAGAAAGTCTTGTGCTGTCTTCATTATAATATACCAACACAAACTTGTGACATATAAAGAGATTTTGTTCAGAACTTTCCATATTAAGAGCATTTGGTTTTATTAGACATGTAACTGGATATGTACTAGGGAAATAATAGACAGGATATTTTTCATTAAACATCCAATTTTTGGGGTTTTTTGTATCTTCTAGAGATTTTGATGCCTTTACAATTTCTTTAGAGACTTGTACCATAAACTGTTTCTGAGAAGATGCCAAATTAGCAGAATTAGACTGGATCTTTGATGTTCAAAATTGTGTTATTCCCATATTGTGATTTAATGTGCTGTAATGAAGCTAGGCTACTTAAGCACTATCTGTTTCACAATTACTAACTCCTGTTACCAGAAGAATGCAATACATTCATCTGAGGCATGTATGTTTCTGAAATGAGTGTTTGTCTTCTAGAAGCTGGCCAGATTGCTTACTCATTTCACATATATTACAGTGCTAAGTGGAAGTGACTTGCATCTACTGTTGACCCTCTTGGGATTCTAGCCAATATCAAGCAACGAAAAGCTCTATATCCCTCACCAATTTTTGAATCTGCTTCTCTCTAGAGGTGAAATATTTTTAAACACTTGTTCAAAAAATAATTTAATTGATCTTTCAATTTCTGTTATTCCCTCTCCTCGGGAGTCAGTGACTGAAACTGATTCTATTCCCACTTCAGCCACCTTGATTTTATTTTGCATGCATAGCAACTTGTCAACCATTGGGTTAATTCAGTGAAAGTCTATTTGGGGTTAAATTAGCCTACTACTGTCAGAAGTGAAGATAGATAGGTTAGTCTTGAAATAGTTAGGCAGTTGGTTTTTGGTTTTTGAAGGTTCCTTCCAACTGAACTATTTCAAATATGGATTGCAGTCAGAAATCTCAGATGATATAAACCTTGATGTTGATTTTGCACCAGACTGCTTGTAGCTACTAATTCTACTAGCTTACTTATAGTTTTAATTCATGCCTATATTGCTTTGCACTTCTCATAATAAAAAGGGAATTCTTGCTTTACTTCAGAGTCTGCTCTGGCTTCTCTTTAATTTTTCATATTTATTCAAAAAGTTGTCTTTGACTTTTTTGTCATAAATACAGAGCTTTAGAAACTTAACTCTAGTGGACTCTATTTGATTAGAATCTGTCTAAATCCCAAAGGAGGCAGTACTTCAATTTGTGTATCAGAACACAGTATTAAGGTGGTTTTGCAGAAGACTGTACTTCTAGGATCATTTGTTTGTTTTAGTTTCAGAAGCTTTTTAAACATGTTGATTCCTTTACCCTGCTTCAAGGATGGCAATCCCCAAGATTTTAATTTGGGAAAATTTTTCTACCTGAAATTTCTGAATACCTGAGAAGGATACTTTTATAGCTCTTTCGTATTACAGTTTAGCCTATATGCTAGAGTTAGTATCCTTACTAAAGAGTATTACAGTAATTCTAAGCCCCAGCTCTTTGTGAGATTTTTACATTTTTGCATAGACAAAAAATGACAGTTCAGATCTTCAATTCCAATAATTTCAAATGCCAGAAGACAGCAATATGCCAAGATGCTTTGGGTTGGAAAGGTTCTTGAAAGACCATCTAGTTCCAAGCCCCTGCCTCACAGTGAGCAGGCAAGAACCCTGACAATTCTGTTTTTCTCTACTATATAACGAGCCTTTGCACGATGATGGTTGCAATTTGTGTGCAGTCCTCAGTTGCTAATGTCAGTGCTCCATATGAGTTTCTGTAATTGGTATAGCTGCGTTCAGCTTAAATGTGCAAGAGCAGTGGAGAATGGAATTACTTGTCTGTTCAATCAAGGTGCCCAAGTCACTTGAACAGTGGTTGAATACCAGCTAATGTTTAGTCACTATCTTTCAATGATAAAGAATAGGGAATATCTGATTCCCCTATACCAATGTGATTAATGAAGTTGCTTTATTAATATTAATGTCAGTATTGTCCTGACAGTTTTTGTTGGAACACTCCCTATTTGGTTCTCATCACAGTGCTGTTTGACATGTGAGCCTGCTTCCTTTTTCCCCTTCAGGTGCCTGAACACTGCTTACACAGCAAGAAGCATTGTATTCTCATCTGAAAAGGCAAATTGGCAGTGCAAGTTGCTAATAGTGCTTCAATTCCAATTATAAATGTTGTATGGGTTTTCTATGTATCTGCTACATATGTTGCACTGTTTCTCCAACAAGGCATGATAATGTAGCAAGTAGCAAAGAGTTTTTGTAGTATGTTTAGTAACTATGGCAACCACAGAATGATTTTTAAAACATAGGATCGACTCCTTTGCAGATTAATTGCCATGCCTTTTTATCATACACTGTAGAGTTAATAATCTGGATTTATCTATGCACAAAATACTCTCACAAATGTCCCCAACCTCCCCCTTCCTGAGATGATTTGAACAACAATTGAAAAAACCTTAGCTGCAGGGATTCCTTAGACACTGCACCTCATTGATGTCCCTACTGAGCTTGCTCAGCTGGTAAATAAACTCTAACTGCCATCCGTTCTCTGAGCTCTGCCCATCAAGATACATACCTTGATTTTTTTACATAATTAACATTTTATACATTTTACGTGATATTGGAAGGTATAGCACAACAGTATACAGTGTAGAGCTACATATTTTCAAGAGGGCTTTTGCCCTTTCTGAGGGGTGAATGAGAAGTGAGTGTTTTGTGGCTATTTCACTGAATTCAATCATTCAACAGGTGGCAAAGCTGAGCATTAGAAGAAGCATTTCAGCTCTATCTCAGGTTCCTAATTCTGAAGTGACCTTGATCTAAGGCCATCAGAAGATATAATTGAAATGACAAATTAAAACTATTAAAATACTGAATTTTAAATGTGCAATTAACTAAATAAGTTGTCTATATATAGTACAATCAGAAGCAGCTGGTTTTAAACAGGCAGATGCTACCTATGTCTCATCTATCTAATCAAGGCATTTTGTTACACCTGACATTGGTCTTTGAGTTTCTTGAATATATTTAATGTAAACCAGAAGATCTTGGTGACTCTGTTTTGCAAAAGCTTCTCTTTGCATAGTTGGTATCCATTTGAAAGATACAAAAAAATGATTTTTTCTTTTTATACAATAGTTAGAGTAATCCACTTTAAAGTTGTCTTAATCATTATTTTACAAAACATTATGATCTACCAATAAAATCTGTGTTTCAGAATAAGTCAAGCAGATTAAATAAGTTCTATCAGCATACTGGAAGAATGAACGGATTTTGAGTCAGAGTCTCATTAAATACTTCACATAATGTTATTCTTGCTTCTGTTCTATGATCTTAGTGAGCCAGTGTTCTACCATGTCAGTTGACTGACTGAGATCTCAGTAGACTTTTTTCTTCATTGTTTGTATAGATTGGATTTGATGATCTTTAAGGTCTTTTCCAACCTGAGTGATTCTATTATCTATAATTAAAATGTGAAGGGCCTCCCATTTGTACCTATTAAGATCACAGATGCTTGAGTAATGATGGAATACAAGCAGCAAGGAGCTGATTTGGAGGAATGACAGCTTATTTTTCCCCAAAGAATAAAGTTCTCTGTCAGAGCATTCAAAGTTGGAGAGACAGAATTTGAAGAGATTAGCTCCTGAGTAAGATACTGACAATGGGCTCTGCCTGCAAACAGCTGCAGAGTAAGAAGTTATGTTTCATTATTACATTTTATTAACATGCAAAGGAATTACATGTTTTTAATATTGGAGAGGGGAAAAAAAAAAGAAATGCACACAAAACTCCCCACAGGTGCTTAAGCTGTCTCTTATATCCAGGCTTTGGGTGTCCTTGACCAAAACCAAAGCATCACTATCCAGAAGGCAGCTCTCCCTGGTGACTCCTTTTGATATAAAAAGGATCAGATGCCTATGTGTGTATATTGTTCATATGCCCCACAATGCCTTGCTCCAAGGAATCCAGCTCCTGCTCGGACCCCATTGGTTTTCTTAAGAAAGGTGGTTGTAGGTGCCTTCTTCAAATTAACAAGGAAGTAGTAGTCTTCCCTTAAGTACCATCTGATAGCTGAAGTTGCTTGACCAAGTGTCAGTGGTTTACAGGCTGATTCAACCTGGTTCTGTGACAAGCAGGGTAGAGGGATCCATAGATCTGTGCCTCCAGAAAAAGGAAACGGGACCTCAAAATAATTGAAAACAGCAACAATGCTCTGCGGTGAAACAAACTAATTTGCTAAATATAGTATCAGCAAAATATAACGAGAGTGTGTGCAAAAGGTGGATAGGCCTTGCCACAATGCTGAGGAGAGAAGTGCTGTCCAGTTGAGCTAATGAAGAAAGTAGACAGAGAAGAGCAGACAAAGAAGCACAGGTGAAGAAGAGAACATCAGGTGACCTTGCCAGAAGTTACATCTCCTCACTGACCACAAAGCCCCCTGGCGAATGTAGTTGTTCTCCTCTTTCCAGGCATCTGGAACTTGAGCATCAACAGTCAAACCCTGGTGCATTACATGATGTTATGATGTGGAATACTGATAATCAAAATTATAAAACCATGACACCAAGACACTAAACAATATGGTTCATCATTCTCCTCAGGCTGTGGACAATTAAATTCACACTGTTCTCTTCTATGGAAGATTCCTACTGTTAACAGATATTTGGGTTCAAGAAGGGCATTCTTCTAAGGCACTTCTGGTATCCAAAACTATTCTGCTTCTCTCTTGTTAAATCTATGTCACTGTGCAACAAGCAATGCAATATTTAAAGGTGGAACCACCAGCAGGATCAACCTTGAGTTTAAAGTATCCAAGTGAAAGAAGCCAAGCCAGCAAGACTGTTTTCTGCTTTTGTGTGTTTGTTTGTTTTTATTTTTTAGACAGTACTTGGAGAAAGATGGGAAATAATTCTGGAGTCCAAAGGTGCCTCTGTGATCACCATTTCCTACAGGCTAATTCTGACCAGCGTGAGTGTTGGAGAGGTTTAGATTCTAGCTTTCTAGAATGCGTAGAAAGCCCAGAAGCCCCTTATGGTTTTGTATTTCACTCTGGGGCCAAATTCCTGATGTATGGGCTTTACAGTGCCTAAATTGTAGGCAATGAAGTCCTTTATTGGAGCTGGCCCCATGCCTCTTTATGAGATGGTCATGGTTTTATTCCCAGCAGAAACCAGGTGTGCTTACATCTGTGTATTAAATCTAGAGTCAAAGAGGTTATGGGAGAATATATTCCCCATGTATTTTATTTCCTTTTCAAAACCCCCCACTATTTACTCAATCATCCTTCAAAATAGTGGATGAGGAAACATATTGACAGAATACTAATTTACACAGCTATTTACTGGTGAGGTCATTAAAAACTGCCTGAATAACTATCACAGCAGTGATTACTAAGCTTACTTAAAATGAGATTTTTATCCAAAGTAAGAAATGTATCCTGCAGTTCTGAAAGATACTGGGCTGGAATCTATAGGCAAAATTCTAGTCCTTTGTGACTAAGTTATAAAAATTGCATCTCCATATACTTGGAAAGTTACAAAGATCAAGGATATGCAATACTAATTTTTTTGAGAGAGCTGTAAGATATTGATAGGAAGCAATGCTTCTTGTTTGCAAAACTACTACTTTTCTATTGACAGACTTCAGTTTTACATTGTCATTAATTCTGATAAACTGATTAAAAGCCATCAACATGTTAGAATGAGATTCTGCTTGTGTAAGTCACTGTGGCTCTACTTTTTCACCCAGCTGAGGAGCACGTTTGTGTGCTTCATTTCTTATTATTAAGCCATAGCATTTTGAATACTACTTCACTGTTTCCATGTTAACACAAAGTAACAGCCACAATATGTCAGACTGAGCACCAATTCATCCCTCCCTCTTGGCTTCATGGGGGCCTGAGCAATATCATGTGTTGATGTTTTTCCCTGGTAGCTGACAAATCACAGTTTGCAGTTCAAGGCTTTTTTGGTCATGGATTGTTTTGTTTTGGTAGGTTTTTTGTTTGGTATGTTTTTTGCTATGTTATTTTTTTTAATTTTTTGTTTTCACTCTTCTCTCTCTAGATAATCCATACTGGAATCATTAAATGCTTTCCCACTATGGGCATAAGCCCCCTTGGTCTTAGCCCTGTGCCCAAGTGAACCCTCTGCTGAGGTTTAGCCAAAGGAGTCCATGTACAATACCAAGCTGGGGCATGGGAAGCACTAGCTGATACATAGCTTAACATGAAACTGAGGCAGAATTTAGACTGCCTGATTATAGCTGTACTGCTTTGAGACCTCCTTGATACAATGAGTGATACCCCTGTTTCAGAGAACAATTTAAGCATGGAAGTAAATCAAGTGCTATTATCTCAGTGGCAGTCCATGTGACTTCTGCTTGTTTCTTGAAAGCTCCTGTGGAGAAGCGTTACTGAAATGCCAGAGGTTAAAGTACAATGTTCCTAAGCACTTGAAAGAGACAGTAGGAGATCGGAGAGAGTTTAGCAACATGAATCCTTGTTCTCACTTCAGGGTTACAAACCTTTTGATTCTGAAACCTTTTGACTGGCTCAGAATCCACTCAAGTTTGCCTTTTAAGGAGCTGAAATATATGCAATTTGCATATTATATACTTCGAGTTTTTCCCCCTTCTTTTCTCAAACATAACAGCTGAAGTTTGGGGGCTGTGGCTAAGAAGGAAAGATTCATTCTGTTTTCCTTTTCCTTTGGAGAATGTACAAATGGAGACTCTGTAATCAATGTGAAATCTCTACTGAGCATTATGAAGCTGGAGTCATAATTCATACCTTTAGCAAAAGAAACTATAATTGCTAAAAGCCTGACTGACTCACGCTTTATGCTTCTTATTCTTTCAGCAGTGTGCTTGTCCTAACTTTATTATGCTTTTCTATGAAGAATTTGCTCAGCTTCTAGGAAAGAGACACTTAATGTTAACACATGTATAAAACATGCCCATAATGGTGTTAGTCTTTCTGTCTCTATTGCCTTTTCAATATGTTATTAGGATTGACACCTGCCATGAGCACTTCGCTTAACCAGGAGTTAATCAGAAGACATACTGTGAGCTGCTAAATTCGGAGTTTAATCATAACTAGCAACATAACTAGCCTCAGGATGAAGACTTGACTCTTCTGAGCATTGAGCAGATAGAGTAACTTGTGAAAAAACAGCCCTTCTTCCCTTTCTGTTCATTGGACATTAAATAAACAGTTGTTAGCCTAAAATCTTTTCTGAGAGAGTTTTTAGAATTTTATGCACTCATCTAGGGTAAGATTGGGAACCGCAGGGGCTGCAGCAACCATGCCCTGGTCAAGTTCATGATTTTGAGGAATATGGGCCTGGCAAAGAACAGAGCCAAGCAGAGTGATGCAAGCATTTGTCAGTGCATGTGGTTGACCATTTGTGTGAAGTGACAGAACAATAATCAAAGATGTGAAAACAGAGAATTGATTTGGAATTATTTGCTTTTTCTGAAGAGGTTCTTGCTTCATAATCTGATGCTGGATTTTAGTTCATCTGTCAAAGATAAAATGATAGTATCTGTGCTGATGAAAAGAGATTTACAATGGTGAAGTGTTTTTCTCTCTCTATTTTTTTTTTTTTTTCTGTGGAAAGGGAGGTTATTACACTTGTAAGTGGAAAAGACTTGAGGCAGAGGTATGCCTCTGGACCGGAGTGACTTAAAATTATCAGTTTAAGCATTGTGGGAGAAAAAAATCTGAAATCTTCAATTCATTTTTTCTTTAAGTACTTTATTGTCAAAGGAAATATAATCCAAACACAATGGTATAATTTTTTAAGCATTCCCCACTTCTGTGTATTCCTCTGATGTGCTTTGTATCTACTTTTGAGTCTCTTCTCATGTATGTGAAATAATAGCCAATAGGTTCTAGTAGTTAAATTGCATCTAGGTGCAGGTTGTTAATCAATATATATATATATATTTAACAAGCCAGTCCTCTTTTATTTGACTAGATCCTTGCTGCTGCTTTTTAACTCTCTCCCTTGAGTTCTGATTTGTCCTAAGATAGCTTAGAAATGTCAGGTGGTTTCACGCCGTTTTCCCTTTTCAGAGCAGAGAGCAAAAACTCTGCCTAAGGATAGTGGGAATCACAGTAAAAGGATGTACTGAGGCATATACAGATCCTGTAAAACAGTTAATATGTTGACTTTTGTGACACAAGGATCCCTTGAGTGATGGTGGGAAATGGTAAGGTCAAGCAAAAAAAAAATGAAATAGATACTGCAGTTTCTATTTTCTTCATGACTCCAGAGGCACTGCAGCCAGCTGTTGCAGATTCAAGCTGACTTATGATTTGCTTTTGAGTTTGTAAGGATTATTTAGGGGCAGTAATCTGTCTCCTGTGAGGTTCTCACTCTCAAAAACTAGGATAGATATAATATGATGGCTATATTCTCAAATGTTCAACAAATGTATGAAATTAATGAAATGGATGGTCATGTACCTTTATGTTGAGGTCCAGTCTGTGTGCTTTTATTTATAAAAAAAAAAAACACAACAAAGAGTATATGTGATATCAAAGAAAAGTGCACTATTCCAGTTCTTATGAAGGGTGATCACAGAGTCTGATGCAAACAAACAATTTCCTGAGTAAGATCTAAACATGATGAGAGTGGCTCATAAAAAGGCCTTCTGGGAGCCTGTGGTGTTTTCACTGCTGATGCCCAAGCTGATGCTTTCTGGATGAGATAACATTTCTGTGCACCCTGATGTTCTGGAGCTTGGTGCTTGTTTCATATCCCCAAATTACTTATTTGAGATGCTTGGGAAAGAGCTTTAGCATAGTATAGTTCTAAATCAGCAGAGAATGACTGGATCTTCTTATTTCTTAGAGCTGTATTGAAACAGGGATGTCTAAACTCTCCAGTGATATACAACAGTACAACTTGAGAAGCTCTAGAGAGCTGAGAGCCATTTTTTCATTGTAAGTAGAAGTGATAAATTACAGTAACACATGAACTTGATTGCTTTGGGTTTAACTTTCAATAGTCCAGATATTATACTATGTAGGTAATATATGAAATATTATACATAGTGCTTTAAACATGATGTCAATATATATAAATATAGAACTTTTTTCTGCGATAACTATTTCCTGCAAAATGCATTAAAAAACAAAACAAAACAGAAACAACAGGTATTTAAATAGATATAAGGACGCTGCCTTCAGCTCTGTTGATTCTGACAACTCCTTATATTTAAGCACCCCTTCATTGATACTATTTGGAACAGATTCTAGCATTTTCTATTTTTTTCTGCTTGTGAGTCCCATTGAATACATACTATATTAGGAGCAGACATGCTGAAAATCTACTGAACCGAACCACATAAACAGTTGGCATCATCAGTGACAGTTACCACTTCAAATCCCTTGAAAAATCACCCTTCCCAGGAGTTTGAAAAGTAAAAGTTCATAGTTATTCTAATGCGCTTTGAATTTAGCTGTAAGAAATTCATATGCTTTAAGGAATTTATTCAGTATTTCAATAGTAGTTTAAGAAAAATAAAAACTAGGTTTTTTGCTCCAGGGATAGGAGGAGAGAAAAAGTAAGTAATATCCCCAAGTTTTCATCTCTTTTTATTTGATGAAGCCTCAGAAACACTGAATTTTTACTATCATTCTTCAAATTAGCTTTACTTCACATGATTTAATAGTGTATTTCAAGGAGAATATCATCACTGGAAATTAAACATCAAAATGAGTAACATTTTTGTCTGAATGATTTAACACCATGAGTGCTCGTACCTTATCATCTTTGTATGAGCTGTCTTCCCAGCAGCCGTGTGGTCACAAAGTGTGGGCAAGGGAAGGGACAAAAACTGTAGCTTACCTTTGACAGCTCTTTTTCCTCAATATTTTTCCTTTTTTTCCTTAGAGTAGATCTAATGTAGTTACAGACAAGGGCTATGTCATTTTCTCAAGACTTGTCTCAGAACAAGAAACTTTTCATGTAAATACTCCATTGAATAAGTGAAAGTACTCTGCTCAATATCTCATGGGAACAGAGCTTTAACACAACATTTGGAGTAAATATGTCAGTATAACAATATGTAAATGTGTATGGTGTATGGAGAGCATGGGTATTTTCTGACCAAAGATACCTAACAGTTTAAAAATATATTTTTATAGTCTAATTTATCGTCTGGGTAGATTGCTTTTCAGCTCTTTCCTACCGTAGTTGCTTGTTAACTAATATGACCAAACTGAATTGTTTTGTAGAAAATAAGTGCCTGGTGTAAATACTCAGTTTATTGATCTCCTCCCATACTCAGAAAACAACCTTTAACCTTTTTACACCAGTTGAAGACAGAATTGTTGTCTAATTCAAACAATTTGACATAAACAGATTTTTTTACAAGTATCAAATAAATCAATTATTTAAAGGGAATTTCCTTTCTTCTGCAAGGAATATTTAGCCTTCTGTAAAATCAAAGCTAATCTTTACTCTCTGTTTTCCCGTCTTATTGCACAACAGATAAATGTTTCCTGCAGCTACTGTGCTATACCAGAGCATCTGCCTCTGTATGAGCACACTGCCAAAGAGCCTTAGTGAGCAGTCAATTTGTGCATATGACAGGTTTATTACTTTATCAGTTATTTGCTCAAGGACTATTTTGTTATATGCAAATTATTGACATAAATTGGAGCAGAATTGATTTATTAAGGAGTCTAAATGCATCTCACACCATTTGGTATGTGCATTTTTATTATGCAATGTGTTTACCTCTAGAATATTGGCTTGTCTGAGAGCTGTTCTTATAACTATAGTATTTGTTAGTGTAAGGATAATGCTGATTTGTGTGCTTTTAAGTTGGACAGCTTTCTAGCTGGTCTGAGCACAGAGCATATGAGGCGAATAGAGAGTTCTGACTTGAGATCCAGGAGTTAAAAACTCTTGTGTCTTTTACCATACTTGATGTTTGAAAATTCAAGAAGAGAAAGTTCAGATCCTATGGACAAAAAGGGATTTTGCCAGCTGGTTCCCCAAACTGATCCAGTACCCAGTCTGTTTAATTCACTGGGTAACAGTTCTAGATCTACTAGAAAAACCCGCATCTTGTTTTTGGTGTTTTTGTGTTGTTTTTTTTTTTTAAACGTGAGTTCTGATGTTGTAATAAATGAATAAATGTGTCTTGCAATTTAATCAGTGTGGTATGCAGGCTCAGGTTCCATGCTGATCGGGCAAAAAAAGTTCTTAGATGCAACTTTGTGGATTCTTCATTATGTTTTTGGTCTGAAGTTTGAGTTATAGAGCCCTAAAAGATTTTGTATCCTTCCTTTCTGAAAAATTTCCACTCCATTTCTTTCTGCTCACACTTAGCTGGTAGAACATTCATTTGTGTTAGAAGAAGGTGCTGACAAAATAGTCCCTTTTCATATGAAATTACCAGATTTTCTGATTTTCCTGTGTATTATAAAGTAGTGATTTGCTTGAACCAAGACAAGTACTTCAGATGCATAATGTAATGCAAAGCGAAGGACAGAAATTCCAGAAGTCTCTAAAATTTTATGTTCAGAGAAAGATAGGGAAGAAAATGAAAAATAAATTTCAAAAAATTCATGTCAGAAAAGCTTTGCTATATTCTTTTTCCTGCATAGGTTGTACCAAAACACTTTCATTTTTAAGAAGATAAATTTCTGCTACAGCTTCTAAATTATAATGAATACGGGTTAACACTTAAAATTTCTTAAACATAAGACATCTAAACATAGTAGTTGCATCTGATTTTGTCTCAAAGTTTACTAATATTTTAAATTTTGATTCAAGCCTAGACAAATTGACCCAGGCTTTTTCATGTGTTCCAGAGCTGATGAAATAATGTTCTAAGGAGTCTTTAAAGATCTGAATGAGTTTCCCACTGATGCATAATTCTGTAAATTACAGATAAAGGACATAAACTTCATGCTGTTTTCTCAGTAATCCCTCGTGATTTTTTTTATGAATTATAGGTGATCTATCCAAACTGTACATATATGGAGAAAATTATTATTAGGGTTATTTCCTATCTTGAAATCTGATGAAGCTGTAGTTGATGTTTGACATCTTTTTATTATATTTTCATTTTTATCTAAAAATAAAAAGATACACATGCACCATACTGAAGTGTGTCCAGAACTTTTTCAAACCTGAAAGACTGAATGATCTAGTTGGTTCTTACTGCAGTGGTACAGACTGAAGATCTGTTATTGCTAGCTAAAGGACTTGACAACATCCTTCCTGCTAGGATGCTTATGCTGCCATTCCGCTAAATAATTATCATTATTGTCATCAATTCATACTTTATTTAATAGAAATAAAAGCATTTAATGGAAATCAATAAATACATGCTAACATTCAATGATATACATCTTCCAGATTTGGTATGCTATCCAAGAATGGAACTTGATAAATAAAAAAAAGGAAAGCAAAAGACATTTTATAGAGAACATCGTATTCCTTGTTGCTGAGTCTCATAGTCCTTTTTAATTTGGAAATACAGACTGCATGGAGGAACAAACTATAAATGTCCTCTCTAAATGTCACCTTAAAAACAGGAAGTACATATTAGCTGTGTGATATTCGGGAGCTAGACTAATTCCTGGCCAAGACAAGAGCTTTACTCTCTAACTCTTGTGAAGTTGATCTTACAGTAACTCCTCCTGGGTTTTCGGTGGTTTTAATTTCTGCTTGCATTGGTGAGAGCACTACTGACTACATCAATAATTGTGGGAAGCATACAGTTCAGGCAGTTTCATGCACTGGTTTTCTCCTCTTTCTCTGCTGAAAGTACTTTTTCAGCTACAAAATTCTCCTGTTTTATCCAGGAATTAAATAATTTAATATTCCTTACATGCAACCAACATTGTGTTTTTGCCAATCTAAAGAATAAAGTATGTTGAGTATGTAATTCATGAGTTGATGTTGGTGAGTAAGTATGAAATAGAAGTTTGAGGGCTAACATCTACAGTAAACTCTCCTTTCCATTTCAGATGCATATAAATTCCAAATAAGTGTACTGTCAAGTGTGCAATTGTCAGGTTTCAGTTGGATCCTTCTAATGTGCAAGTACCTGATATACTTGTTTTTTAAAAGGTTTAGTTTATTAAGGTGATACATTGAAAGGAGCCCTGTATGAACCAATACCCTCAGCTGATATAAATCAGTCATCAGAATAATGCTTTACATATGCAAATGACTTTTTATTGGGTGGCCAGGGCCCAAATAACCAACTCAATTTTTTTTATTAACTCTTTTTAAATCTTCACTGTGCTACCTTTAAAATAATGCACGTTTACTAAATTCAGAAAAGCTAAATGAACTCAGCTTAAAATATTGCAATTGTAGCTCCATTTTTAGCTTGACATCTTTGAGCTTCATATTGAGAAGTTTCAAGCTGCAAAATCTATCTTTTCTTAACATTAAAATAAATGAAACTCCAGCTGAATTTAGAAGTAAATTGTCTTCAAATATGTTGTGGGCTCCAGACTTCCATCTTGCTTTTGGGGAATTCTCCCTATCAACGATACTTTGAAAAATTAGATGTTTGGAGAAAAAATGTGGGAGTTTCTGGCAGGTTGGAACAAGTACACAGTTTTTTAGTACAAGTGGTGTGCAGTGCCACACTGTACCTAGTGGCTTCACAGTAAGCCGGGATTTCCATGCTTCACTACACAGTCCCATAAGTGCATCTCTGATGTAAGTCACTGGTAATTCCATGCTGGGCTGTTTGCCAGACAAGCTCCTTCTACATTTGTAACTTCACTTTGGAAAGAAATGGTCCTAAATTTTGTGAAAATAATTGCTGAAGCTGACACATAACTTGTGTGGAGTTTGGTTGGGAGGTGGTGAGGAGCTGCAGGAACTAAAAGCAGAGAGAGCAAGGTTTTGTCTTTATAGCATTGATCTAGTAAATATACTAAGAATAGGAAAACTTCAGTATTGCTAGTCAAAATCTCAGCAAATAATAGTGAAAACGCTAGGAATGAGGAAATAGGAGCTTGGTGACAGATTCAGCAATCAGGCAGTCACTGGCAGGTGAAGGGAATGCTGTTGTTCATTTGTGTGAGCAAAATGCCATCAGGCAGACAGAATAAGGGTAAATCGTGCTCTGTGCTGCTGAGAAGTGGTGCTGCCTTCTTTCAACTCTATGCTTTCCTTCTCTTCTCTTTGGAAAGTTAACACAGCTGTTTTGCTCATGCCTCTTATCTTTATATCTGCACTATCTCTGTGGATCAATATCATAAACCTGAGTCAGGGCATTAACTTAAATACTTTTTCAGTATCTTCAAATATCACATATTGTTTTCCCAGTACGTATGTATTTGTATTTATGCCGCGTAAAAAAAAACTAAAGCAGACCTTCTTTGTCTGAAACCAATTTTATATTATCTAGTATATAAAATAAGTACTACTCATAGATATAAAACATATCCATGAATATATATAATATATAAAATATATGCATATATGTACATAACTTACATGCAGTGTTATACAAAAACTGTAGCAGTAAATACCATTATCTATGCTTTCCAAATACTTACATAATTATATGAAAAATCCCCTGTGTTTTTGAAGGAGAAAGGTCATCTCTCCTTCCTTTTTCCAAAAATTCACAATTCCTGGTTCAATGCAATCATTCAGTGATATGAAAACTTCCGTGTCTGATTACTTCCCCTAGTATCTATGGGTGCCTCTGAACCACATCTGTGATGATCTTCCTGCTTCTAATATTAATTCTGTGTCTTGATTAAGAGATTTCAGTTCTTTAAAATAAACTTTACAACATATGCCTGTGTGAATGCTTTCTGCTGGTGGTTTATGGCAGAGCAGCTCTACTTTCTCAGAACACTCCTCCTGATAATATGCTACTCTCTTTAATGACACAAGGAAGCTATCTATCAGAAGTAAGTTATCTGCGTTTGCTTCAACATTAATAAATAAATCCTATTTTTATTAAAGAAGTAGATTCAAACAGGAAAAACAGATGGCAAGTTGTTGGAGCTGCCCTGTTTAAAGTCTCCAAAAAATATTGTTTTTTTTCATACTGTGAAAGGGGAGATTGCAATCCACTTTCATTCCCAGCCCAGAATCCATTAAATTACTGAACTGAAGTAGACTCAGCTTTCATCTTATCCAGTATCCTGTTTCCAGTATTGCCTGTGGCAGATTCTTCAAGGATGAGTTGGAAAATAAAAAAAAATTAAAAAAACACTTCTCAAAAATACGTCTATCATTTTCATTTTTTTTGTTCAGTACACTTTATGTGAACAACTTGTGTTGAAATTGAAGCAAGATATAGACTTCATGCCTTAAACACCTCTGGATAGGCTTTGAGAGGGAATTCTTAGAAGCACAGCCAAGTGATGCAAGCATGGTCTTAGGTGCTGCAGGAAAGTAAGGGTGAGAAATTGTAACTCTGGTTTTAGAACTGGGTAGGAAGGATCAATCAGTTAACCCATACAAGTTAAGCAATAATGAAGATATTTTGAGGAAATAAAGTTCAAAGCTGCTTGAATTATTTCCAATACTAAGTAGTTCTAGTTGGTTCAGTGGCACAAAATAAATGTGTAATAAATGCATTGTGTTTTATATCATAGTTTAATTTCAGCAGCTTCTCTGAATGAGCAAGGAAAAGTAATCGGGTAAACCACTTCCTCTTATTTCTTGTATTCTGCATGTCACAGTGATATAGTCAGATAGAAAATATAGCATTCTGTTTAATCTAGTGTTTTAAAGTATTCTAAACTGTCTAGTTACTTTATGGACTGTGCAACATTTATTTCCCATTATATCATGACTTAAACAGTGCTGTCTTCTGAAAATAGTTCTCTGATCAGTAAATGATCCAGTCAAAATCTAGCAATTAAGGACCAGCACATGGATTTGCCTGCTTTCTTCTTTAGAGAGTACAAATCATATAAATGAGTAAAATGTTGCCAAGATAAATTTTATACAATAAAGCAAAGTCAATTCTTGAAATTGTAGCAAACAGCAATCTTCCTTTTCTACTTTTGATTTCTCTTGGCAAACTAAGGAAATAGACAAAAAAGAGAGATATACATCTAATAGAGTAGAACAACTTGTCATCTAGTAAGGTAAATAGAGTAATATCCAATGGCAGTGACTTATTTAGAGACTCTTTCCAACCAGGACTCTTCTGAAGCCATTTCCCTGTAGACTTTATGCTAACCTTTTCTTTAGAAACTCTTTCAAAAGATTAATGAATTAGATGTTTCCATAAATTCTGCATCAGTTTGCCGTGACCCAGGTGCAAGGTTTTGCACCTTGGTGTTGTGCCCTCCTATGAGGGCAGTCTGAGAGCTGGGGCAGTCCAGCCTGCAGAAGAGACAGATCCAGGGAAGACCTGAAAATGGCCTTTCGGTTTCTAAAGGGGGGTTATATGAAGGGGACAGGCTCTTTAGCAGGGTCTGCAGTGAAAGAACAAGAGGAAATAGTTTCAAACTAGAAGAGAGGAGGTTTAGACTGGATGTAAGGAAAAATTTTGCTACAAACAGGGTGGTGAGGCACTGCACGGGTTACCCAGAGAGATGGTGGGTGTCCTGTCTCTTGGGACATTCAAGGTCAGGTTGCGCCAGGCTCTGAGCTCCTGATGGAGCTGTTTGTTGCAGAGGAGTTGGACCAGATAGTCTTTAAAGGTCTCTTCCAACTCAAGCAATTCTGTGATTCTATGGTAATATGTACTGGTTGCTTTGTTGTTATGAGACTGCTTCACAACAGTTGCACAGAATACGCTGGCATGTTCTGGCTTTTAATTTACACCCATAATTCACACTATTTACTTTTGTCCTTATTAATGCTTATGTGAAGTATTAAATGCTTATTTAATGCTTATGCGAAGTATTAAAGTAGTTTTTAAAGCAGAACCCTACTAGAAAGTTGAACCCTCTCTGAGGAAAACAAATCTGTGACATACCTTGAGGTTAGGAAGGCCGTAAAAGAAGTGTGACCTTGAGTCTTAACAGTATTTTATCTTTAGTTTCACTATTGAGCTACTGTTGATCAGAGCAATTATAAAGCCTGTATTTATTTTATGGGGTGCAATAGAGATAGTGTATGTATATTTAAGGCCTGATGAGTCAAACCTAGACCATAAAATCAAGCTCAAATGAATAAGGCAAAAAGGACAGTAAATTGTTGAATTAGTGCTAAAATGAAAGAAAATTTCACGTTTTGACAGTTTGCAATTTTTGCATTGATTTTAAGGTGATTGTGGTTTATACAGATCTATGAGTATCCCTTATAATATTAAAGACTGTGCTTTTATGCCCTTTTTTCTAGTACTATGCTTCAGTTTACACCTCTCAACCCACTTTTATATGGGTGTTTCCAGTTGTCCAAAATAAGGTTCCAGCTCTGCCCTGAGTTGTTAATCATGTAGACTTAAGTAGTGTACATATGCACAACCTTTTTGAAGTTACAATCAGCACTGTATGCATTAAGCTTATTAGCAATGCTTTCACACACTAGTTTTCATATTTTCTTTTGATTATTTTTTTATTGTTGTTGTTGCAAGCAGATAAATGCATGTTTTGAATGCTTAAATAGCACGTTATATTTCATATAGTATAAACTTCCAGTTTATAGTAACAGTAAGTGGATGTAAAGGCTGTATTAGAACTAATTCATACGTAGAATAGCTAAATGAACTGTGGCTATTTAGTGGTTAATCTTGCTTAAGTGGTAACTTTTGTGGAAGTGAATGATGCATGATTGCTGACACAAGTGTTCATGCACTTTGTATTGTTATGTCTTTGGAATGCTTCCTTTGAAAAATATCCAAGTCTTGATAATAAAGAGCCTTAAAGAGGACCACAGGTATGATTACAGTTGAATTGGAAGCCTAATTCTGATCTGACTTTTTCAGAATAGTTTTCTAATAATCTTCAGCAAAGTGATTTCAGATCTGTTGTCGATAAAAGTATCTCCTTGTGCCTCAGGCAGGTAAATAAATTCCTTTCAAATGAGAACAGAAAACAAGTACAATTTGTTAAGACAGCTCAGAATACTGTCTTCTATCTGTATTATATGGAAAGACTGTGAATAATATAATTTCTTATGAGAGCTCATAATCAAGGCTAACAATTTATGATATATTGATCAAATATTTATAATCTTAATAGTACTTTTTCTAGCCCCTGCACCTCCTTAGAATTTAACTCAATTATACACATGGTCAATATTTCTCCTGCTCAGAAGATTAGCCTGTTAATCACTTGGAAATAAGTAGGAGTTGGATAAAGCTGGTCTCGCACATGCAGTGCATTTGGCATACTAAAAAACTTTGAACTGGTCATGATTTTGTAAGAGAACTTTTGCCTCTTGCATAAACTAAGCATTGTCATAGTTGTTCAGCATACTGAAAAATAACAAGGTCAGTAATTCACAAACTCTTTTTCTTAACTATGTATGCATAATTCATAAATCTAATTTGTGGACAAGAGAGAAACAAAGCTAAGACAAAAAAAATACCATAATTCTTCACAAAACATAATATAGCTAGGCTTTTTAGATATTTTTTTTTCTCATAGAGCTAAATAATGTCTCTCTTAAATAAATACAAAGTCTCAATCTGTATTAGCCGATGTGGTAAACCAGTCTGTTCTTCTATTAAACTACTCCTTTCTAAGTATGCAAGAACACAGTTGAAGATCCCTCCAACAAAAAGTGGGTTAGAAATGCTCTTGTCATATTTACATGAGCTGCTGAGGCCATGTTACAAAGGGGTGAGTGGCTGCTCTTCTTCTCCCAGCCTGACCTCCTTGGGATGGTGACTCAGTCATTCAGCTCCTTAGAACATATCAGGGGACAGCCTATGTTTGCAAGCTATGTGCTGCATACAGCTGCATAAGCTGTACATTTTTAATCAAATTAACTTTTATGTGTCTGCAGAATGTGACAGAAGGCCTGCTAAAGAGTCTCTGTAATTTCAGAGAATTTAGGAAAAATTTTCAATCTGAGATCCCCAAAGCTACCTTGATGCAAAAGAGTAGAGAAGACAGAAAGTGCTGTAAATACATAAGCAGATGATGCAGTGTGTTGGCTTATTTATGGATGTTATGTTGACTTTCACCGGAATGCTATTTTGTAATCCCAATGAGTTTGCCATCCTGGTCTGTACTCATAATAATATTAATGAAATATCTCAACAGAATAGTCATTATTTTAATATATTTGGGAGGAAGAGATTTGTCTTTGTGTGGTTGGTTTTGTTATTTTGTTTTTAACTGTTTGGACCAACCAAACTTTCTTGATGAACATTTATCTTTGAGAGCATGCAGAATATAGACCAGACAGCTTTAACTTCAGATTCTGTAAAAGTACTGAAGGTATCAGTCTTTTCAAACTCCTAAAAAAGTAAGGGAGATGAGTAAAAGTCAGCATAGGTCTGTAAGGAGCAAGGCACATACAACTAATTACATTTTTGCTTATAATGTAAAAATTCCTTAGATTAATTATCAGCAGAAATTTATTTTCATGATGACCCTCTTTCAACATACCTTGGAGTGAAGTGTCTAACTCTCAAATAGGTGAAGTTTTTACTTATTTGTTTTAATTTATCGGTTTTACTGGTTGGTTTTTGGTGTTCTTTTTTTCCCCTCAGTTCTGTGACAGGTCTCTAAAAGTCTCTGAATGAATTTTAGGGGCTACTCAATATTTTTATGAATGTTTATAAAAGTTGCTGGTGACAGAAGTGTGAGATGAGCCAAGAATATGCTGAAGAACAGTAAAAGATTCAAAATGACTAATTCAAGATGTTGGTTAAAAATGTATTGCATTTGTCCTCATTGAAAATCAGTTTATATTTTGATTAAAAATAATCTACTTATTCACAGAATGAGATAAAATTGGAAATACTTCAGAAAAAGAATATAGGCAAATATAGGATATTACATATAAATCATAATTAACAAATATTGCATTACATAAGAGAGTATGTTTGTAATATATCACAACAAAAATGCATATTTAACGTATGTACATGCAGTACTCAGACCCATGATACATTTTGCAGCCTGTGGAGTTCAAGAAATCATTCGGTGCTGTACTTAGCATTGGGGAGGACTAGCCATGAAATATAAATTGGCTGTACAACTCAAAGGGAAATCAGCAGGAAGAGAAAGAATGAAGAAAAAAGGGATGTGAAAACGTTTTCTAGTGTTCAAAAGCGTAAGGGAACTCATTATCCCTCAGTAGGATGGGTAAAATAGGCAAAAATGATCTTAAATTACAGCAAGGAAGATTTAAATTAGACAAAGAGGGACTTCTTAGTGATAAAAATCATGAAGCAGTTCACTAAATTATCTGGAGGATTACCTCTCAAAGCTCTGTTTTATGCCTACAGTCTGTATTTCTCTTACGTGAAATAAGTTGTTAAACAATGACACATTCATAATTTTACAGGATTTTCAAACCCAAACCAAGCCCCCAGCTTTTCTTACTAAATATAAATATTGTAAATTCAAGTTGCCAAAGATCTCAAACCATATTTTTGTATGCTTATTTGTCTTGTCTTGCTCCTTTTAATATGACTGAGCAGGAACTATTCCCAGTCCAAAATTTGAGTGTAAACACTCTGGAAATTTCTGGAGAGGATTTCAACCCTGTATTCAGGTTTGAATTATGCATCTTAAATCCCTATCTGATTTGGAGCTATTTTGTGCAAGAAAGCATTTGGAATTAATTATTTTTTTTGCAGGTTTTAATTAGAAAAAGAATCTCACTGATTACATTCTCCCCTTCAATTAGCTAAAATAATTTTGCTTCTGGGCTTATACCTTGCATGCCAAATTGCAACTAAACATGCATAGTTAAGCCTGATGGTAATATCCCTGAAAATGGAGGCTCAAAATGGGAACGCTCTGAGATTTTAAGCCACACAAGAATGAACAATAATGCTGTAATGTATCAGGACAATCGTAAGATTTTTTTTTTCCTCTTTCCTTTGTTCCCAGAAGAACACTTAGTTTTATATAATGCATGAATACTAAGATTTGTGATGGGAATACTTCACATCTACAAATGGCTGTCCCACTGGGATTTGTAGCACTGTTTTAGATTTCTGTTTCCTGCTTCGGATTTCTAGTTCGGTTTCCTGAAGTTTCACCATCACCCCAAATGCCGTTTCAGAAGAGTTCTGTTTTAGCACTTTTCTGCACTACACATAGTTCTCCATATATACCTGTATTCGACTACACTGAATCACGCTGAAAAATTAATTAAAAAACATGGTCTTGTCAGATGAAAAACATATGTTAAAAAAAAAAAAAAGTAGGAAGTCTACTATAAGGGCATGTTATTGTTATCAGACAATTTGTTTGCATTAAATCTTGGAACTTTCTTGTAAGAGACAATTCTGGGAGGGAGAATTTTGTATCCATAAATGAACTAAACTCAAAATACTGATTAATGAACTTACCAGTGAAAATCGAGCCAGCACTGTCAAAATCAAGACAGATATCTGAAATATTTTAAGATCCTGTACCGTATTTCAGTTTTTTCATTAATATCTTTTTTTCCAGACTGATTCAGTTTAAAGTAGGATTCCTTGTCTATTAAAAACAAAACAAAACAAAACGCCAGCAACCAGAAACAGAAGACAAAACAACAGCTATCATCTTCACACATCTCTGCAGATCCTTGCTTCCCATGTATCTTGATTGTGTTCTCTCATTATACCCTGAAACTCTTAAGTTCCTACATTTTCTGTCTCTTTTTAAAGCCAAACCTGCTGCCTGGATTCATCAGGCTGCTTCTGGGCATTTTCTACTTCTCTTGCCTAGGGAAATGTAATCTTGTTCCCTACACATCCACAAGGAACATCACAGACAATCATTTTGGAAGTAAAGACTCATTTTTGTTCTGAGGTTGTAGAGCACTTGAAATGTGTCTGGGTGCAAGGACAATACAAAACATAGTAATTGTGTCTGATAATTACAACTATCATGTGACGGAGAAAATATTAATGAAATATGTACTTTCTGTAGAGTGGCATGTTGTTTTCTTTTTTTTCTTTCAAAGACTGTAAACTGTCAGTTTTGGTATGGCAGTAGAATATTATGATAGCAGGATAGCATCCCTATACCCTGTTTGAGCCTGGCTTAAAAAAGACAACTTGATTGTAGCATCAAACTGCTATTCCTTCTAAGTTTGGCAATTAAATAGTTTTATTTTTAATAAGAAATAGATAAATAAAAGCTCTATGTAAGAACTTGCAAAAACTGAATTTCAAATCTGTGCTCCACAGTGAGAAGCATCTTTTGCTGGAAATGGAGCAAGAGCAGCAGAGCACAGGGAGCATAACATAGAGTGATGCTGGAAGATATTGTCACCTCTATTTTTTGTTAAGCATTTGTTAAGTATGACTAAAAGTGGGAGCTGGGGACATAAACAAATACAAATAGAAGTAAGAGGGTGGCCTTTCAGTATTACAGTCTGAATTGCTCAAGACCAAGACTTTGAAAAATAATTATACTGCACTAAAAACACAAGGTTAGGTTTAGGCTAGTCTATTTTTTCTTGGTTTTATCATTTATATGAAGGCTGCTCTGAATGAAATATCTCCTATTTTATTATGTTCGCCCACAGTGTCAGAGGTGGATGCTGGTGGCTAAAGCACATAGCTAATGGTGGTGACTATGTTGAAAAATACTGCTTTGTAGCTCAGAAATTGCTCTATCAAATAGAGTGCTCTTCATATCTATTTTAATGTCCATGGAAATAAACAGGAGGTGTTACTTTCAGAGCAACCTATATATATATATATATATATATATATATATATATATGTATGTATGTGTGTATATATATATATGGTATGCATTTTAAGATGCATCTTTTACATTACAGTTGTTGTATAAAGAATGTTTAAACCTCTGAGGAGACAATAAACTTCTAAAGACTGCCCTTAACCAAATTTGGAAACAAATCCTGATTTACTTAAGAGTTAGTTAGGAACACAGAAATTTCATATTGGAAAAAAGGATACCCTCTTTCTAGAACAAGCCAAAACCAGATTCTTCAAAAAGGCCTGTAGCTGACAGATATACCATGGTACATCTTTCGATACATCTAACCTTTATTTCAAGCATCTAGAGAGTGTGCTCCAGAGTTTAGGTCAACTTGTAATCTTCCTTCAAAAGTATATATTATCATTAATTATACTAATTCTGCTACTGATTGATACATTCTCAATGGTTTAAAATCTCAGTTTATCTATAGAAACTTCCTGTAGGAGACTTTGCAGTTAAAGCTCATTTGTTTTCAGTATCTCATTTTGTTTAGAGGGTCCCTTTGTTGTCCTGAATACGGAAAATACCAGTTAGCCTTTGCTTGGAACATTTAGGATGATGTGATGTTATTTTTTTGATTTTGCTGTTAAATAAGAGGGATCAAATCCAGAATGTATCCAATATAAAGAAGAGGCGGGAGATAAACTTTTAAATGGCTCTTTTAAAGACTGCAGAGATGACATGAGGCATGTGCTTTCTGTGGATATGGTTTAAGACTTTCCCCCCTCATTCCTAACAAGTGTTCAGCTGTAGACAAGTCTGTCATCATTTGGTTGTAGAAAACTCTTCTGGCACTTTCTGTGGCAAACAGCGTAAGTGTGTACACGTGTGCTTGAGTCATTTGATGTAGACCTCTGTAAATAATATATTTTTCTATGTTCATCTCTTTGCAAGTTATTTTCTTCTTCTCTTTTGCTCTGTAGTCAGCAATCTGATATTCCTCAGTTTGTTAATGTCTTTGTGTTAGTTAACTTTGTAAACACTGCCTTCGATTTGCTGTATGAAGTACCCCAACTAACATATAAAAATAAAGAAGGAAAATATCTTCTTTTTTTTTCTCCCACAAATGCTCATATTTAATAAAGAATGGCAAAGAAGGCCAGCTATAAATCTGGAAAAATAAAATAACTCAGATAACGTGGGGTCTTTCACAAAGTGTCTTTTTCATTGGCAACAGAATAGATGCTTGCTCTCACATGGCTCTCTGGGATCTACATTGGGTTGCTAACAGTCTAACATAGCACGGTAATTGTTTTAGACAGAAATTAATTCCTCCCTGATATTTAGGGGAAGTTCTAGTTAGTAATCACTGGGACAATTGCTCCTAAAAGTAATCAATCAAATAGCTGAATGCTTTGAATCATAAAGTCAAAAGAAATCTCATTTCCAGTAGAGATAGTTCTTGCTCAAGTAGTATTAGAATTCTGTTATCAGATCTGCATTTACCAGTTTTGGAATGAGGAAACCATGCAAGGAGCAGCTAGACAGTATTTGTTCTAATATGAGCTGATTCAACAACTTGCTGCTGCTGAAAGGGTTAGACTCATTTCTGATTTTAAAACTGACCCACTCAGGATCAACTCTGTCACTCATATGGCCTCACGGCCAATTACTTCTACCCACTAAACCTGCAATAAAAACATTATTAACTCTACTAAAGAGTCTGGTTCTTCCAGCAGCAACAGTCTGTTTCCATTTCCTTTGAAAGAAGATTAAAGAGCTCTTCTGTGATGAGCTCTTTTTCAGCTGCTAATTTTTCACCCTTCCCAGGGTGAGCCAGTTAATTCCTTTTGGCCTTTCTCTATTCAGCAATCTTTCCTCCTCCTCTTTCATTGCACGTACTCCCTGTAGCAGTTATAACTGGTATTTTTTTTATTTATGTTGCAAGTGTGGAGCTCACATTTATTTGAGGAGCATCCTAAAACACTACTAGCAACTATGATTCTGCCCTGACTCAGAGTCGACCTTCACTGAACAGTTGTTTTGATGTACTTTGAGAAACCTACGTAAAAATTTTAGTTAAAAATTCTGATTAGAGCACAATGTGGCCTGCTATTTCTCTTTTCCTTCATGACTAATGCATAACAGCCACTGTAAGAGAAAGCTAATTCTCTGTGTAGACTGTGGTACAGCTTAAATGTCCAGCAAACTGGAGGAGGAATTATTCAGCTGATATCAGGCAGAAATTTTCCTTTTCATAAGCAGTACCACTTTAGGGGTTCATTCATTAACTGTCTCAGTGGGTATGAATGTGTACCCTATCTGAAATGCTTGCCACTAGAATTTTCTGAGTGTCTTTCTTTAGATTTCATTTGTGGTGGCTTTGCTGTTTGAGATGCTTCTTAGCAACTCTACGTTATACATTTTATTTCAGTCATATCTGTTTACCCTGAAGATGGCTCAAGTGCCAAAGAACAAAAACAGGCATTGGTTCAAGCTTCAAGTAGTCCATAAACTAATCATAACTGTAAATATCATATCACACATTTGGTGCAGAGAAGTACAAATGAGTAATGAGGTTTCAGTCTCTGCTGCAGGCGGTCTTGTAATGAATGTTTTATAATGTACCAAAGTATGTTGCTACTTCCATCTGTTTTTTGTTGGTTTTTTTTACCTTATTTTTATTTATTGCAAGTAGTTAATTTACCATCCTATTATTCTTTTCTCTCATTTTAAAATGGCACTATCTCATGATCTTGTACCTTCCTACTCTCCCATGATTTCATTACTATTGCCATCAGTTGTTGCTTTCTGCCTTGTTCTGCTTCCCTTTCCATGCTGCTTCCTTTCCACCTGCACTGTTAGTAGCCTGGCAGGTTCCTCGGAACTGGGCAATTTCTCATCTTTATATTAAGAGATGTCCCCTCTGTAGAAATACAGATGAAGTGGCCAGCCTGGGATCATTGGAAATGTAGACTCAGCAAGGACAGAGCTACGTGGCCACCAGGGTTTTAGAAACCTGCTGGGAGTTGGGTGGAAGAGGCCAATGGAAGATGATATCTCTGAAGCGGCAAACAAAGAGTACCTTGAGTGGAAGATAGTCTCCACTGCACTTGGAGCAAAGTCAAGGGGAATATAAATTCTCACAAATAGGAGAGATGTATACTGTTGCACACCTCTGGTGAAATAAATTGTAGTTAAGTTTGTCTAGAGTGAGCAATTATAAACCAAGTGAAATGTTTTTCCTTTAAGTTGTCTTTAAATCAGGAAATTTTTATATATGAGAGAACCCTTGGTGGTGTCTTCTGAATAGATTGGTGAATTTTTTTAGTCAGCAGCTGCTGAAGTGTATTGTGCATTTTGGTGTAGAGAGGAGAGATAGTTAGGCTGCATTTTCTTGATGATCAAAGCCAAATAGTTGAATTTAGAGCAGCCTGGAGGATGTTCTTACCTGGCTGGGAGCTGGTGCTGTAACCATTAGCTGATTTTCACAGTTGATGTATATCTATATTTGAAATAAGTATCTGTGAAATACTTTCTATTTTTTTCCCAGCTATCACAGGTTGCCAGTCACTTAGCACGTTTGTACCTGCTTGTGTTAAACTCTTAGGATGCATAGGCTGCAAAATCATTGCAGTTTTGGAGACTCCATGTTCATAACTATTTAAATGTCATGGCAAAGTATCACTCAAGTCCTCAAAGGGAACTGCAAGGCTATTCAAATAAGTTGTAACTTGCAGCAAGAAAACTGAAGGTGCCTGTTCAGCTAGTTAAAGCGATATGCTACAGTTGGAGAATTAAATTATAAAACCTTATCAGGGTATCTGTCTCTCATCATTCCTTTCTTTTGACTTGGTTGGCAAATACTGTGGTTTGCCTCCTAGTAAAAAGGTTTCCATTGGATACAGTGGCAACATTGAAAGATAAATGTAAAGGGACTACATCTATGCTGTAAATATTTGTTCTGCTCTTTCTTCTAAGTTCTGAGCCATTAGGAGCACTCTGCTTGTGATTTGTAAAGAATTATAAACTCCCTGTTTACCTTGCTCAGAAACTGAGAAGCTTGTTAGTTAACTTCCAGCACTTCAAGATGTTAGGGATGTTAAATGAACACTAAACGTGGGCAGTACTGTGTGATATTTGTTTATTGAATGTTTCAATTCCATTTTTTGGTCTTTGTTCTTCAGTGATTCTGTGTGTGCCTCAACTTGGCATCCAGGCAGAGTTTGTATTTTAAACCTGGACGATGTGTTTCCACCTACCACAAAAAGAGCTAGGTAGATCTATGAGTGACGATAGAAGAAATTAACATGACACTGATCCAAGCTAGTGTTTAGAACCATAATAGCTTGGATTCCAAAGCAGTTTCAGTGAGGCCCTCGGGAGGAATGTGATGGATCTCCCTGCAGAGCACTTCGCTGTACTGTGTAGACGTGGTCCATGTCACATGTGGAAACACAGAATATCACTAGTTGGAAGGGACCTACAAGGTTCACTGAGTCCAGCTTTCCTTTAGCTCATTTTCTGAATCTATTTATATGCTTTTCTCCAGTACATTTTACAGTATAGTAGGAAAATGTGTGAGGATAGATCAAAGTAATTGCTATGGTTAGGAGTAATACTGGTGGGGTGAAGGCAGCCTTGCAGAGACAGCTTCTCCACTGACACTTCTTACACTGGCATAGTGATATTCTCAGGTGGAGTAGTTTCTTCTCTTCACTGTCCTCTTCATGCATGGGGAGAAGTTCTTCTCTGCATGAGGAGTCAGGAGTTACCCAAGCAGCTCCTGAAGACTGTCAGAGACAGATGTCATTCAGGACTCACCTGCTGGCAGGGGGAATTAGGGCTCACACTGGGAGCTTGGAGAAGTCTGAGGCATTTTACAACTCCAAGCCATAATAAGGGCTGCTAGCCTGCAGCCCAGGAACTCCCTTAGTGAACAGGAAAATAATAACTTCTGGCCAAACAGGCCATCAGTTTATACACATCTCATTTTGACCTCAGCAGATCTTTCATTTCCCTGTACTGTCTAAGTAAATGGCTCAGAATCGAGTGCTCATATATACCGTGTTTGCTGAGATAGATTTAACTGACAATCCAACTGGAGAAAACAGCTCTTCCAGGCCTTTTAAAGCTGGTCAGTGATCAGCCCTAGCAAGCGTGTTTATGTTCATGTAACTCACCAGTGCATACTGATTGCAAGGGAGACATTAAGCTGAGACTTAAAGGCCAACAGAAATGTGAAATCTTGCACTTGATGGATTGAACAGTACTTATGAAAAATTATGTCGTGTTCAGGACACGATCACTGAACCACGATCTCTGTACAAAGGCTGAGAACCTAATAGTGTGTGCTTCTTTTTATTGTTTCCTGTCCTTCATCTCAATGAATAACAAAATATCCCCAGATTCTTTCTAACATGCTGCAAAATGGTTAATAAATAAATAAATGATTAGCTTTTGCCCTGTTCAGCTGGAGCTGTACTGCTGTACTTGTTTAACTGAAGCCATTGAAAACATCTTGACTTCCTCTTTTAAGCCAACGGTGGCTTCTTTACAGCAGTAGAATTCAGTAGAGAGCAGAATATTCTGTACTGAATGTCAGGAGCAGTTGCTACTATTTCTTGGATGTGAACTTAATGGATGAACAGCAGTGAGTTTATTTGCCAGAAATATCAAATGCTAATGAACAGCTTGCTGTAGTCCTGGCCTTGGCTTCTGTCATTAACCTGATTAGGCCAGAAATCTCTGCAATGATCTTGGATGTTCTTTCACTAGTATTAGAAGGTCGTTAAACAATAGGCAAATTTTACAAGCTCCACTGGGATTTCT
Source organism: Perdix hodgsoniae (assembly GCA_035772895.1). NCBI lineage: Eukaryota > Metazoa > Chordata > Aves > Galliformes > Phasianidae > Perdix > Perdix hodgsoniae. The sequence goes on along the minus strand of JAPSGF010000037.1, from coordinate 5,556,943 downwards.
TTTAATTTCAAACAGGTAGAGAGGGATTTCACGTTTCATTTTGAAATGCAAATTTTTTTATACATGTTGGCAGATTCTCAACTTGAAGCAGAAAGAGCCAGAATTGACTGCATTTTATTGCTAACATTTTTTGTTTTTTTTTTTTTTTTCTTAATTCTAACAATGGAAGCAGCTTGCAGTTTTCTGTTAAAGCATAGCATTCACCCTTCAAAGATGGTGAACATGAGCCTACTCTGTTTTGTTTTCCAGGTTGTTTGTTTTTCAAGACGATGTAGTTTTGATCACAAGGAAAACAACAATATTCATTGTATCAAATATATGCTGTTCTGGACTTTATTACTTACAATAATTATTTAATTGCCTATTTTGGCACAAAACTTAGAGCTGATATTTGAAATATTGCTAGATGGATGGAAGGAAAAATAAGAAATGCTTCAAGACCATTTATAGCAGGGATCGTTACAACTCGGTTGTATGTTGGTCATTTTGAGTACTTGAGCAGTGTGGTAAGCTCTTCCTCTACACATGCCTGTCTGCCTGATTTATTTTATTCGAATGCTTCCGTAAGTTGACCAAGCAAGTTCAGAAATGAATGTTAGAATTTCATAGCCTCAAGATATGACACTCAACTAACTTCCAATAAGGTTTTGAGTTTTTTGCTCTATACAGGTATTTTTCACCTCCTGCCTGTAACATATTCTACCCATGTGTTTTATGTCTTTGTCCCAATGCAAGTATTGCACGTGTGTTTCCTACAAGTGAAACAGTGCTATTGCACATTTTCTGAATTTGGCAACTATATGTTGTTCATCTCCTATTATCAAATCTTAATTTCTTATGATTTGGCATTAGTTACCTTAATATTCCCAGTGATGAGAGATCACTTGTCATCTCATCTCAGATTTTCTTGCAAACAGTGAACATTAACTGAAGCTTCTCCAGCAGACTCCCCCTGTGTCCTGGCCGGAACAGCTGTGGGGAAATGGGGGGCTGAATTTATCCCATAAAATTTTTAACATATGTTAAGAAAAAGTGGGGAATGGGGAAGATGCAGGCCCCATTGCTAGGAAACATTGCAGTGCATCTGGTAAGTTTTGTAGCAAATCACCTTCCGTGAGTCCTGCTAATTCTGTTCGCAGTGCGTTTGGTGCTACATATTTTCTATAGCCCTCTCAGTTGTGGTGAGGGTTATCACAATGTTATTTCATCTTTAGTATACAGGCAGCAGGAGGCTGGTGCTGAGAAGGATGGACAGATGCTTAAACATTTTTTCCCAAGAAACTAACTTTTACTACTTAAATATCCATATTAACTATGTGTCTGCCTTCATTTTTAGACACTGAGGTAAGAAGTCTATCCTGCATAACCAGTCAGCCTCCAAGCTGACAACACCCAAGTAGCCTGCTGTCAAAACCTTCACTTCCTACTTGACAGTATCTGATGTTTTTATGTGGCTGCTGGTATAAAATATGGCAGCATGCTGAATGTTAAGAATGGAGAGTAAATAAAATAGACATTGCTATGAGGTAAAGTAACAAAAAGACTCTATTACTAAATAGTGTGAAAAATTCTATATGACCCATAACATTTTCATCTTTAATTCAATAAAGTAGTTAATTATTCAATAGATGAAGCTGCCACAACTTTTCCACTCTAGTGCACTGGCATATCAAGAAGTCAAGTGCTCTGGAAATGAGCAGGACCATGTAGTCATTTAAATATGTATGTCCAACACTCATCTTATTTAGTTAGATCTGGACAATTAAAGGGTCAAATGTATTTTGAAACAAATACGATAATCTTAGTTACACTGAATGCTTGCTTTACAGCACATGCATTTCTACTGAATTCGTTGAGGATGTAAATGAACAGAAAATTTGTCAAAGGCTGTCATTGTACCATGACTGTTGCTCTTGCCAAGTCACGTTAAGGGCATGGTTGTGTTTTCCAGCCACCCTGGCCCAGGCCTTTCTCCAGCCCAGCTGCTGGAGCATGATGCCTCTGCCCAGACTGGGAGATATGGCTGCTGTCTTCCTGTTCATGGATTCAGACAGCAGTGAAGCTGAGCACATAGTCCAGAGATACAGTGACGCAGCCAGGCATTCAGACTGCTGTGCTGAGCACCTACATATAGCACTCACGTAAAACATTATCACAGGCAGGCAAGTCTTCCTCCTTTTTGGCTGGCACAGGCAGTCAGTCACTAGTTGGAGGCACACACACTGCTCTCTGCATTCACAAGCACATGTGTGCATGGATCCCTCAAGCAGCAGCATTTCTGCTATTTTCAGTTGTACATTGGGTCAAATGGCAGCGTTGTGTTCATGCATCATTTGTGTTGTGGCACAGAAGTGTGTCATGGGGAAGAGCAACAGCAAAACACTGCAGAGGGGGAGGTTACAGTAAGGACTGTTTGAACACTGCCTTGCTCAGACAGAGCAGCTACAGATTCCCTCCCTCCCAAGGAGACTTGCTGCCAGATGGAGGGAGCTGGCAGGTCGTAGAGAGGGAGAGGTGCTGCAGTGCTTTGCAGCTAATGAATTACCAACATATGCAGCAGGAAGAGTGAGGTGGGGCCAAAAATCACATCCTAAATAATTCATAGGACTTGGCATATTTGTTGTGACAAAAATAATTGATTACAACATATACATTTGTTTAAACTGATTTTATTTTTATTTTTTTACCTTTCGCACATAAAGCAAAAAATTGAGAATATAGTCTCCAAAACTTTTAAGATTTCCTCCCCTTTTTCACATTTTTTTGGTTGTTTTTTTTCCCCAATGCTTAATTATGGTTTTGCTGGCAGTAAGTAAAATTGGCACCTAGTTGTAATTGCACTGTGTGATCATGATTCCGAGATGTATAGAAGTTTATTTGTGTGTTTGTTCAATTTGCCATTCTGGAAATTATCTTAGAATATATTCTATCACAAAAGAACTGTGCTGAGTGAACTGAATTCCACCCTTGTTTATTCTCTTTTGATTACAATATAGTTTTTTACATTGTTCTTGCTTGTTATATGAAAATCATATTGAAATATTTAAGACGGTGCAACAGCGTTTTAAGTATGGGAACAGGCATCAAACAAATCATAGGAGATGAATGCTATTTGTCAGTTTGTAGGGAGATTTACATGTTGCAAAGTTTGCATCTGCTCAGATGATAATAGCTGGCTGTAGGTGACCTTTCAGCAAGTTCCCCCTTCCTATTAAGCCTTTGTTGTTGCTTAAAATAAAGTGACTATTCGATAAAACTCAGCAAAATGCCTCAGGGCGACTCACTTCTAAGAAAACAAACTGAACCCATCAGATAAAGCCGTCAGGGCTTTGGCTTTATCTAATCCTGCACACTCTTTTATAAATTGATTCACTCTTCTGCCAACCCAACATGTCCATGAAATAGCTTGGCTGCTGCTACAAGTACAATTATTATTCTGCCTGAGGTGATTTGTGTGGTCTTAGAGCCCAGCAAACATCCATTTATACTCAAAGAGATTGTAGATACAGTAGGCGCAAGCCAGCACTCGAGGCAGGTGATGACTGGCAGCTCTGCCATACCATGACACAGGCAGAGCAGCCTCCAGCCTGATGGCAGTTTGGTTACTTGCTGTAGAGAAGGTCATTCATGTTTATGGATACCTGTGTGCATATACAGAAGAAAAAGGCATGTACCTTTTCTCTTGTATATGTATCAAAAACACATTCAATTATGTCCCTGTTACAACTTTTTACTTACAGTTGTTTGCTATATAGCAGTTCTTTATAAATGAGTTACTTTTTGCAAGATTTTTTTATCTCCTCTTAAAAAGAGAAAAAACAACTCTTGGAGTGAGGAGTCAGTTTTTAGACCAAATGGTAACTTACCAATAACAGACCAAACAATGTGTTATTTAGAGCATGTGACTTCTTGAGATCATTGTGGATCTTGTATTTTCATTCCTTCTCTGTACAGGTCTGAATACACTCACTTCCCAGCATAACATGAAACATAGGATACTTCTTCATCTACTGCGCTTAGCAAAATACAGCAAGGGTTAAACAGAATCATCTCAAAATGTAAGGATTAGAGATGTAATCAAAAGCAGATATTAAATAAATATGCATGGTATCTGAAACTACTTAAGTTTATTAAAATTGGAAAAAAAAATTGGCAAGATTTAAAATTGATAATGTCCATTCAACTTCTTTTTTAAGAAAAAAAACATATAACCAGTGCACTAAATCAATGAGATGCAGTTAAGAACAAATATTCTACCTCTATAAAACCATATCATCTGCCATAAATAATTAATCAGCTTGCCACACAGCAATTGAAATTATTCAGAGAAGAGTACTGAAAACTATTATTGTTCTGTCCTGTTGGAAAAAGATCACACAGATGTTGCTACTAGAAACATTCTTAAAATGAGGACCTAAAGGTACTCTCTAAAGCTATTTTTATTTGTTTAAAGAAGAGTAAATATGGATAAGTTCTGAGACTAGCAATTCCCATTGAAGTCATGGAAAATGTGGTGACGGAGCAGTTTTGAAAATTAAGTTGCATATTGTAAAGTGGTTCCTGTGATGCTAGGAGCAAAGGAAAATAAATACATAAGCCCTAGAAAATAAAGATAATGGATTATAATAATATGGCAGCACAAGCAGAGTTCACTCACTCCAGCTCAACCACTGCCCATGTTCATAGCTGTATTTTCAACCACCATCATGAGCGGTCAAACAAAGAAGTTCTTGTATATTATTTACTGTACTTTGTTTGCCCTTTCTGTGCTGAACATAAAGACACAAGTTCAACCCATGGGAAGCGTTACTGATCTTTACCATCTGTCAGTGAGTGAGTGAAGCCTCTCATCTCTGTTAGACATCTAAACCAAGAAATGAAGGGTTATTGAAGCATGCCTCTAAAGTAATATGAAAACAAATATTCAGAGAGCAGAACAAGGGCTGCTCCAAAAGTAATGCATCCTATTTTGTTATGGTGGCCCATGACATCAGAGGCAGATGTTGGTGCTGTGGCAGTAGGGGCTGAACCTCCCCACCAATATTCCATTGTATTTTGTTGCCAGTGACAGATGGCAGTGGAAGGGCAGTCTGATAAAATGGTGTCTGACATGGAAGTGTGTATGAAGCAAAGGTGTGTCACTGAATTCCTCCATGCAGAAAAATGGTGCACATGGACATTTGTGGATGCTTGCTGAATGTTTCTGGAGACCAAACAGCGGGTGTTAGCACAGTGAGGTGATGGGTGGTATCTTTCAGTAGTGGTGATGGTACAGATTTATATGAACATAGCATGCAGGCTCTGTTCATCACTCGCAAAAATGCATAGCTAATAGTTGTGACTACACTGAAAAAAATAGTGGTTTGTAGCTGAGAATTTGCTCTCAGATAGTGTTATTGTGCTTTTTTGTACCTGTCGTAGTTCTTGTGAAAATAAATAGGAGGAGTTACTTCTAGAGCAACCTACATACACTTTTTTGAATGCGTTTATGTACCATGTTGAATTTTGAGTGAAAATTCCATTTTTCCTGTGTTAACTGTAGTGCTTTGTGAGGAATGAGTGAGTTCTCAAATTAAGATGTTTCATATGCTTTTGACTGTCACACAAATATTGAAGTTTCTCCAAAGCTTTGTGAGCTTATCATGCTGTAAACCTCTGGGAAAGGATATGGCTAAGTCATAGATGATTTAATGCTTCATCTGGCCTTTGGGCTGCTTGTTAATGGTTTAAGTGTAACTAAATGTATACAGTAAAACAAACCAGTTATTTTTTTTTCACAATTGGCAAAGCGTAATGCTATTTGAAGTGTGAAAAGAATTCTGCTGAAAGAAACTGTGAAGTGGCAGAACAGAGCTTTCCCCAGAGAGAGAATCTGTAATATCAAACATACAAACTGTAGGGTCTGCTGAGTAAGAAAAGGTACAAGAAAATCTCATTTTGAAGAAGCAGAGATCAATATTTTCTGTAGCAAATGCTAGCAAGAAAGAGCACCAAAAAGAAAGATGCTGTAACATTAAAAGAAACAAGACCTAATATATTACATTCAGCATAGAGAAGGACTGCGGTATTGTTTTTACATGATTGGTGGGGTAAACTCAGTGCTTTGAAATATATGGCTGGCTGTACCAGCATCTTAATAGAACGTACAGATGAATACCAGTCTCAATTTATCTCAGCTCAGTTACTCCAGTGTACAAACTAGATATACTGGTAATTAAATTAAACTTGTTTGTTTCTTTCTTTCAGTACTTGTTAGCTAGAAACCATTTTTTATGACTTAGCAATAACAAGCATTGATTTGTGCACCATGTAATCTATTTGTTCTTACATGTATCTCACCCACGCCCACCTACTCTCTGCTTCAAACAGTCACAATGCTACAGTGATGGGGGGAGCACAATTAATTTTTAGCATGTAATCGCTGTGAAGAGAGGTCATAATCCCTTACTTTCAGCCAGCTGCAGTCACAATTTCACACTGACTTTTCTGGCACAATGAATGAAATATATAAAAATTGGCTTCAACTAAAAGCACTCCCCATTAAGTTGTTTTATTATATAATATAGAGAGAGTGATTTATGCCTTGTGCAGTATATACAGTTGTAGTTGGTTTCATTTCAGACAAAAATGTTAAATGAACTAATTAAGGAATAGGGCCTAACCAGATGGGTTTGTTGCTGCATCAGTAAATACAGGCCAGTAAAAAATGATCTGCAGATTCCCTTTTAAACTATCCATGGATAATTCTAATTAAATTTCCCTACTAAAACTGCACCAAAATATCATATTCAGTTTGAGGTATCTGATCCAGAAGAAATGCTTAAGTGTATTGCAGTGTGTTAGTCTCAGATGTTAAAGGGATCCTCGGGGGGGCACAGGGGGCTGAAACCCCAATTCCCCCCAGAGCAGCTGAAGATCCCTGACAGGCAGAAGCGTGTTGGTATGCTTGCTTTCCTACTGGCAAAGTCTTAACAAAGTCATGTTGTGTGTAAAGTGTCAAACTATGCTTTAGACAGAGCTTTAGATGTGGATTCCATATAAAGGCACAAGAGGGGGGAAAAAAAAAAAAGAAAAAAAGTCATTTTCAGAGTTCTGGATGACTGTTTCTGAGTGAAGTTAATCCTGAGCTAATTATCGGAACAGTGAACTGAGGAATCTGACACATGCACACACGTCCCAGCTGGCAGTACTGGTATGGGAGTTTGAATCTGGGATGGAAAGGTGCATAGATGATATTATCACACCTCTCTTCTGTGATCTGCTCTTACTACAAATTCTCATTAATACACAATAAATAGAAGATTTAAGAGTCATCAGGTTTCATATGGAGTAGGCAGGTGTTTGTTTCCTGGTGTCCATTTCACCAGCTTTTTTATGTGGCCATATTTTAGTCAGCCAAAAGAGAGTTGTTTTCTCCTCATCTCCTCTTTTCACTCTCTCTCTCTGCCCCTTCTTTTTCTTTCTCTGCCTTTCTCTCTCTCCCTTCCCCTCTTTGCTCTTGCTTTTCTTTCTCTTGCCCATGCATTCACACACTCTTGCTTTCCCACTATGATGTACTTTCCCTATCTGTCCCTCCCACTTACTTTCTCCACCCTTTCCCTCTCCTCTCTCTCTCTCCCTCCTTCTCTTTATTTCAGTCTGGCTTTCTGACTTTGTGTGATTTTTATTGCATCACACAAAAAAGAAAGATGAAAATGAAAATTCCACTTTTGATTCTGAAAGAATCAAAAGCCCTTATGTAAAGTTACAGAATTCTGCATCAGTATCCAGTCTCAGGTTAGGAAAGGTCCTTGTATTCTCAGAAAAATTTGACTGCTCTTAGAGAGAGCACCTTAAAACTAGAAGAAACATCAGGTTCAGAGGTCTGGTATCAACAGGACATGGAAAACTGGGGCTGAGTTTACAGTATTTATTTAGTCAATCCAGAATGTTAAACAGTTATAGAGTACTGCTTAATTATTGCTGACATTTAATTATCTATCTTTGTAAGTATGGGTCCTAGGAGCCGTGGAGTGCTTTGGAGCTCCTGTCCCTTTGGCCGGGAGGTGCTTTTCAGTAACACTCCAAGAGTGACTGAATCAGGAACATGGGCATTTTCCTGCAAGCAGTCTAGGGTTTTGTTGTTATATTTTTTCAAGGAGGACACAGCAGACCCTTAAGGCAGTAGCACAATATTGTTAATACTGGGCAAAGAGTCATTTCCAGTAACCTAATGTGACCTTACAGTATTAGATTTTTATGAAACCATATGTAGTTTTCAGACTCGAGCTTCTGCTTACTGCCTTCGTGACACTAAGAGAAAGTGATCATTCACCAGAGTGCAGTGTTTACCAAGGGTGTCTGCATCAATAGACGCTCCAGCTCTGGAAAACTGGAAGAAAGAACCCACTGATAAAGGTGTATTTAAATCCTGCTAACACCTACAATATCTACCTCACCAATGTGGCAACTTAATTAGCAGGACACTAATTACTAGAGGTGTGGATCTTCACAGCTCCACATTATAGACAAACTTCTTTTGCTGAAAACAAACAAACAAAAAAACCCTCTTTGATTGCCTTTACCCAGAATCCTCCACTTTTATTCCCACAAACTATTTTATGTTTTGTCTCCCTAGATCTTTTATTTTTCTCCTGTGGACTTAGGAAATCCTTGCTACTCCTTTTTTTTTTTTCCTTCTGATTTTTCCCATCTTGTTTTCCTTCACTACATTGATTGCTGATCTACCTGATGGTCAATCAAGCCTCTTTTAGGTTTTTTTTCACCTTTTTACCTCCTAACCTAAAACTATCCAGTGTGAGATTAGACTTTATAACCCATTCTGTTTGTTTGTTTCTGTTGAGCAGGATTCCCTCCTGCATCACACTTCTGACTAGTTCCCAGTTTTGGGAAACATGTAAAGTACTGAATTATTTATCTTTACTTAGGAAAGCAGCTCAGCATACTTAGCCCTATTTCTTCCCACTATTTAAGCCCCGTCCTGAATTTGGACAAAGTCAGTTTCCAAAAAAAAACCCAGAATCTTAGAAAGATTAAATGATGTTAAGAATATCTTTATGATGCTACACTTAGCACTGCAAAGCCTCTGGACATAGACAATAGCCAGGAACATTCTGTAAGTGGGGAAAAGGAAAAAAAAACGCACAAAAAAGAAAATGAATTTAAAACCAAAATAGTTCTGGTGCTCCGAGCACCATGGGGCTGAGAGGGGCAGGGAGAGAAAGAGGAAAGAGATGTTCTGCATGCAAGAGTTCATTTTTCTGTTTTGCGTGTGTCAAGGCTTGAGGTTTTTGCATATCCATGTACTTGAAACGTTGGGAGAAATGGGAGAAATAGAAATACCTTTACTATATTTAGCTGACATGGTTTTTTTTCTGCTTTTCAAGGACAAACTGAAGCATAACAGGTAGTCTGTGCAATACATAGATATTGAATGTGATTTTTTTGTTTTGTTTTCTCTAAACTGAAATAAAAGAGGCGTTATCTCCTTCATTCCCTTGATACTTTTTAAATTTAAACCCAAGACCATAGTATATATCTGACAGCCTTATGTGTGAAGTGAAATCTATTTGAAACTGAAATTGAAATGAATCACTGGGGCAGGAAACATTTATGAATATTTTCTTATGGGAAAAAAAGAGTGTTGTCAGATTTAACACCTGTCATGTCACTTCCATGAATGAGATACACATCTTAACTTGTAATTTTCAGAGGATCCTGGTATGTTAATTGTAAAAGGCGGATATTTGTTAAAGTAATATCCTTGTTTATGAAAAGGAAAGAAAAGAGGTATAAATCCTTCAGGGGATCAGAAAATCTTGAGGATGATCTTATTTTTTTCTTCTCATTTTAAATGCAGGCTCTTTATGTAAAAAATAAGCTCTTTTACATGCGTAGAGGTAAAATGGTGACTCAGGGAGGATATTACTACGCACAGAACAGGAATGCAGTTAGGTGCAGCTGAGGTTTCTAATTTTAGACTCTGCTTTCAAAAATGCTTCAGCATGTACATAACTTTGCTTACAACAAAAGAGGAAGCAGGCATAAAGTATAGGCACATGCATATGTTCTTGCAAGGCTTTCTTGTGCAATCTATGAATGGATTTTTTTTTCACAAGTCCTTATATAAATCGATGGTACCTCTTAAGCAAGACAATTTTGTTTGTTGTCCGTTTTGCAAATATCAACCAAATATCAATTTCCTTTTTTCTTTTTTTTTTTAAGTTGCAGAAAATATATTTCTGTGAAGAGTTATATATTTTTTCCTTATGATATATTAAACATTAAGGACACTTACCTCTTTGAGGGGACATTTAAAATGCCTTTAAAACTGAATTAGCCTTTCTTGTTCCGCCTTTCACTTGTCTCTAAGATTGATTTCTTGTTCAATTATTATTTTTTATTACTATTATAGTGCTGTAAACTCTCAGTGCGTGTTGTAACTGAACACAGTCTTCCAGACACCTATATGGCTTTCCAATGGGCTTTTTCTGCTAGGAAGTCAGTTCTCTATGGAATCTTCTCTTCCTGTGCTGTGTATCATTTCAGTATGTTGAGGCCCTATGATGTGATATATTATAAAGATACTGTTTATATGTATATTCTGCTGCAATATCATTGAAAGAAAAAACTTTCTTTTATATAATTGAGAGAGGTAAAAAGATAGCTTTTTTCAACAGTTGGATATCTTATTGCATACATTAGGCTTGTGTCTGATAAATAAATTTCTGAAGGTTGGGAAAAAAGGAATTTATTTCCAGGAAGTTTTACAAGGGAGTTTCAAGAACCGAAATCACTCAGCTGTAACCAAGTGATAAGAAAAGTAGGTTGGTATATGGAGTGGTATATGGAGTGATTCACTCAAACATGCCATCAAGTCATGATGATTTTATGTTTAAACTTACTCAAAAAAAAAAAAAATTTAAAACACATCAACCCTAATAATACTCTGCATTGGAAAATACTTGCCTCTTAAAAAAATGAAAACATTCCAAAGAACTGAAAGCCACCTATGTGTTCTTGCTGTGGAATAGTGGGGGGGGAGAGGAAGGCTTTATATAAAACAACTTCAGAGACTGGGATTGCAAGAACGTTTTGAGGCAGTGCATGTAGGAACTTCTTTGTGAGGACAGGTTCTGTACTGGAGGAACATAGTGTGGAGAACTTTGTTAGTATCTTACTTGCTGATATACTATTTTATGCTAATTAGCTAAACCTGAAACCGTTTTAGTATTGCCTAAATAAGATAAGAGATCATATCAACTGGCTACTTTGATATTAAGTAGGAATTTTAACTTTTTGCTCATGGCAGGTGCTGTCCCATTTTAGCTTTTGAAAACTTCAGTGTTTTTTGACTCTATTGCACTAACTGAATTCAAGTGTATATTCCATTATATGTCTAAGTTTATAGCAATATCGTGGAAAAAAAAATTCAAAGAAAATATTGTGTTATTAATAGCTATGTCTTTTCATTTGTGACTCACACAAATCATGACTGGATGAATGCAATGGCATGCACTCAAATACTCGTATAGGAATTTATGCATATATTCACCTTCAGAAACAGGAAAATCCCTTTGGTTTGTGTATTGTGCAGGTTTAAATTTAACTGAGACAATGCATTCTTAAACTAAATGATTATTATATAATCACATATATATATCTTTAAACATAGTTTTAGTTGAGTGAGTGTTACAAGGCCTTATTGCATTTATTTTTTATATTTACTTGCAAATAATTTTTTTTATTTTAGGACAGTTTAAGCTTTCGAGGAATATGGAGTGCAACTTAGAAAGCTTAAATGACCAGCTTAATCAGATATGTGAAATGCATACTTTCAGCAAAGTTTCTCTGCTGCTGCATTTTAAACCTATTCTTCCATTTGCTTTTGAATTTCCCTGATTTACTATGAATCATAGGCTTGTTTTGATTCTGACAAGAATCACTGCTAAATAAATGTTTTTAATTCTGGGCTGGGAAACTGTCGGAAAAATATAAGGGATTGATTTGTCAGTTCAAAATGTCAGGTCAAAATGTTTTTGGAAGTTTATCTGATCATCTTATCTTTAAGATGCTCATGTCCCCTCTGCTACCAGCAGAGATAATCTGTTCAGTAGAAATAGCTGTCTCTGGGCCAGTAAAGTGTGTCTGTACTATTAAAGGCATATTCGTTTGGATGAACAATATGACTCTTTCTGAGCCCTGGGTGGTATTTGATTGTGTGTTTCATTTCAGCGCAGTGTCTCGCTGTCATCTTAGCAAGCTCTCTTCAGATATGGAATAGATTTAAGGAGGACAAAAAAGTTATTTGCTTTGTTTTCTATGTATGTTTATATGCACAAACACATAAAATATTCTCTTTTTTTTCTTTTTTTTTGCTGCTGTTGTCATTGTTGTGAAATAGGGGTTTTTTTTCTTTTTTTTTTTCTTTTATTAATACTGTTAGTGTTCAACAGTACTTTAAAATGAAAAGAGCAGTTATCATCTCTCAGGATTTCTGTGGCAGAATTCTGTACTAATTTTATGTATTAGATATCCAAAATACAAGGAAATATTTGGATATCACTGAATGTATCCATATATACTTAATATCACAGTTCAGATATCAAGGGAAAATTGTGTCATTTGGCATTTTGGAAGCATTTAGATACAGATATTGCATGTAAATAAAAAAACAGCAACAACCTTAAAACTAATTAAGTTGCTCATACTTGAAGATATACCATATTTTGTGATGTAAGCCACAGTAGATGGCATTTTGGGACTGGTATTTAATATTTATTTTTAAAACACCTATAAATCCCAAACAAGATCAGTTGCTTCTAGAGAAGACACTGTACATGTGTATAATGAGAAAACACTCTCTGTCTTTAACACCTTATGATTTAAGTAGGAAGGTTTTCTGGGTAAAATGAATAATTTTTGCAGGATTATGCAGTGTCAGAGCCATGAGTAAAACTGCATTCAGTGCTACTCAAACAGCACCCATCAGTACAAGTAGGAGCTTAAAGCTTTTTTTTCAGCAGAAATCTAACAACTATACGGTAATGCACTAATAAATTTGAGGAGTCTAAGGTAATGGAACGATGTAAGCATATGAGATTGCCTTTTGCATGTGTGACTACAGTTTATCAAAGTTTGTCTAAATCCTTTTAGATCTGTTCTCCCAGACTTCGCTGTTGGGAAGGAGAGGAAGGAGGGAAATGGCTAGTGCTATCCATATGTGCACAGTTTGGTTTGTAGAATCTTCCTGAGTTGGTGTGTTGACCATCCATAAGCCCAGTGCAAATTTATAGAAGCTGGAGATGCACAGTTCTGAGAAGGAGCCTAAAGCTTTATCTGAGGAATAGAAATTCAGACAGAAAAGGCCGGTTTAAAGCCTTGAGTTATGTTATGGTGAATTATGTTACTACTGCGCAGAAATTTTTCTATTTTTCCTTCTTAGAATCAAACAAACTACTCAGTGCCCCCAGGTATACATGAATTTTTAACAGCTAGTTATCCTGCTACCCATTTTGAAGCAAAAGCTAACCCATAAAAATAATAGAGATGAGAAAAAGAAGTGTTTTATGAAACCTATGACTTTACTTTAGCCAAAATACATGCACCATATGATGGTTTACTGTAGTAAGCAAATTAACATAGCACTGAGCTTTCTGTACCTTTCCAATTAGGGCACATATCAATTTATTTTTATGGAAATGTTGTATAGTTTATACTTTCAATACAGTATGAAATGTGAAGGTACTCTGCTACCCGGAACATAAGACTCCCTGAGGCTCACACACATTAAATAATCCAGTTGTGCTAATAAACCTTTATATGCTATGTTTTGCCAGCTCAGCTCTTAGCATAGCCTGAGAAGATCAACCTGATTAAATTTATGGGAAAACAACAACTTGAAGAAATATGTGATAGGGAGTGGAGAGCAGAAAGGAAATGCTCCTGTTCTTCCCACTGAGAAGACAAATTATGAGGTTCTTTTTCCTTTTTTTTTTCTCTCTCTCTCTTTTTTTTTTTTTTTTAACTCAATGTTCCCCTCCATTTGTAGAAGAAAAATTGGTCTGAAGGAAAAGAACTTAAAAGATAAAAAGAATGAAGAGAAAGAGAAATTGATCTTGGATACAAGATGGGATTGAGTTATAATATAACAAGTTACAGGTCTTTTCCTACTGAAAGGCAGAACCAATTGATTTATTATCATGACTCTCAGCTTGCATTTTTTTAGGACGGAACTGTAGACACTAGGTAGCACGTCCCCTTTGATTTGCCACACTATGTCTTAATTACCAATGCTAGAAGTTCATGTGGTAGTATTTTCCAACTTCAAAGGCTTCAGCAGCTTAAACGGCATGAGTGAATCAGATTTGTAAGAACACAGAATGACAACAATGTGGTGTCTTCATATCTTAGAATTGTCAGTTCATTTTTTATTTATTTTACATCAAAGCAAAAATAGGCACACAGAAAAGATAATAGGCTTATTCAGCATTCTTTTCTTCTGTTATCAAAGGAATTGAAAACATCCTCTGTTTCAAGAGCTGGGATTTGGAGCTAGAGTGGAGGTGTTATTTTGAGGTTTTTGTTTATTCTTATTAAAAAGTCAAATGAACTTTGATTTCTTTCCTAAATATCTTTTAGAGTCCTTCTCTTTCTATCTGTGATTTATACCAGCATATTTCCAGTAAAGTCTGTGTCGTTATCCTAGGGGAAGTCTACTGTAGATGGAAGAAAATTTGGGCCATGAAGTGCAGGACCATGGAGAGAATGACATGGAGAATTTTAACTTTACAGAGTCCAGATCAACAGATCATTTGGGTAGTTCTTTATGAATGTAATCAGGCATTTCTTAACATTGAATTCTATCTTATGAGACAGAGAAATAAGAAGATCCATTTTGATGGAATCATTTATCAGATATCAAATAACTTGCTTGGTTCAGTTGTGAAAAACAGCATCATGCTGATAAAGTAATGGTGCATAATCCACAAACTTAAGCATCCAAGTTGGTGGGGATGGCTGGAAGACTGAAGAAACTTTAATCAGGTTGAGGATGGGTAGAGAATGATTCCCCCCGATAAATGTGTCAGTTTTAGAAGACCAATATTTACAATCCTATAGTAATCTACACTGTATTGCAGTAGAAAATGAAGATAGCTCAAATTCTTATACAAATTATGTCAAATAATTATTTAGAAATGAAAAAATACGCAGCATGAGTTTACTCCCTTCTGTTTATTCAATCTAATGAGGATTCTTCTCTATGTCTCTTTTATTGCATGTTGAATTATCTTAAATAAGCATTACTATTTATGAGTGCTCTGTTGGAGTCTAAAGAACTTGATGATTTCTCTGCAATGAAGAATGGTTGAAAGGTCATTACGTTCCTTGCTGTTTTACGAAACCCAGTCTATAATCAGTGCACCAGGTAAAAATGATCTATTTTCCTCAACTGAGGATTGTCAGAGGAGATGGATTCAAAAATGCTTAATTTCTGTACTGTAATAAGGAACAAAAAATATTTTTATTTTTACAAGTGCTCTGGCTGTGACTATAAATGAAAATAATCAGTGTCAGAGAAAATGAGGAAAATATTACAATAAAGCGTATGAAAATAAGGGAGAGGACATGTCACACTGACATAATAATAATATCATAATATGGTTATAAAATGATGGACATATTCTTGTCCAGAGATTTAAAAAAAATAAAAAATAAAATCTTATATGCTTGAAAACTGTTGGAAGTGTTAAGTAATAAGTTTAATAGAGTAGCATGTTTAGCACTGATTTGTTCATACTATTTGTCAGTACTGCCACAGTCAGGACATTATTTTGCATAATGTAAATCTTGCATAGGTGTACATCTTACTCTGGTAAGATTTCAAAGCCCTTTTCCCCAAAGGAAAGGAAAGGAGCCATCATGCTATAATAACTTTTCTTTTGTTCGTTGTGGGGAACTTTTCATTCTTCCTTTACCTTTTCTTTTTAATTTTAAATTTAGGTATTGTTTAATTTAGCAACTCAAAATATCCACTGGTGCATAATATTAAAACAATTGCACAGTGTATTGCACTTGTTCAGGACATGCCTAATCAAGAATCTGTTTAATCTCAGAGAACTGATGTTAAACTAATGGCAATAAGCGTTGTTTAATTGGAATGGTAATTCTGTAAATAGAAGACATCCATCTTCAGTTTTGTCAAATTTGCATCCAAACTTTGCACCCCCCTGAGCACAGATCACACAGCTGAAAAAAAAAAAAAAAAAAAAAGTGAAATGAGAGAACATGCACAATGTGCAATCTCCTCTCTACCTCTACCCTCAGCTCTATCTTGATCGTTCTTGTTTTTTTTCCTTTTCTCTTCCTCTAATGCACACCTATTCCTTACACGTGAAGCACAGTTTGGATTTCTCAAAATTTAAAGAGCAAGCATTGTATGAGGCTCTGAATGAGAAGATCTTAGGCAAAGAAAGGGGAAAGAAAACATCTGTCTCTCCAGCTGACTAATAGTTCCTCTCAGAAACTCAGCTAAGTTTCTTGAAGTCTGCTTCTACTGTGTCATCTATTCTGTGTTCTTTCTCTGCATCCAATACATATTTCTTGACTATTTTCCATTATTTGAAGGAGGTTGTGTAGATTACCAAAAATCTGGTTCGATCTGCAACATTCTGTACATTACACACATGCTCCCAACCCACTCCTTTTCCATGTGAAGAGGGGATGCTTCTCTTCTGCCTTTGTCCGTTTGCTTAATTGCCATGGTTTATCTATTCCCTGGCACTTTCTAAGCTTTCTCTTGCTTAAGGAGGGTGAAAACCCATGTAATTTGCCTTCCCTGGTGCTGGTATAAGTGCTATGAATAAGGAGTAGTGGATGGTCATTTGACTGGATTATATGGTATTATAATATTACTGGAACAAAGCAAAAACCTCATAAGGAACTGTGTGTCAATTCCTCACATTTGAGTGAGCCATATTCTACCGATCTAGACAACTCAGTGCACAAAATCAGAATTTTTTTCCTTTTCTTTCTTACATTAAAGTAGATGCCGGGTCTGTTGTGTCATGCATGCTATGCAAACATGTGCCATGCAATACCCTGGGTAGTTCTGCTTAATGTGATAAATTTTAGGGCCTATGTTTTGCAAAGTACTCTTTGTGATGGATATTAAATTTATGAGCTGGAAATAGAGGGTAAGGCTTTCTTTTTCATCAGTAGAGAATAAAGAAGGCAGTAAAGTTCCTTTTTTTGTCTTGCTAGGTCAAGGCTTGACTTAAACAATGAACAGTGAGAGGCAAGTCTGGTCATTGCGTCTAATGGTGATGGGGATAGGAATTCACTTTCCTCCAGCTTTTGGTAACCTGTCTTAATAAGGCCCTGACCTCTGCTTTCACAGTGTCATGCACAGTAGAAATAACAAACCATGTAAAAGCGAAGTGTGATGGCAGGATCTATTGGGGTTAAATTCTTCCAGCAACCTTTAAAAACTTGATTTTGTAGCAGTAGGAAGAAGCGGGATGTCCATGGCAATCAGTACAGTGATTGTGTCATACAAACTTGCAATAGAATAGGTAATGCTTTTGCTCTCAATTTTGTTCAAGAAAAATGGAGAGAGAGAGAGAGAGAGAGGAGAGTGAGTGATCATTTGCATTAACTATTTTAAGACATCTTTTGAAAAGACTTTGATGCAAAGTTTAATATTTATGAGAAACGGGATCTCAGTCTGTTACTGATATATATCCTCTTCAGCACTAGTTGTCTTTTTTTGCCTTACAAATATTATGATGTTAATCAAGTGAAAACAGATGGGAATATACAAACGTGAGTGAACTTTGCAGTGGGTACTAGCTTGTCCAATTTAGTCCTCAATAACTGCAAAAGTTAACAGAAATTACTTTGCTGTACAGTGATGGCCCAAAATTTTGCTTGAACAGGATCCATTCTTTCACTCACTTCAGTTTAAGTGACCCAAAGTGAATACAGCGTTGCTTCTTTAATTTGTAAGAGTGCTTTCAGATTTAATTAAAGTTTATAAAACTCTTAACTAATCAGATAAAGGGCACAGTATTGAACAAAAGTGTTGTTATCAGTGAAAATTCATGCCCTTCTCAGAAAATAAGTAAATAGATTTTTGAACAGTGTGACCTGTTCGGGTTTTTACAAGTAATAGTATGTGTAGTTGAAGGAGATCTTGCAGCAGAGGTTGAAAAAGATTGCTTTGGTAAACATACTTTAAAAAATAAGAAAAAAAGAATAAGAAAATTTTCATCAAGTCACAAAGTGGTCTGATTTAATACCCACATACACTCCTTTTCTAAAGCATTCATAAATCGGGCTCTAAAATATAATGTAGTTGAGAGGGTTGGTGCTTTATACATGGAAAGAAGAGATTGAATTGTAAGAGAATTAATGATACCATCATTACAGCCTTTAATCTATTTTATAGAGAACTACTTCTTCTGTGAACAATTTGTTCTTTAGAGAAGAATTCTTCAAAATTTTTGAGTAAGCAAATTTTTTGAGGTTTTGCTTCTGAGTGTGAAATGAAGGCATTTTGTTTGGCATCTTCCTGAGGAAAAAGGTAAGATCTGTAACAGTTTCTTTAGTCTAGTGCAGATTACAATGGGTTAATCCCTTTGGAAGCAAGTACAGTAAGTTGCACTCAGGGCGGGTTCAGACTGTAAGTCAGAACCACACAGTGACCAGTCTGATTTGTATTCCTGCCACTAATGCTTGAGTAATTGCAGGTGGAAAGAGGTGTATCACCCTGGACATTATGGAACAAAAAAAGGTTGGATAGCTGACTGCATGAAGAACAACATTTAAACAAATTCTTGATTTCTCAAATAGGATTCTTTGTTGAGTTTCTTAATGAGAAGTTCAGCTGTTTTCATTGATGTAGCTTGGAAGATCTTCTGTTTTTCTTTTTTACACCTTAGCTCATTGCTTTTTATTTTTGTGCACTGAACGTCGGACTCACCTTCTCATTCAGAAGTTTCTTGTGGGGTAATTACTCCAGTCCAATGATTATGCCCAATCTAACAAAGCTAATGAAAACCTGCCCTTCAATCTAAACTGTAATCAGTTTATAACAAGCTCCCTTTTCCTGTGCTTCATTACTGTGACAAAATCTCTTTTTCATACCTCAGAATGATAAGGCAGAATGGAAAAAAATCATTTTCCATTACCAGGCATGCATGAAAGGAAGATGGGATTAAGCATGCAGAATTGATTTATTTGCATTCTTCTACTGGCTTGGTTGCTGCATCTTTGAAAGAAGTTAATATCATGTCTTTGATTTGGCCTCTGGAATCACAGACACTGGCAATCAAGCATGCTTATTACAGCAGTTGAATAATCTAAACAATGGAGTCCCAGTTTATATCGATTAATTTGAAAATGTGGTGGACTTGTAACAAAAAAAGCATTTTGAAATCTGTTAGCTGGACGTGGCAGAGCGAGAAAAATGCATTTTGGAATTGGTTAGCCTTCTTGACAAAGCTACCTTTATATGCTTTTCTTAATGGCTGTGATGATCGCCCTAACCTCATCAGCCAGTTGCTTGTCATGTTTCTCTTTTGCATTCATTATTTCCATTCTTCTTTTTGTTTCTTTCCTGCTTTCCTGAAGGCTGCTCATAGGTAGAGCCATTGGTGTCAGCAGAAAGTGATAACGTAACTATAGATTTCCTATTTGCTCTAACAGTATACAATTCTAATGCTAACTTAATATCTCATATATTTATTTCAAAATTACTTACATATCTCCCAGTTTGATTTCCCTGTTCAGTTTCCATCCTCTAGGAATCCCAGTCTGGTTTCTTTCAGTGTGATTTTGTTCATTCTGGGTCTGCATAGGGAGAATCATTTTTTGGACAACAATAAAGATATGCCAACGTTATTACTTTTTGTTGCTCCTGAAAAGGGACTTTAACCTAACCAAAAATTCTGAATGTATCAAGCAGCTTTCCTATATCAAATTTTTGCACTAAAAAAGCAAAATATGTTTAAAATCTCTCTTTTTACTATAATAGTAGTGTTCTGCATTTTCTGCTCTCAGAATGGAGAGTCATTACCTGACATTACATGGCACTGTACCTTAAGCTGATCACAAGACATCTCCACCTAACAAAATGGTAGCTGGAAGCCTAATAATGATGATGATGATGATGATGATGATAATAATAATAATAATAATAATAATAATAATAATAATAATAATAAT
>JAPSGF010000037.1:5456332-5536707 GCA_035772895.1 Perdix hodgsoniae | reverse complement strand
ATAATAATAATAATAATAATAATAATAATAATAATAATAATAATAATAACAACAACAAAAATTAAGGCCTAGTCAAAACTGGAACCCAACATTTAAATTGTTTTTTGTTCAGTCCCTCAGTGGAGCTTTAATGGAATTACTCTGAAGAGACACCCAGCTAAATGAGAGCCTGATTTGCTCCTGAGCCTCTGAAACTCAGCTGTGGGCTTTCAGTACATTTTTCTGTCTTCCAAGGTATTGAGAGAAAAACAAACAAAAACCCTAAACACCTGAAAATCTGATTTCTCTTTACATATTATTTTTTTTTTTTAATAAGGCAACCTTTTCAGAAATATGACAGTCTAAAATGCTTTAGAATTTGTGAATAAAACTGTATTCATATCTTTCTGCATCTGGTTTTGCACTGGATAGGTACATGTTTTAAATATTAAGCAGAAGCAGCAGAATGTACTCAGGAGGTACAATAGCAGTGGCAGGTATCTCAGCTAAAGTGGAATATTGATCAGGCAATCAGGGAAGCTGCTCTCCTGCCTCTCTGTCTAGAAGAACTTTGATACCCAACTCAATGTTAAAACTGCCAGCCTGTCAGTGATTTCAGATTAAGTGTCTGTACTTCAGGAAAAGGAGTCCATAAATTAACTTCTAATACTGATGACATTCAGAAAGCAAGAGGCTTTCATTGGCATTCATGGTTCAGCACCTTTGGACTGGCAGATTTTAAGCTTGCCTTTGCCATCCAGCCCCACAAGCTACAAAGGGGTTATGACTTTAGCGCTGTAATATTTCAGGCTGCTTTGCAAAAGAAAAAAAGCACTTAGTTACAATTTCAGGCAGCTAGCAAAAGGCAGAATAAACCAGCAATGTGGCTTTTTCTTTAGTAAATGTGCTGTTTGAGGTAAGCCCGCAGAAAGCCCATTTCCTATATCATCGTATTCAAGCAGCAGAATTTGCCTTTTGATTAGTGTTGGAATAGGGCAGTTTTAGGGTCTTCGTTCACTCAGTGGTAGGCATCTGAAAATAAGACAATCATATACAAAGCTGCTGAGTAGAAATGTTTGACTTTTGGCAGTCTGCACCACTTACCTGAGCCTCATCTTTTTTCAGAATTAACAGTGAAAGTGAAGTAGAACTGTTTGTTGGAGGCCAAGTAACTGTATACAGAAATCCTGCTGTTGGTGACCACTGCCATAACATTGCAAGCAATGAGAATTTTAGTTTAACTTCCATGTTAATAATTTCTCATGTGTGTTCCTGTAATTTCTTTAAGAGGGCAAAAGTGGTGAAATACAAGACTGATTATTATAAAAAAAAAAAAAAAAAAAGTGTACATTTTCTTCTAGCATTTCTAAAGCAACTTATAAAAGACAATGATAAAAAGTTAAAGTCCTACTTAATATTCTACAGACAAGTCAGGTCTTGGATGAAAACATGTTTTCATTCTATCCTATATTTTAGAACTCCTTTTTTAAGTGTTTATGTGTAATTTAAACAAGGATGCCATATCTACATACCATATCCTGACTAAAATTCATACTACCTCTGCAGTAAGGAAAATATTCTTGCCACATCCTGCAGTAAAATTCTTATATAATTAGGAACAAGAACGTGGCTCTCCAAGTTTATTGTTTCTCCAGGAAGTAAGTCAAAAGCATCAGAAGCTTCCAAATATGGAAGCTGAGCTTTGATCTATTGAACAGTGAGCAGATGAAGCAGTTTCATGGAATCTAAAAGGAAAATATGAAAAGCAACTTTATACAAACATTACCTGACTACGCAAAGAAACATTTTCAAGTTCTTATTTAACAAAAAGAGCAAACATACATCTTTGAGTATTTCCAAAGTACCAGAAATTCAAGCAACTGGGAAATCAAGGACTGTACTTAAAGTATAACATTCAAAAAGAGAAACATGAGATAACTGAGGAGTTACAATTGCTAAACACAGCCAACAGAAAAGGTACTAAGTTTATATTTCATATGTGTTGCTTCTCCAGTGGCATGCATAGCTATTTTATGTTCAGAGACGCTGATCATGTATTTAAATGATGAATCACATGAATTTCTGCCCATGCACTCACAATAGCTTTTCCCAGAGCAGGCTCCAGAAGAGCTGGCTGGCTGTTTTGTTTGGACTCTGACTGGTAAAGTACAAATTATCTCTGGTTATTGATGTGTTTCTCTGGATTAAAGGTGTACTGGAATTAGAAATAGTCTGTAAAGAATAAAATGTTACAGTCCTGTAAATATTCATGGCATCATCACAGTGAGG
Source organism: Perdix hodgsoniae (assembly GCA_035772895.1). Classification (NCBI taxonomy): domain Eukaryota; kingdom Metazoa; phylum Chordata; class Aves; order Galliformes; family Phasianidae; genus Perdix; species Perdix hodgsoniae. Next base: position 5,534,439 of record JAPSGF010000037.1, on the reverse strand, counting down.
AAATCAAATGCAGACTTTTTTTTCTGAACAGCTTAATTCTTGTGACTTTGTACTCAAAGTGCAGTCACACAATTCCTTATTTCCTTCATATTCATAATTGTAGCTCCTAATTATTTGAGGTCATTATGTGTCTTCTTTCTTCCAGTGGTCAAAAATACTAATTCTCTTCATGAATAATTTATTTTAACAATTGATTGGGTAATAAGTGAAATGACTGGATATATTTTTTTCACTGGAAAATACTATACCATGTAGTCATGAATACGGTCAGTCATATACAGATATGAAATTATTTTGAAAAAGAAGTAGTTACAAGTAATTGTCAGTCACAAGATTGGTTATTTCATTATTATTGTACATGAAATTCACTCTCAGAGGATAATTTTTGAGCTGTAATACAATATGCATACATCTGTGCTTGTATGGTAAGAAGACATTTTTTTATCTTTATTTACATATTTAATTCTTGGGTAAATGAAGAGAGAGAGAAATTCTTATCCTTTATATATTTTTGTTGTATTATTGAAGGTTTATTTATACCAGAAGTCCTCCTCCTAATTCTGTTAGATACTGTCACATTGTGCTGGATATTATATACATATCTGATGAAAGGAAGTTCTTGTACAGATGATCTCAGCCATAATCAGCAAAGTAGATAATGAGTGGCAGAGGTGCAGGGAGCCACAATTACCTGCCTGAGTAATGGATTCTATAGCAGAAATCAGGAATTGTATTTTCCTGTTTATTGCTTTACTCCAATGGGCTATGCTGTGCTAATTGCCTAAACATTTGCACAAAATCAGAGTTCTAGCTGCTTCCTTTGATGTTTTTTAAAAGTTCAAAATATGTGGTCTTGAACTTTCAGTGAGATTTATCTGAAAGGATTCCTGTTTCTATTAAATTCCCACTGGCGTTCTTTTTAGAGACAATCCTTAATTTTCAGTAAATGCTGGTATTTGCTTCCTAACATTTCGCTTAAAAACAAACAGCAAAGAAAGTCTATGCATACATTCAGTTTCTCTTGAGTTTGGAATGCAAAATATCAAGTGAACCAAAGAGTAAATTTTAAGTCTACAGAGAGTTTGATATTTCTGAGAATTTCATGATCTTTGAAGACTGTGTAGGGATGCTCACAGAAAGAAAAAAAGTAGCAGTGTTTGACAGTGATTTGATATCTGAATCATTTGTTTAGTACTGCAAAATATAGTCATGCTCCTTTGCACTTGCTTCATTTCTCTCCTAGGAATGAGCATAGCCTGTAACAATGAGAATCTGCCAAACATATTATGACACTACAGATTGTTAGTCTCTTTCTAGACCTACAGTAAATCTTTTACAGGGACAATCTGTGCCCGTTGCCTGCTGTTACTGAATTGCAAGCAAAAGGGCTGGCTGAGAACAATCTCAGTCTCCTAGAAATGATCATGCCTGTAGGAAGAAACAATCTCTGCATAATTTGACTGACAAGTTATCTGCTGGCTGACCTAAAAGAGAGAAAATGCACAGTAAACTTGAAGGGTTAAACTTTTAAGTATGAAAGTCTAATAGGTAGACCTCAACATGTTCTAGAGTCTTTTTTTTTTTCCCTGTTTCTTTTTTTATGCTAATCTGTGTTTTTACAGTTTGCTGCTGGAATGGTATCAGTATATTTATGGCTACATTTATCATTTCAGTTTGAATCTTAATTACTTTTTTTGAAATTTAAATGTGGTAATATTTTAAAATATATTTTTAAAACATTCCTTTTATTTCCCAGATAAAGCAGTCCCATTTATATTAACTCTGTGTTGCTCAGTGGATGAAGTATATGACTCAAATGTTCATGTGTCTCTCATTCTGCTTGGAAGCAGTTCTCTGCCAGTTCTAGTTTAGCATTCTTTCATAGTCTCTGTAAATACTCCACCCATCCCTCCTCTCTGAGCAGTACACCATGTATCTGTTTGCACTGCAAAACTGAGTTGAAAAAGTAAAAATAAAAATTTTAATTTCCATAGAAAAGTAATTCTGAAAATTCATGTGTGGTCATTGTCAAATCCACGTGTTTGGTTCAACGCTGACAGAAAAGGGCTAAAGAGGTAACATTAAGTAGACTCTAAAATAAAAATTTACTTGAATTTCTTGGAAAAAATAATAAAAGCTCATGGTGGAAAAACTTAGGCTTTGTGATGGATAATTTTAACTCCACTAATTATTTTTATTTAATGGTTCTAATTGCAAGGTTTTTGCTAATGCATTTTTATTTTTATCCTTTTTGTTTGTTTATTGTTGTTTCTTGAGATCATAATTTCAGAAGAAACTGCTGAAGTATGACTACAACCCTCAAGCCAGACTGTTCTTTGTTCTCCTTCATTGTTCCACTTGTTTTTTGACATTTGGGCTACTTTGTACTCAGCAATGAAAAATGAATAGGAAAAAAAAAAAAAATCACACCATTTTTCAAAGACAGAATTGGTTGATCTTGTATGTATGAGCTTTGTTGCCATCCTGTAATCATGGCAATACTTAGCTCAGCGTATGTGCTGTGCTTTGAGATTGCACTGTAAATAACATTTTTGATTCAGTAATGAAACAGTTATAAAAATGAATTGTACCATGGAAGAGTTAAAATAAAGAGCTGGTAGGGTGACTGAAGGGTGCCTGGGGTTTTAAGAAATTGCTTTTTCTTTCTTAAAAATGTGCTGTAGTTAAACAGGGTGGGGAAGTACACATGTTCCTGAGGTACTCTTAAGCTTAATTTACTGGTGGCAGGGGAATTCAAGCAGTTTGATGTTACAATGCTTTGGCAGTTGAGACTTTGTAACATGAAAATCAACCATGAGAATACTTCCTGTGTTCCATTACTTCAAATAGAGTATATGCAGATATTTTCTAGAAGATGTAGCAAAGTAGAAAGCATATCCCTGAACACAGAAAGAACAGAAGGTGTCTGGCTGTTAGACCAGTGCTGGTAACATTTAGGTTTTCTGCTGCTTCATACATTTTTAGAAAGAGGTTGTATTTCATTTTATTTAGAAAAAAAAATGCTAGACGTGTTTTTAATCCCTGGTTTCTGGAAACCTTTTTGCCTTTCCACAGAAACAATCAGGCTGAAAGCAAACAGAAAACCAACTTTTATTTGATGCAATGCGTGGATCAGCAGCATGCCATAATCAGTAAAAGTAATGCTGAAGATTAGCCCCAGGTTGCAGTACAAGCAGAATTCTGGAATTCATGTAGTGATCTTGCCTCCATTATAAAATTTTGTCTCTCAAGCACCTAACAAATGGATGAAATTATGTAATGAGAGTGTAATAAGAAGACGTGCAGGGGTGGGGGGAGAACACCAATAGTGCTTGGACGTGGGATAGGGCAGGGAAGTTGCCAACAGAACACCAAAAGGAGCATAAAGATTTCAGTTCTCCGAGGAAAACTGCAACCCAACTGAAGCTGAAAGGGGAAGTTCTCTGAGAATGATAGAAAATATAGAATAATTAGGAAATTAAAAATAAATAAAAAGATTCCTTTGCTTATAAATAGAACTAAGGGAGACAACTTTTTTTACCACAGACTACAGAAGAATTTCTATAAGAGGCAGCTGATGTCCAGTACTTTCCTAAGCTTGATAGATCAGCAGGGTTCTGGCAGGTTCTGCTGGAAAAACAATGTTTATTTTTAAGCATCCCATCTGGGAGATGGTCTTTCTTAAGACTGCAGTTTGTGTTGTGCTTGACAGCTAAATTGATGTACAGGAAAATATGAAAAACTCCTCCTATTTTAACTAGATTATGCTTTGATCTGGATAAGAAAAATTTATTTAATAGAAAAACATGACCTGGAACAGTGAGTAGGTTTGTATAAAGTTGAAGTTCCTGGGATAAGACTAAATAGAAATATCTATCTGGAAGGTATGTTGATATATGACTGTTAACACAGATCACATCAAGGCTATCAGCAATGTTTCTTTCCTGATCATTGTAAGACATTGTAAGATGATGGTTGGCTCTAGAAATTGTACTTTGTTTGAATTACAGACTAGAAATCCAGATAATGTCTCCTACATTGGTGTCCAATGGACACTGAATGCAATTCTTAGTAAACAAGAGAAGGTAGCTAAAACAATATGACAGCAATTGCAAATATAAGCTGTCCACCTCTACGAAGGCTGCTGATCTTTTTGTAACACAAAAGTAACTCTAAAGACCTATGTCTTTTATGTCCTTTTCACTATCAAAAATAGAATGCCCTTATTCTCAGGTAAGGTGGGAAGTCTATCTTCCATATTCTAAGGACCAAGTTATTGATTTCTTTTCTGTTAGGAAAGCTCTCTGTGGCTGACTTCTTTAGCCGAAGGTAAATAGAATGTATTTTCCTATGAATATGCAGTTTGTATACAAGATATTCTTTTCAACTATAAACACCAATGAAAGTAAGGCTCCAGAAAAAATAATAACTTTCACAGGTATTTGCAGCACAGTGTGAGTGCCTGCTTGCTCTTTTTCTGTTCCTTTTCACTGTTATTGCAAAGTGCTGCAAAAGAAAAAAGAAACCCTGAATTTCCACATCCCATTCTGCTGTACATTTTTTCTGTTTCTGTCACCAGCTGTCAATACTTAGTAGATTCAGCACAGTCACTTTGACATTGAAAGAAAGTAATTGTAATTCAACTCAAAACTAAACAATAAATGTGTAAATGACAATTGCCATTGTCAAATCTGCTTTAGGCAGAACAGAATTAAGCCTCAGTACAGAACAGTGGGCATAGGAAAATAGCTGTCTTCTGTTACTAGTAAAAGGTGACAACATAAAGGAAATCCTCCTAGTACTAATCAGTATTTGTTAAAAGTCTTCAGAATGACCATTTGTATTGTGTGTAAAATGGCTAAAAGCTATATACTTAAGTGACTGTTTATAGTAAAACAGAACATATACTGGATATGTTTCATTCAATGTGTTAACCTAGTTTCTGTCAAAAATAGGAGTAATTATTTTGAGACTTTAGAAAAAAGTGAAACTACAGCTTTTTTCCAGCTTCAGTACTTCACAAACTGTACTGGTTGCCCATCTCTTTCTCTACTGAAGTCTAATGTAAATCTTCAGATTGTGCATGAGTGATGTTTAGCCTACTGAAATGTAATTCAGGGATTCATGAATAATGGGAAGTTAAAGGGACTTGCTGTATTTCTTCTCTGTATACATGAGCTGCACAGCACAGACAGCAAGCAGAAAGTTTCTAGCTGCTTTATAGGTCCACCTTCTAAGGCTAATGTTTTTATACTACAGGATGAATGATGTGGTTATTGGGAGGATAAGAAAAATAATAAAGACAAAGACCATTGGGAAACACCCACACATAGACAGTGGACAAAGAAAGGTAAGACCAGTTCTAGGACCCAGTCAGTGCTATCTTGATTGCAAAAGCCAAATGAGGAGTGACTTTTCATTCTGTGCTTGTATAATACACACTAACTAGATTGCCTAGTCAATGGTAAGGATCACAATACAACTGAGTAGCATAACAATTAAGTTTAATGTCCAACATTGTGAGAGTTAAATATATCATTCTTCATGGAAAGAGAAATATATAGATATATAGATAAATATCACTGACCACATTTTATAGAAGGAGGAGTATATGATTCAAATACTTTGTGGAAGTGTGAGATATTCTGATATCTGTAGTAATACTCTCCAGTAGATTAATTCACTATAGGTATTAACCAGCCACAGTACACTGAACACTTAATAATGATATGAAGATACTCCATTCTCAAACTTGAGATTAAGTCTTTTGATGTTTTATTGTGGCTTTAATAAGCAGTTTTTAATATATAATTGTTGAATTCACAAGGAAGAAGAATAACAGTAAAAACTTAAGCTCAAGTTTTCAAAAGTAAATCTTGTATACCCACTTTCTGTGATACTTCTTAGGAGAATTACTATTGTACAGATGGAGAGCAAGGATCATGCTTTAAAGGTTCTCAGATTTAGGAGGCTGTTTCTTATGACTAAAGGCAGGAGGTTGAAGGCCACTTCATTCTTCCTATAATCTAATCTCTCTGAATTGGTCTGAAATCTCTCAAGTCTGAACTATATTTGTTTCTAGTTGTTTCCATCAGTTATTGTTCCAGTACATAGACTAAAGAAGTCGGGCTAATGCTTTACAAAGTGTACATCATTCTGAGGTTAAATATCAATAAACAACAGCCAATTGCCATGCCGAGGAAACTTATGCAGAGTTCAGGGCGATGATAAATTCAGCTTTATTCAGTAACCTAATAGCTTCTTGGAATGAAAGGTTATTTCACCTATAAACATCTGCTTTTAATCTGGTTTTGCACTATGACTTTTTAAACGACACCATCATGTTTTGAACTTTATCTAGTAGACCTGTTCAGATTTGATCAAAATTGTTAATACTGCACTGCTTTTTGCTACTCAGAAAAATGATAGTTTAGAGCGATGTGTTTTTATTGCCTTATTTTTGACACTTTTTTTTTTTTAATACCTCTATCTAGTCAATGGTACAGAATAATATGGTAAAGTTCAGGCCGTGTTTGTTATTCTTTATTTATAAATTATATGACTCACTAAAATGAAGACTAAATTAAAAACTCTCTTTTACTAAAGGTTAGTTGAGATTGTATATCCAAAATAAAACTTTAATGTGTTAAGTCTTCCTCTAAATAGCTAGTAAAGTACTGCATTTGAAAGCTGATATTTTTACTGAGAACACTAAATGGCACAAAACTTGGTGTGCAAATCTCCACTGTGTGGGTGTTGCAGATCATAACTGCTATGGCAATTAATATTCAAATGTTTATTATTATGCAAAGATTTCTATCATTCTCAAGACAAAGTATTCTCGGAAATAATGATGTTGTTGATTCTCTCTTAATGTGGAGACAACAGCCCCAGTTTTAAGTGTGATGTAGAATATACATATGAATAGGTGATGGCAGTTAGAGATGACCTGTCTTCTAGTCTGTGAATTTCTGAATTTGAGTTGGGAAGGTCATTCATTAATATCATTCAGCTAACAAGTGAGCAATTTCATGGAATTCATTATAGTCCCAGAGCACCAGTGCCTGCATTTATTAGTTTCAATATGCAAAATCTATTACTATTCATCATCTCCAGTCAACAGCTGAGAAAAGAATTCTACATACTGTTTGTCAGTTACAGTAAAAGATCTGGTTGGTGCCTTATCATAATAGTGAGTTTCCAAACAGATATAAGCTCAGGTTTCTCTTGTGGTGATTCTGCTGTCAGGTGGTATCTTGCCTTAGATGGATATAGTGTGTCTCTCTCAATAACTTGCTTTTCTTCAGAAATCATCTGTACAAACCTCTTGCATTTAGAGAATAATTTCCATAGCAGAAGAATATTTTAGGAGTTGTGAAATATATCTTCATTGCTTCTATGTGAACTTTTTAAATGAGTTTTTAAACACAGAAGTCCTTAGGTATTGTCTGAGTAGTTAAAGGTCTCTCTCTCTTAACTCTTCAGTTATTCAATTTGCGAACATCCTTTGCACTATGGTATCTGTTTGACTGGTGGCTTATGGTACCCTGCACTAAGTTCTGCTAGGTTCCTGTGCTCTTCACTGCTACAGACACAAGGGCACCTAATGATCTGAGTCTTGAAGCTAACCCTAAAAATGGAATGTACATTAAAGTTTTGCAAAATTTTACATTTATGCACTTATCTTACTGGGATCTGCAGACTTGAGTCAAAGACCAGGAGCAAAAAGGTTCTTACATGATTTATCTAACTGACATAACTTTCCAGTATCCTTACCTTCTTTCTGTAAACACAGATTTATACAGGTAGGTACCTCCTTTGTTTCTTAAAAGGGGGCCTAGACAGGCCTGATTTAAGTCATACTAATGAATACCTAGGGCAGGGGGAATGGTATTTCCAAGGCAAATGGTCAAGCATGCATTTAGTCACTACTGAAAAGCTTAATTCAGCACACATAAACAAAGATATAAATAGGCAAGCTCATTAATGTTCTTTATGGCATAACATTTGTAATTAATAATGAAAAGGTTTCATGCATCCACTGATATTTTGAATTGAATTAAAATCTCAAGAAAACAAGTTCACTGTGGGAGAGTTGAGTGAGAAATATATAGTATCTAGGTTTTACTCGTGCTACTAGTTATGCAAATGAGTAAGAAATGTTCTATGAATGAAGCAGAGATTAAAAAAAAGTTGCAAGCTGCTGTTAGAAAAAAAAAAAAATGTATAGAAAAGAGTATGACCAAAGATCAAGCAATGAAGTAGAGTGAAAACTGAAAGATCAATGTGGCCTAGGGCTGCTAAACTCTCTGTTTTCAAGCACAAAGTAAATCCAAGCATAAGCTCTGTTTACTATAAAGAACTTGTGTCCACTTTCTACATTAGGTTCTCCATTACATAGCAAAAAGTGACCTTTAAACTACCTTGACAGATAGCAGCTGACTAGAAAATTACAGTCATTAACAGAATATCTAGAGAGCAGACTATTGTTAAAAAAAAAAAAAGGCAGATGTTAACAATTTGCAAACCCAAAAGACAGCTACAATAAAACCCCACATTTCTAGTGCTCTGAAAAACTGCTATTGAGATTCAGCACAGTACACAAGAACAATTTTTTCCATTTTTAAATCCAAGTTTTATGTGGACAAACCTAGAAAATATTCAGATTATTCAAACAAGAAATTGTTATAAGTGCTGTGACTTTTATCTGCAGAAAATAAAGATTGTAAATGAAGCCAGTTTATTCTTGTCCAGTCCAAGTAATTCTGTTATTTGAAAAGTAGAATTAAATATTTAATATTCTCATTTTAAAACCAATGAAAAGAAAAAAAATCTAGAAACAGTGCTTTTAGAATTTCTCTTCTAGATGATAGCTGGCCCAAAGAACAAAGCCAATTAATTTAAGCCTTTCTTTCTCAATTTCTGCATTGGTACAGGCAAAATTTTCTTTATTAATGAACGTAGCCAAGGCTACATTATGCAGATTCTTGCTCTGTTTATAAAGCAAGGAGAACTATACCACTAGATCAAAATAGATTTCTGAGCCAGGTTAGTTTATTATCCAGAAAAGAAATCAGGTAGAATCATTCATTGTTTAGTTTTAAGTGATGTCAACTAACAGAGGAAAGACAAAACTAAGCAATACTGAAGCTTGTAATGCCATAATCTTGTTCATTATTGCCAACATTATTAACAACTCATGCCAACATTATTAACAACAATAAAGAGATAAATTTCAAGTGGAGCAGAAAGTTGCAGATAAACAATGAATTTATCAGGAATTCATGGACAGCAGGAATGGCAGCATGTAACAAAAGTGGGTATCTTCTTTTGCATGCTACCTCACCTGAACTGTTTCACAGAGTTTGGGCACTTTCCTACCGAAAAGGTAATAAAAATTGGAAAGAATTTAGAGTAAGACCAAGAAAGAGGAAAAAGAAGTAACACAGGAGGAGAAAACCAAACTGAAACTAATAATGTAAAACTATGAGTATACTATTAAAAAAAAAAATTAAAAAAAATTGCAAAATACAGCTGTAGTAAGTAGAAAATGGTTCAATATTTCACACACACACACAAAGTGTGGAAGTCCTACATTCTAAATCTGGCTTAGACAAGTGAAAAATATATTCTACATGTGAAGAGAATGCAATTTAATGAACTAGCGAAGCTTCTTCCTTTTCTTAGATATATCTCTTCTTTGCTTCATAAGTTACTGAAAATACATGAAAGATTATAACTACTCTTAATATGTGAGGCTTGGCAAACAAACTTTAACGTTAAAAGAAATGTTATGATTCCTTATATGAAAGACTTTGTCATAAAATTTGTTTTGTTAGAAAGCTCATTTTTACATAAATCAAAGCCACATTTTTTCTTTCTGTCTTATTTGAGGCATCCCACTGTCTGCAAATATCCTTGAGTGGAGGCCTCTCCTCCAGATGTTTCAGGAATGTAGCCTTTCTCTCCTTTTTTTTTTTTTTTTTTTTTTTTTTTTTTTAATCACTAATTGCTGTATCTTTTAAGGTGGATGGTTAAAAGTTAAGTGCTTGAGAGAATGTGACTGGGCCATGTCAAATTAAGGCCAGCAAGGGTACAAGCTGGGACAGTAACTCATGTATTCTTCTGATTACTGACCCTGAACTTGCCTTATAGTCCTTCCCATAAATTATGATAGCCTGAAAAGAATTACGATGAAATATTGTTTTGGGCAGCATCAGGCTTCCCCTCGAGTCTTAACAGAGACACACTTGGAAGCAGAGTGGATTTCCTTTGGATCCTCTCATTCTTCAAATACAAAGCTTGAAGCATTTCAGTTTTGGGCTTCTATCCCGTTCATCTCCTTGTTCTTCTTAAGGGTTTCCTGAAACTTCCTGTCTCCTGTATTACTAAATCAAGCAAACTGCAATGCCTGGATTAGCTTGTTACTTTGTCGCTACCTTTTATTAAGAGCAAACTGCCTAGATACTTGTCAAGATTTCATTTTCTTGGTTGGTGGACTTTGTGTTTCTTTAACTGCATCATCTTAAAGAGTTTTTCTGCAAATATCAGGTGACAGCTTTGATGAGGAGCTATGGAAGGCTCTCCCTGACCTCTCTTATACCACAGAATCATTGTTTATAATGATGTGCTTATGTAAAGCTAAGGAAAATTCCATACTCTTGACAATGCCTGCGAATGACTATACTGGTATACCAAGTACTCATACTGAACAAAAGGAAAAGAACAATATGCAGGAAATCTAAATGCAGTGAATTCTTAAGAACTAAAAATACTTGTGTAGGAAATGAAAGAATTATTGGTTTCATGTGAATTTGCACTCTACTTCTGATCACTGCATGGACTGAGCGTTCATATTAGCTTCTTTGGCTGAAGTACATTAATTCCTGTTGTCACTACCACTCTTCTGATTAAAATAAAATCGGCAATTTTATTTCAGGCAACTTCCTGCTTATGTATCACAAGTGGGATTACAGGCTTACGTGACCAAAAGGAGAAAATACTGTCCTTCCTTACTAACCTCTGAAAGCTGTTAGAAGGGAATAACTGACCCAGCCTCCTCCTGCTTTTGTTTATAGTTGGAAGTTTCTGTGAACAGCAGTCAGGCAAGGGTATGAGAATGGACTGAAATAAACAGGGGTAAGGTGTAACTTTGAAGTATTTCATTTGTCTTCTCTATTTTTATCATTATTTGTAACACTATTTTATCATGCTTCATAAGCACATTCAAACAGTAATTAGTTCTAATTTGTTTTCTGAAAATATAACGTAAATAAAATTTTAATCGATTTTCATGCATCTGATTCACTGTTAATAGGTGCCTTATTTTTAAAATCAACAGCATACTCAACAGAATATGATATTATATCTACCATAAATAAAAACAGTTTAAGTAAGTGGAATCTGTGTAAAATAAACACAAGATAGATTCCACAAAAATAATAAGCCCATTTCTCCATCCCAACCAAGGCTTATGAATATGAGCCTTTAGGGAGTACGAAAACTACTTGAAGACATCAGTTCTCTTGATACTGGCTCGTGTTTGCCTGCAATTATCACTTTGCAGGCCTGACAATTTACTTCTTGTGTTTGAAAATGAGAATAGTAATCTGTAACTAAACAGAGAAATATAACAGAAATATGTAGATTTAAAAAAAAAGATCAGGTAGTAGGTTCCAGATATTTTTTTATTTCCCTGTGCAATTTTTATTTTTTTTTCCTTTTCATCTTTTCTTGTGCCTGATTGGAGGTATGTACAAAAAAATAAAGGTCTAGGTCACTTAGGGCCTGACTTGCGTTTGAAAGCCAGAAGGGCCTGTACTCCTAAATCAGTTACTTGTGCTTGGGAATCCCTACACAATCCTCTAACTACATACAAATTAAATGTGACCCTAGTTCAAAAGATAAATTTCATTGTATAAATTAATTCTACAGTTTTGCTTTGTCTGTAGCTGAGCTAGACAGACTGCTAGAATGTCATCAAGAGGTGTAAGCGATGCTGGTTTTTATTTAATAGATTTCTGCCATTTCTATCCCTATAGCAACAGTGCAGCCCTCATTCATATTAATTAGCTCTTAATTCAGAAGCTTTATGGCAATTTGAATGATAGCACATAAAACATAATTATTTTGTTATTACCTTTGTCAGTTATTTGTGAATTTCTCTAAAGGACAGCTTAGTTTTGGTTTTGATGCATCATGGAGATAAAGAAGCTTTATATGAACATGAACATAAATTTGCAATCTTGTTATTTGGGAGGGTGGGGTTTATGTGGCTTTTTTTTTTTTTTTTTTTTCCCTTTTTCAACTTTTTCTCTTAGGCAGGAAAATCTGTTATGAAAGCAGAAAAATAAGAATATTCTTACCCTCCTGTTTCTTTATGAATAACCTGTTTCCAATTTCTATTTCAACTTTACCAGACTCAGTAATTGCTGAGTTAGGTGCATGAAAAGAATCCACGAACAAAAAAAAAAGCTGTAGGTATTCAGTGTTGTGGTGATACTATGCAGAGAATGAGTAATAGAGCATATACCAAATCCTTCCATTTGATTCCCACATATAGAAAAGTCAAAGGGCAGATTTCCTACTGGAATATGTTGAATCTATTAATGTTTATGATGGAAACCAGGCAGGCAGGCCACTTGGTTACCTTCCAGATGTTTACAGTGGGCAAACTGCCCAGGCCAGCTAGCTATTCACTGAGTGCTTTGATTCTGGATTGGAAGACTCCACAGATTTCACATCCTGAATGCCTTGACTTTCAGTCTTGTGTCTGTGTTTTATTCCAGTCTGATAACTGACATTCTTACTGTTCACTAGAAGTGGACTGAATAACTGATAAAGTCTACTTCTGTAAAACTCTACATTTGTATATTAAATTTCATATTATGAAATCACTATAGCTGTGTATGTCATGGAAAGTGGAAGGCCTTCACTGTGTGTATAACTATACACACATATATAGGTATTTACATATATTCTGTGTATGCACATATATATTCTTATATAGATATTATGCTAAATAAACAGCTTCAAGTATTTAATATATAATTTGCCAAAACTGGAAATTCCCCTTACTGGGGAGGTCACCTAATTGGCTGTTTAATGAAACACAGTAAATACAAAGTGAAATTGCCACTACAATTGTTATAACAGTAGTAAGGAATAAGAGTGCAACTGATTTGAATATATATTTAGAAGTATTCAATAAATAATGAGTAAAAAATAAAAATGTTAGAAGAATGAAAATGTAAATCTATGTTACAATCAAAAAATTGAAAAACTAATCAGACTGCATAATTAAACCATTAATGTTCGGCTTGCCAAAGTTAAAAGGAAACAGTTCTCCACACTAGGAACAGTTAAACTGATATATGGCTGAAAAATGAAATTTCAAGGTTTTCAAAAGTCTAGTAATAAGTTTGCACACATGGAATATGGATCAATCAGTTCTTCATTTTTTCTACCAAAAAATGTTTTGTGAAATGTCTATATTCTAATTTATTTGCATGTTTCAGTATCTGTTCAGCTTTCTGAATATGCCCATCAACACATGAAATCTTACTGAGTCTTTGCAAAACATCTTGCAATTTTCAATACAGGGAGAATTTTCACTGTTATTGCAAAATCAGGTGATCAAATCCAAGGGCATGTACAGATGCACAAAAATTACTTATACACGAAACATACTTATGTGAAATTAAGTGTGAGAACTTAAAATTGAATTCAACACCTTTACCAGAGTGGGAAGATATTTAAAAGCACTGAAGATTTATGTCATGGCTCTCGGTGCTGTATAGTTGTAAATTTATTGTAGATGCTTGCCGATCCTCAGTTACCTTCCTTTTGGATTTTGATCATAAATGTGAATGGCTAAGAATCATGGATCTGTAATAAGGATGGAAAGCGATACAGTGAGGGCTTTAATCAAAGCCCTAGGATAATCTTGGAATGCCAGTAATTTTCTAATCCTAAATTGTTACACTAACGCTAAAACTTTGAAAGATACATAAAAGCAGAACTTGTTGCAACAGTGGGAGTGCAGTCATGTATAAAATCCAGAAGTTGACCAATTTAGTGGCTTCCTCCAAATTTTTAGGCTTTAGTAATTCTTTATTTTGAAATGTGACAAAATACAGAAAGTTTAAAAATGAATACCTGTATTGTGTGTGGAAAACACAAAATCACCTACCAGAACTATCAATCCCAGCCTACAGCTAACGTTAATTTTTTGTTTGTTTGTTTCTAAAGGCAAATGATGAATTTTAATCTGATTCTGATTTTGGATCTCTCAGATCAACTTTTTCCAGATTAATAACTGCTGTTCTAGATCCAAGCAAGGCACTGTGCAACTTGCAGTAAATCATTTGGCCTTTAAAACTAATAAAATATTGCCGTTCTCACAACACCTTTCAAGAGAATATCTGGGGGTCATAATTCAGGACTGTAGGCTGCCTCACTAAGCAGTACGGTGTAGACGACAATAATAGTTTGCTTATTAGAAATTAAATTAGCTGAGCAATCCTTAAATAGGACAGAGAAAGACTGTTCTGAAGTGAAATGTATCTGTTTTTGACTTTTAAAATGGCCCAAATTGCCTATATTCCTAAAAATGTTACTACTATTTTTGAGAGGAACCCTATTTTCTTTAATGATTGTTATAGAAATTTCCACAATATGCTGAAGTAACTTCTCTCAGGTCACTGTTTTCTTCTCCTTTCTGACATTCAGCCACTGGTTTATTAGTTCACTGCTATGGCATGAGAGGGTTAGGGGAGTCATCTTTCAACACTCTCCTGCATAGTTTTATTTTTTTGTCATAAGTAGTGCTGTTTACCATGTGATATACAACTTGACAGTATTCAGCTTTTACTGATTTCTGTCTTTAAGCAAATGAGACATTAAAATTGACCATATTTTTTTTATTTTAAATGTTTGCTTGATTAGAATTCTGGTTAAATGCAACTACCTCAGATAATCTATCCTTACAAAAGCTCTGTCAAAAAAAAAAAAAAAAAAAAGATTCTTGACATGGTTAACATCTCTGGAGGTAATTCCATGTAATTGAGTCTTAAACCTATTCTAATTTATATGTAGCCACTGAACAGAAGCAGTGAAATTTTAAAAGCTGTATTGAGCTTGGACTCAGGAGACCTAGGCTCAAAAATTCCCACATTCTCTTCTTTATGCTGTGCAATGGGACTGGTGTAAAAGAAAGTAACAAACCCTCTTAGAAGCTGGTCCTACAGTAGTACTGCCAGAGAACTGGTGGTGTTGCAACACTGATGGCAGTTCAAAACTGAGATAATAAAATGAGGTTAAAGTTAAATTTAGACCACATTTTCTCTTGGCTTGAATTTGTTAGCTGACTGTCCCTGGCCTGTAATCTGCTGTTGTCCTGCTACATAACATGGAATACATTCCTTCAAAAGTATGGGTTAGTATTTCCACTGTCTGTCTTGACTTTTTAAATCACATTTGCTGTCGGACTCCAACTCATTCTCATTGTATATGTGCTGTGTGCTATGCCTGACCCATGTTTTCAGGTGAAATGATAGATTATCACTTTACAGAATGTAAATGAGATTTCTATAGCCATTGTGTTTCAAGACCAAATGATAGTGTGGAGGCTAACTTTAATACCAAAGCATTTAAATCTCAGCTATTCTCAATTTTACAAATTGCTTTCCTGTTCTGTGGCAGCAGTGGCATGGCTCAGGACAAGTCAGGGAGTTTATCCTAGTGCCTGCAGTCATGTTGTAGTCACACACAGTATAGCCCCAGTGCAGGGCAGGGGGAGATTCTCCCCTTGTCTCTTGGGGATATCTGGATGTTGAAAAGAGGGGCTCAAACCCCGCTGCAGGGTCATGGGGTCCCATTGCATCCCATGCTTTTTTATCTGCTCTTTTATCCCCAGCATCTCCTTCAACCAAACTCTCCTCGGGAAGGAATCTAGTTTCCTTCTGGAGTTTCCTCTCTAGGAAACATCCATTGTTTTCTAGGAATTTCTCCAGCATGTTTCCTCCAATGAATTCTTCTGTTTAAAACTTTTCTAGGTATTTTGCAGTCTAGATTTTTTTCTCGGTGCAAAGGCGTAAGGAACTGAAAACAGTTTGCATAGTTATATTTACTCAATCATGGGTGGCTGGATGGAAAGAAATAAGCTAAAGAAAATAGGTTGTGAAATACAGTAGCTTGTAGTAGCAATTTTAGCTTACAGAACTTTCACCTGCATTAGCTATAAAATGTGTCTGCCAAATACATGCTGCTTGGAGCCAAGTTTCAGTATCAGACTGATTAAATTAACACTTCTGCACAGCAGTACCGTATGATGCCAGACTTTGTAACAGTGCACGCTGATTTACGGTTGACTCAATTTTAATGATCAAACCCAGGATCATTGTTCTTGAGTAAGTTTAATGTCTGCCATGGCAGAGACACCTACAGCCATTTAATTCTGCTGGCTGTAAATTAATTAAATAGGTTGTGTATAAATAAAATAACATTATTTATATCTTGTCTACTTTTTATCTTGTTCCTAGCCTATAGATATATTTTAGGACATATTTAGGAAGAAGTGATTGCACCATATTTCATCATCCTTTGTCTTGTGCCCATAGAGATTTTCTGGATTTATAGACAGAGGCATAAACTTTGTCAAGTAATAGCCTATCTGTGAAAGCCAACTACCATTCAGTTCAATATTTAGTTGAAATAATTCCTTGCTGCAAGGCTACTTTGCATTTCCAGAGCACTTTTTTCCACTAAAGGACCTACCAGTGCTTCATAAATGCTGGTTTTGAGAATCCTCATAGCAAACACTCAGTAAGGGGTAGGACTTTAGCCATGAAGTAAGCTTGGATCTGTTGACATAGCTGTGTACATACAGATTAGTGAATCTACATTTCTATACAGTTTCTTGGATCACCTCATTCCCAGTTCAGTTGTTGAGTGCTTAATAGAAAATCCTGCCACCTGCTTTTTATTCGGATGTTGACATGTACTGTCTCCATTTGAAAAGGTGAAAGAAATAACCAAGGTTTTTCAATGCTAGCAGTTTGTGCCAGTCAACTAAAAATAATCACCATTGTATATCCCCCTAAAATATGTATTTTTAAAATCAAATTAAGCTATATTTCTTGAAAATAGAAAGACTTTAAAGTAGGAGTCATTTAAAAATACAACAGTTCAGACTCGCCTGAGATTTCATGAGTTCTGTAATAACGCAGCTGTTTTCCTCAGGGTGTTCTCACAAATTCATAAAAAAATCTACTTGTTATGAGCATTCTGGAACCCCAAGGAAAGCAGCTGTGTTTTTGACAAACTGGGCCACATTTTCAACACCTCTAGCAAAAGAGACATTTACAGAGGAATTTTGTGCATTATATATCGCAAGCAACATTTTTTAACAGTAACAACAACATATACTGATCTTAGCAGAAATTTACACAGCAAAGCAGACAAACTGAATATTGAATTGAGCCACAATATGAAATTAAACACCTGACCTCCAGCAGAAGACTAGCCCTAAACTTAAAGCATGCCACCCAGTTTGAACTTAAAGACTATTGGGGAAATCAATTAATGATACAGGCATGTTCAATGTGAACTTTTGTCTATTAAATTCAGAGGGTCTTTTATGCTTTTGATGGCTTTTAATTCATTCCTGGTAAAAAAACATAAAGAATGATTGACATTTGTAGAGGTTCTTGCTGAATCATGCTTTCTAGAATATTAGTGAAATATATAGTCTGGACTAAACAGAAACTTTAATGCTTCCCGTGTAACCCAAGGGATTGTTTTATTATTTTTTCTCTGTTAGTCCAATAGTGGTTCTAGGCCCAAATTGCATTACTTTTTTCAGTTTTATCCAAATTCATTTATGCTTTATTCATATTTACATTCCATATCACTATTCCTACATCTGCTCAACTGTATTCTGTTTCATGTTTATTAGATTTTTGATTTCTCACCTTTAGGTATGACATACTTTACAGATTTATATTCTTCATATACTAAAATAATCTTTCTCAAGAATTTTTACAAAAGTAAATTTTCTCATCGCAACCGTTTCCGTATCATTTTGAATGTTTAACTTTTCAGTCCTTAAATTCTTTCCCACACAGAAAACCCAGCTAAAGTGTCTTTCATTCATCGACTTCCCTCAGCCTGCTGTTCCACTCCATGTTGTAATATTAGCATACAAGCAATATAATTATTGCCATTTCTTACTGAAATTTCTTTACATCTAGATATTTCTATGTTTCCAAATCAGCAGTGGCCAATCCATTTCCTCTTTTTATGTCATCCTTTTAATTCCCCCTCCTTTGATCTGAGTCCCTCAGGATATAATTTCTCCTTGTCCTTTTCTTTGATCTTTATCTCTTTATCTTGTTCTTTTATTGTATTCAGCTTTCTTAGTTGCATCTCCTTTTTGCTCTTGGTCACCTTAAGATTTCCATTCCATTGCAGTGTTTCATCCATCAGCTTTCTGCACCAGCTTTTTTATATTATTTTTTTTTTTGGCCTTTCAGGACAGTGCTTATCTGGTGGCTCTTTTGATCCCAGTCTATAGGCTGTTCAATGTCACATCATAGTTTATTCTTCTTTTTCCAGAGATATCTTAGTTTTCCATGCAACTTAATTTTATTCTGATGTCTGGTTCTTTTACTTTGTCTTTTTCGGTTACTCTTAGCCTCGGTTGTCATGGTACCAGAACAAGTTTAGGTTCCATCCTGGCTGAAGTCAGAAATGTGAATAATATCTGTTCACCTAAAGTGAACAATAGTCTGTTTATTTTCATCAGATGATAAATAACTAGTCTTCATGGACGTGTTCAAATGACATGACCACTAGCAAATCATTCCCTCTGTAGGAATTTGGTTTACCCACTAATTTACCCATTTTCATTGCAAGAAAAATTTGCAAAGTTTTTGAATTTTATAGAATAATTCTTAAAATTTAGTTTCTATTCTTGTTTATTAATCCAGTGGATTTCTAAATGTAAAATATATATATTCAAATTGAAAATGAAGACTTTTGTAACTTCAAAGATTAAAAATGAAGAAGTAAGAGTAACAAGAGTAAGACGACTGATGAGCTGAGAGTGAAACTGTTACTAGCCATGCTTCAGTGAGAAATAACTAGAAGAGTAAGGAGTCTGCCCCTCCGTTTATAAGACTTTATAGGGCAGTTAAAAAAAAGAAGAAAAAAGGGAAAAAAAAGAAGAAAAAAAAAGAAAAAAAAAAAAAGAGAGAGAGCCTCCTAAGACACTAACAAAATCTGAAATACATTTTGTAACTCATTTGTCATTCCTATTTAAGGATGGATGCCTGTCTACTATATCAGACCAGTAGGCAATTTAAATCTAAAGGCTCATGTTTATAGGAGGTCAAAACTTGTACATCTATGTTTAAGTCAGTAAATTTGCAGTAATGTGAAATATCCTAAAATTTAGTCTAAGAAATATAATCCTAGCTTTTGACTATGTTCTACTGAAGAACAATAAAAATCATGCTTTTCCTTAACCAACCTCAATTGGTTTACCAGGAATAATTTTAGAGAAAAAAGAATGCTTTTCTTAAATTTTGCATTTGTTTTAAACATAGTCACAAGCACTTATACAGCGAATCCCTGTGTAAAGAAAAATAAGAAAACTAAAGTTTAGAGGACAAATCTCACTGATTTATATCCCCTTGTATTTCATCAAGTTATTTCAAAGGAAAAGACTGAGAATATTAAACCTTTAGGGTCAGATATAGTAAGTTAGTGAGCTATATGAATGGCTTAATGCCAAGCATTGTATAGTCAGTGGAGATATTTCCATTAACTTCAGAAAGACTAGGATTAGACTTGAAATGCATTAAAGACAATACAGACAAAAATGTTTGCAAGTAAAAATCAATACAGACTTGTTAAGTGTTGTGAATGTGCTTGCAGTTTCCTCCCATTAGAGTGAACCAGCAGTTAGTCCTCAAAATGTGTCTCTGTAATTCACTTAATAATTTATGATCAGGGTTTACAACTCCTCAGCTACAATTAGTGATGTTTTGGTATTTTAATATTGGTTTAGTTCTGGAATCTCTCCTCTGGGTAGAGAGGGTAGCAAATGGAAAGATAGTATATGTTTAAGTAAGACTGGAAAAAAAGAAACAAGCTTCAGAATGCCCACCATTCTCTTCAACCCACCTCCTGTCACTCATTGTGACTCCTGTCACAAATAGGAAACAGCCTTGAGAAACTAGTGCAGACTGAGAATACTTCACACCAAAGAGCAAATGACAAAGTCCTTTTAAAAGGAACAGATTGTCACACTTACATTGTCCAGGGAGCAATTCTGTATATTCTCTTAGTAATTTAAAGCATCTTTTCATTAAAAACTATTCTGTTTCCTATGGGAAATGGGACCTTGGGCAACCTGATCTAGTACTTCTACGCATCTAGAGGTTGGCAACCCTGCCTGCAGCAGAGCAGGTGGAACTTGAGCCCTTGGCTTCCCTTCTACTCAAGCTGTTCTATGATAAACAGTGCTGTTATGGGTAGCGAAAAGTGGGCGCAGTCTTTATTGGCTTGTCAGAGAGCTACATTCTGCTTAATATGGATAAAATACAGTACTCTGATGCTTCCAGTTAGATAGATGTATCTTTTATTACATTATTCCAGTAGACCTTATAATACTTAAGATTGATGCAAGAAAACTCATAGACAACCTATATCACATTTCTCCAGTAAATGAAATATCAGACCATTTAGGAGTGAGAGTGTGAGAGGGAAAATGAACGTTAATTGTTGTTCACATTATCTGTTGAACATTGGGTCAATCCTGTGAACTGACTTGGTTAGCACAAGAAAAAATAGGAGATGGCCATTAAATTCATATTGTGTCAATTTAGGTAGGCAGAATCAAGTATCCTAAATTTTACAGACATATCATCCATCCTTAACAGGAATTTTCAAACATGTTTCCGTGTTGGGCATTGTGGTGTGACTACAATTACTGTTTGTAATCACAGATACTTAGTTGTACTGTTTCTATAAAGAGTATGATTTTCTGAAGCAAATGTATCAAAATGTAAAGTATGTTGATTTATGACCCCAGGAACTTCTTGCAGACTAGGAAATCAATCGGGAAAAACTTGAGAGGCTCTGCAAATCTTTTTGGAAGAGATCAGAGTTTTACAGACAGTATCTGCACTTAAATGTCGAGGAAGAAAAGAGTGTAGTGATCTGTTGCATCATGAGCCCCCATTTAGCCTCTGTCAGGGCTGTGTGCTGTGGCTCCTGCCTGTGGGATGACAGCAGTGTGTGCACAGCTCAGCTCCCCAGGCTGCGTTTAGCAGAAGCTACTACACAGCTACAGAGCTGTATGCATCAACTTCAAAACTGAGAAGTAGTTCTGGTTTTTGTCACGTTAAGGTAGTTGTAATGAACCAAAGCAGGCTGCAAAGGAGACTGCAACTGCTGGATAATAATATGGTTTTGGTTGGGAAGTTAGGTAATGGATCAGGCTTGAGTGACTGCTCATGTGTATACTGGTCCAGTGGCTATCCAAAAAATAAACTCACAGCAAGCCATGAATTTCCCCAAATCTGACATTCTGGTCAGGTGTGGTCACATGGGACACAGGAATATTAAATGGGAATCTCAGTAATCACAAAATAAATACAAAAATTCATGTCTGGAAACTGTGTGCTGTCAGAATTCTGTGGAAATTCTGTGTAAATCTTGTTGAGTTGTGTTCATCATCACAGGCTTGCTGAGGTAGTTGAGTTGCTCATGTGCCCCTGCTTCTTCTGCTGCCTTTGAAGAACCTATGCTAATGTGGTGAGTTGACACTGATATATATACACTTGTGTATATATATATATATATATACAGCATGATATTTGTCACCGGGCATGCCATATGTCAGAAGAAAAAGATATTCTTTTATCTACATATACTAAAGCATTTTAATCTTGAGGTTCAGAGACATTTAACCCACACGTAGTCCTATACTTCTCTGGAGTTACAGCCTTATTAGTGAGGAACATTCAATTAAACAAACAAACAAACAAAAACCAACAACAAAGAAGAACACCCTTACTAATTTACCATGCCTGTACATGTAACATAACTGGGAAGAAATAACAAAAACAAAATAGTAATTGTAGTAGGGAGAAGAAGAACTCACGTTTTCTGTTTCAGCCGTTTGAATGGGCATGTGGACAGGATATCCCAAAGCATTACGTTATTAGTGTGAGACATTAGTTCTGTCTTATTTTACATGAAAATTTTAGATACACTCTTCTGGAAGGTAGTTGTATATTTCGCCTTATTGTACATCTACTTACTGTCCTAATAAACATATTGCTTCCCCAATAAAACTGAAAACCCCAGGCCTTCCATGTTATCAAACCCTGCATAGTATCATTGTTTGTTTGTTTGTTTTTTTAGATACACAACACAGGAGATGTATATCAATGTATGCATACATATTTTTATGATGGATGGCTGTGGAATAACTGATTTGATTCCGGGGGGATTTTTTTAAAAACTACAAAATTACCTTGAAATGAAAGTAATTTTTATGTTCCTCTGAAATCAGTAATGCTGAAACTTCCAAGGACAGTATAAATAATTAAAAACAAATTCCAGCAATCAGATTTAGGATTATACTCACAACTTTCCTAACAATTAAATATGCAAACTTATCATGTTTTGTTTATGGAATAAATTTTTAATATACATTAAATGCAGTCTGTTTCATCTGAGTATATATAAACCATTTCAGAACACAAATTTCCAGTTTTTTGTTGTACCAATATCTTTCATTATTTAATCTTTTGCTTGCAAAGGAACTGAAGACAGACAAGCAGCTTACAGAACTGTAAATATGGGGTAGCAGGTTACTTTTGAAGCTTGAGAGAATTATTTTCTCACGTATGTATTTATCAGTAAATGGGTTTGATAAAAATCAGTTCTATAACATTCTTCTGGATAAACTGATAGTATAATTTGAAAGTCTGTAGTCAATAAAATTGTTATCACCAGCTATGACTTAAATAATGAACTTTTTCCATTTAAATATTTGTTCTAATTAGATAATTGTTTCCTCCTTCAAATAAACCACTTACCAGATTCCATAAAATCTACTTTATAAATATTCATGTCTATGGAATCATATATATAGTATTTTATCATCAGAAAACCATTTAGTTTGCATTCTGCAGTTTTGCTGAGAGTCCTACAATAAAACTATGACTGTGACTGTCTTAATTCCAGTTCTATCTTGCAAAACTTTGGCCATTTCCACAGATGCCCATCTTTATGAAAGTAGAACTGGGAAAACTGCATGGAGTGGAGATTAAATGTTATCTCATTCTGTTTTAGAAATAGAAAATTCAGGCTCAGTGTTCCATCATCTTTTAGACTATCTACTGTGGGAGTGTCTGCAAGATAGCATCAGACAATTAATTTAGCCACATATAGAAAATGAACTGGTGACTTTCAAATGGTTTACAATGAGCAGTAACAGCAATGTGAAGTCATCATACTTTTGACAATCTAAGACACAAGGTTAAGTACTGAATGAGTGAAATGATTAATCTACTTTTTCTGCCCTACAAGTAGTTTCTCCTCAACTGTGGGTGAGCTTTAACTAGGTTGCACTTTGCTGCCTGCAGTGCTTGTATCTGCAACTTTGACATATTTCGGTAGTAATAAATATGATGTTCTTCTCTTCTTCCTCAAGTGAACAACTTAAAATGAGTTTTAGGTGCTTTAACTTGTGGTGTCTTTTTTTAATATTCTATCCATCTGATAAATGCATAGGAATTGATGTAGCAAACCATTTGCCATTCCAGTATCCATGACATAATGCCCCTTCAGCTACATATTTAAATGCCTATTGGCTAATTTATTTCCTTCTTTTCATGAAATGTTTCTTCTATGTTAGCTTCAAAAGATTTCCAGTAGAACAGTTTTTCACGGGATTTGGAAAAAAAAATTGAGAATGTTTTCCAGAGGTGGTCATGAGCAAATGTAGAGTGTAGAAATTGGAGTGGCCTCTGTGGTTATCATTCTCAGAAAATGGAAAATCTGCTTGTGAACTCTGGGAAGTCTAGCAGTTTCATAACACTCTTTCAGTACTTCACTTTCTGACCAGATATTGCATCACACATTTTAACAACTTATCTGATACCTGTAACAGATTTTATAGGAAGTATCATGAATCCTTGGTTCATTTAAGTGTCAGAAAGAGGATTACAAAGATGATGAGTTTTGGAGCTGTTACTGGTAGTTCAAATGTGTAATACTACCAATACTTGTCAGAGTGTAGAAGGAGAAAGAGAAAAATGGACTTCTATTTATTTAATTTTTATTTTTTATTTAATTTTTTACACATTCATTTTCTAAGTGTAAACTTGAAAGTACTGTTTTAAAAAAGAAAAAGTGAACTCTAAGAGAGATGACCATCTCTTATTATTCAGACTTGGATAATTTTTTATAGTCTTGCATTTTAGTATTTATGTCAGAATTACTCAAAACTGTTTTGTTAGATTTGTGGAGTTTTTTGCTTTTGTTTTTTTCTAGTTAAACACATCAAAGTAACAATACAGAAAAATGTCTTCCACCAAAAATGTGGAAGACTAAGCAGATTTTTGTGCTCCTTGCATACAGCATTAAAATACTCTTTTAAAAAATATATATATATTGTCTATGCTTCTTTAACACGATTCTTTAAGAAGAGAAACAAGACATGAAGCGAGGAGTATGAGACAGAGTGCTGTTACCATTTCAAAAAGTTTACAGACACAAAATCACAAAGAATTGAATCAATTTTAACTTTCTATGAGAGCAACAAGATTCCTGATCTAGGTATAAATCTATCAAATAATATGAGAGCACGTAATAAACTTTGCAAAAGCAATGATGCATCTTCTGTTATCCAGACTTTCCAATCTGCAAATTAGTAGCAAGTGGCTACCAGAGAATGTTTCCCTCCAAATTAATTTCGCCATTTTATACGTTAGTCCTCTGTTCTCAAGCATAGCAAGTGTATTCTTTGATTCCAGTTATTACTCTTCAATTTTATCTGACAGAAAAGTGATATAACTTAAGAGAATCTAAAAATGTTATCCCATTTTTTTTGTCATCATGTACTTAATTCAAATTATTCAGGAGATAAGGTATCATCACATAAGTCCCTTGACTTCGAGATTAATTCATGCACAGTGAACATTCTGGCCCACTGGAGCAGATCTGAAGCAAATAATGCTTTTGCAATTATCCAGGTCTCACCAGGGAGATCTCCTTCTACATGGTAGGTAGTGAAGTCTGACATCTTGTCTTCCAAAGTGATTTATTAAGCAGGAGAATTTGTATGGCTGATGAGGTTCCAGAATATTTAGAATAGTGGATAGATTTCCAAAAACCAATGTTCTGAAGTATATTATTAACTTAGATGAATGTTAAAGTATGCACTTTTAAATAGTGGCATTTTTCCTTAAGATAGGAATTACTTTACCTGGGAAAAAAGTGGAATTTGTGGTTAAGATGGTTAAGTGGTTTTGTGCTTGAGTATATATATATATTTTTTTCCTCTTCGTGCAAATTTTCTTTCGTAGCTTCTTTTAAAAATTAAAGGAAAAATGTTGGTGGGGCTTGATCCAATTCAGAGTGCCAGAACTACTGATCCTTAGAGGCTATTTCATTTGCAGAATATTTAATCCTAATCTTAAATACTCAGGTATTGTCAAAATGCTTCCGTTAGTGCTTCTAGTCGCATACATTAAAATGTCTGGTTTAGGAAAACTAATGTTCTTTGTCATATCAGCTTTTTAGAAAAATCTCCTGTATTATTCCACTGCATATGTCCTTCATTTTGGTATCGGTGTTGTAGTTGATAAAAGACACCCTGACTTTCCTAGAGCCCTGCATGAGTTCAAAGGGGTAGCTGTGTGGTTAATGCAAGCATGCTTTGTGAATTGGTTGTGGATACATTTGAAATTGAAAATCAACTTTTTGTTCTATTGCATGTTCTAAACAGACCCATAATACCTTGCTATTATGTTACCCATAACCGACTATGGTCAGGTTTTGTATCTGCTGGTGTAAATTTAGCTCTGCAGTGTCCAAGAGCCCTATGTGAAATACATCTCTGGGCTTTTCTCCTCTGAATAAAGTATTTGAGGTTGAAAACTGAACTGTAAGGACAAGGTTATCTATCTCACGAGAGACCATAATTCTTCTTCACTGCTTCTTCTATGAATTATTTCTCAAATTTGAGTACAAGATACTGAGACCAGACTGCAAACAAAGTGGGAAGTATAGTGGTTTCTCTGCATCTTGGAAAACAGACACTCTCCTTATATCTAAGACACTGTTTGGAAGTTTCAGAGGGGCCAATCTTAAGCTAACTTTAAAGCATCAAGTATGGATCAAATGCATCAAGATAAAAGAAAATGCATCTGGAAGCTCAGAAAAAGATGCTGAAAAAGATTTGTAGAAGATCTGGAAACAATTATAGGAAGGCTAGATCACTCCTCCCCATCAGCCTTGTGAGCTTTGTTGAGATTGGTGTCTTTCTCTACTGCTGCCAGTTTGTTTCCAGAGCAGAACTAGGAACTACCAGCCCTTGGCCCTAGCATACCGGGTGCTTTCGTCTCACAGGATATTGTCATCTCCCCTGAGACTTCTGTGAGCTTTTTATGTGCTAGAGTAACAAATACAAGCATTTGAAGAAATATTTCACTGAATTCTGCTACCTCAGCAGTTTCTGTCCCTGTTGTTAACTTTATGTCTTCTAGTAGCTTGACCTTTAAGCATAGGTATTTGCCAGGAAGAAATAAAAGGAATAAAACTGTAATTACAAACATAGTATATCTATTTTCAGAAGTGCACGTATGAACACACACACACATGCATTCACACACACATACCCTCATAAAAGATTACAGATAATCCTGAAGGAGCTTAATATTTATTTTAGAATCCGTTACAGTGACTAAGAGCAAAAGGGATATTTGCATTTCACAGTGAAGAATTTCTCTCTGTTTTTTATGGCAGAACTGGCTTCTCCATCCTACAAACAGCTTTTCACATGCTGTAAAATCTTTATTTAATGGCTACATCCACTATGTCGCTACAAAGACATCTCCATCTAAATGTAAGTTTCTTCCTTCTCTTGTTTTTTTGCTTTACTTGTGCCCAGATTTGCTCTCAGTTCACTGATCCCCTTCAGCAGCCCTAACAGTTTCACAGTATGCAGGAGTTAACGAATATAGATGCAGCAAAGCAATTCAGCATTGATATTCTGCCTTCTCAAACCTCTTGCCCCCTTCATCATTGCTATATGTGGAGAAAAATATTTTGACAGGAGTTTATGTGTATGATTTATATACAGTAACATCAGAAAAACAAATAGGACTTAAAGAAATAGTTGCATGGAATACTAATCTACCTTTTCCATAAATAATTTCTCTTACACTTAAAGTCCAGGAGAGCTTCCCAAGGACAGAGTCACTCTTAATTCTTCTACATGTAAATAGACAGTAAAGGATTTGGGCCTTACTGCGTAGTTTATGTCACAAAAGATGAAATATCATGCATGTAGAACATGATTGATTCGTGCTCCCTGTTGCATGAGGGAAGTTCCTTGGTTCTGACCAGACAGCCTGTGATTTCATCTGCAACAACCAGGCGGGATAATATACTAGGCTCAACCCCATTCCATGTATGTTTTTTTAAAAATCTGTTTATGCTATAAAAGGATTTCTTTCAAATTTGAGCAATTTTAGAAAAATACTGTATGTTCACATTGTTTTTGTTTTAGTAACTTGGACCTTGGTCATGATAGCATTCTTCCTCAGCAATATATCCGCAGTGATCCCAAAATTAAATCCAAAGCAAATTTAAAATTTGCATTAGCCTTAATAGAATTATGTCAATTTGCATCAAGTTAAAAGCTGTACCAGGAATTTCAGCTGAATAGCAGCTTGGCTGCTATACTGACCAGGATTCTGTCAGATAAAAATAACCATGTTGTGATCCAAAATTTAATCTTGGCCATTAACCAATGTCCATTCCCCTTATGGCTCACTGAAAGTTGAGTATAGCAAACAGAAGCATCCATGTTTCCTCTGTTGGGTTTTTGATGAGGCTGTCAGAACTAGGAGACTTGTACAGTGACAAAAGCATTCTGTTGAATCTATCTAAATTCTTGTTTTGTTGCTGTAACAACAGTTGGTTGGTAGTTGTTTTGTTTTGTTTTGTTTTGCATACTTGTAACCAGTGCTTGAATTAACAGAGGAAACTTGCAGGAATATGTAAGCACAACTGAACTGGAGCAATTTTTGAATTATTACTTAAGATGAAAATAAAAATAAATTACTCAAAAAATTTCATAAAACAGCATGAAGTATATATTAATAATTGTTTAAGAATGTGTGTGGAGTCCCTAAGCAAGATGCTATTTTGTATCTATTAGATGCAAAGCTAGGAGTATGATCTACAGCCCTAGCTATGGCTTGACTATTCTGTACCAGGTCTCAAGGAAGCTAAGAGGAATGGCCAAAATATGCATAAAAAAGATGCAATTCTCCAGTGGATCATGAACAGGAAATGATACTGTTGTTAAGTGCAAGATCTTGCATTCTCTATTTTGAACTAATATTGGTCAAAGAGAATTGAATCAAAAACCAGGAATAGCAGTCATGAAGGCATTTTTACACTTTAGCTGCACTTACACCAGCTGATAGCATATTTCTTGCTAGAGATCTAAGATGTAGTAAATAAGACGTGGTTGGCTGATGTCTAAACAATCTCCTTCCATCAACTCTGTGCTGGATTTGATGTTCTGTGCTGCTTTGACCCTGTTGAATTCTATGTTCATAGGCAGAAAGAACAGTAAGGTACCTCAAAAATGTTTGATGGCAGTTTTACTACTGATCTCCTTTCAGTTTTTCATTGAACTCTTTTGATAGAACAAAACAAAGTCTACTCTGTGTAAGATAAAATATCTATTTAAGAGATCACTTTATACCTGAGATGTTGATTCATGAACAGAAGTTAGAACTACTCTAAGTAAATGTTACTATACATGAGATTTTATAACTTTTTAGCTGTTATGCTCTATCTTAACCTGCAAAAATTAAGATTTTATTTTAATTATTATTAATAATAATTGAATGATATATCATTAAGAGATGGAAGCTGGTAATGAGATTGAACTCTTGCAGTCTTATCACTAAAATAAGTAAAATACAGATGATTACAATTACTTGTTGTAAAAAGGTAAAAGCAGTGAGCTAATTGTTTCTCAATATCAAGCATCTTCTTTCATGCTGAACAAAATTAGGACCACTACAACCTTTGGCAAAACCTCTTTACAATGAAAAGGAATTAGCAATTAGTCCAAACTTTAGAATTTAGTTCCAGGTTCCTAAAAGATACACAAGCTGTTTTTGCAATAGGAGTTTTTGCTGGAGAAATCCTTTCTCATACAAAGAGGAGTTGTTAAGCCTTCCTTCTCATAAACATTAATCCCTAGCCTCATTTAAATTCATAGAGTTTTTGACTATGTGTCCTGGCACATGGCTGGCTCAGTGTTTTGCATGAAGGTAAGCTAAATGAAAAGATGTTGGTGTTCAGAAATAAGAATGTTCTACAGAAAGTAGATTCTCTGCTTGGGTTGATTCAGGAAAAGGAAATTTTTGAACTAGTAATCCTAGTTGTGTTGTTTTGGCAGCGTTATAGAATAGCCAGAGATCAAGGGAAGAAATCAGACAAATGCTGAACTGGATTTTATGAGAGATTCTCTCATGCAAGCGAGAAAAAAAAAAAAAAAAAAAAAAAAGCTATTAATTATCTGAAGAAAATTAATAACTTCATTACTCTGGTTCTATTTTAAAAGGTGTAAAAAAAAACCAACAAAAAGAAAAAGCATGTCAGTTGTTGAATAGCAATTAGAGTGAGTATTTTCAATTATCTAACAAGTTAAACCACTTTAGATTGATAAAGAGTAAGGTGGGTGATTGTTTAGAGGTATAGTTAGAGACAGGAAAAGATCCTTTAGTACATCTCAGAAACGATACTTGTAAAGAAACTTCATATAATATGAGTGGCTAAATTACACAAAGAGCAATTCACAAATATTTTCAGGATGAATATCAGTATACTCTCTTTGCAGTTATATTTTATTTGTTGTTAGGTAGGAAATGAGTGACATGCATGTTTATGAATGTGCTCTGAATGTCTAAACTTTCATAAATGTAGCTGTGAATCATTTTGGCTCAAATCCATCTTGAAAGTGTGCATGTCATTTGCTGCTGTGCTGGCATTCATTTCCTGCTCCATTGCAATACAGTGAGAAAGTAAGGCTGTGACATGCAATTTAGCTGATCATCATGAAGAACAAATATTCAAAGTAATATAATTAGAGACTGGAAATTGTTGCCATAAAATATCAGGAAATAGCCTCATAGGTAATTATTATCTAACCTAAGAAGTTTGATTGGCTCATCAAAAATTACAAAGTGGAAACCAAAACTGCAGTATGCCTTTCCTTGCATTAGCAATACTGCCGAAAAGGGCAGCTGTGTTTTACAGAATAAAGGAGAGTAGATAGGAGCAGAAGACAGCAGCCTCTCACTGGTTGCCCTCTTTTCCATGTGTTTAAGTCCCAAGTGAGACATTCATTTTTACTAACAGTTGAATGCGTTCGCAGTACTGGTAGTTCCACTGCTTTCTGTAAGAGTCGTATTAATGGGGCAGGAATGTCTGTGCTTTGTAGGCTTTGGCTGCCATGGTCAAAAGCTTCTGCCCAGCAAGAAAGATAGAAAACACTGCTCTAAACTATAGGTAAGAAATGATCACTAATAAACAGCGAACGGTAAATAAGTAGTATAAAGGACTTTTTTAAAAGAAGATTTCAAGCACATTACAAAATTAGCTTGATACAATAATCCCTTATGGTATGGAATCATTTATACAAAAAGTTAAACAAAGGAGCCCATGCCACAGTTTTCACATTTTTCATCATTATTACTACTTGCTGTGTACTTGAAAGGTTCTATCATGTTTTAGATACAGCCTTGTGAGAGTCCAGCTTGATAGACTGAATTAACCATTAGGATTGCATTGACATGTTTTTTCCTTATGAAATCTTTTATGTTTAAAGCAAATGAAATGTTATATTTTTCTCTGTGGCCTCACTGATGACTCTGTTTTGCAGAAGAAATAAATTTTGCATCATGTAATTCCGTACACTGATCTGTGTACTGTGGCAGATCTATAATAGCTGAAGATCTCCCACAGACTTTAAGGCTTTAGAAAGCATTCACTTTGGCGAACAAGAATGCCAGCACTGAGCTAGACAGAGTAAATTTCTTTATTGTTACAATAGTGACAAATAGAAGCTAATCAAGTGTGTTAAATCCATCTGAGAGTTGCCTGGGTAAGAAGAGAGAGAATGCCAAAAAAGCAAACCCAGTGTCGCATGTTTGTAATGTGTCTGCTGGTACTAACATTTTGAGAATCTGTGCTCCTCCATAAACAACCTTTATCATTACAAGTCTAATAGGAACTTCATTTTCCTTAACCATTTCTGTTCGTTCATGAAAAATGGCATAACTGCCACTACTTTGGCTTATGTTGATAATGTCACTTCTGAGGGAACTCTTGCCTCAAAGCTACTTCTCATGTTTTTAAAGAACTGCCAGTGCCACATCAATAGAAGAAGAGCAAGTGCCAAAATTCCTCTTGCAGATGCTTCCAGTGTCTCCAAACTATATCACACAGATTCTCAGATGTGGATCAGAAGCCAAGTTTCTCAGTGTTGTATCTAAGCTGCTTATTGGAAAGTATCACCCTTATTGGCAATAAAGAATATGCAGGACACGGACATTTTTAGGAATCATTGGTTTCAGTTTTAGAAATGTGCTGTAGTTACGAACCATTGATGTAAATTGCTATCTATAATGCCTGCAAAGTGGGTATTTTCAAAAATCTATCAGTAACAGTGTGTTTTTTTTTTTAGCTGAGAGCATTATTTATTTGGATTTATCGAGAAAGCTTGCAAAGACAGCTGTTACTGGTAGAGAGTCTGTCATTTCCTGACAGTTTTCTTTCTCAGTGTGTACTTGTGATAAAAGTAGGCAACTGCCCACTTTCTCCCTAGTGCTTCTTACCTTCATTTACTTTTTCTTGATTTAGAATTTTGTTTTCTCTCACTGTAAGTTTTAAAGGCCATGCAAATTAGACAGTGATAAGGGAGGGGGTGTCAGGGATAGAGAAGCCACACATTGTCAAGATATTTTTAACAGGAGACCCAAATGCTGTATTTTGTACCCTTCCTAAATGGAGCAATTTACTGAATTTCATTTTTTGTCAGCAACTAGTGGAAAAGAACGTACTATTCTGAAATACTATGACTTTTTGATTGTTTGTTTTTGTTGTTGTTTTGGGGGTGTTTTTTTGTCTATACATTCCTAATAAATTCCATAAACACAGAGTTTTCTCTGACATCAGCTCAGCTGGTATTTCATCCTTTTCCAAACTTGGTCTAACAAGTACTACCCACGATTTTAAGGGAGTTCCAAAATGAGCATGTTCACACATGAAAATTCAGCTGCTCCTCTGAATGGCCTTTATGGAGCCATAAGCTACCCAAATGGTGCCTGACTGATGAAACTGTGGTATTTTTAATCCCTAACCGTTCTGCTAAATTTGTTCCTTCAGCATACCACAAACATCCACTGTACTTTAGCCTGCTCCTTCTCAGCTGACAGTTAGTCACTTGCACAGTATCATAATAACCAAATAGCAAACAATTAATCATGAACTCAGGCTGTCAAAAGTGAATATTGAGTTAGGATTTTCTATTATTAATTAAGCACAGTTAGATGACAAATAGCCCATCTACAGTACGGGTGATAACAACTGGCACATAGCAATTACACACTGTGGCAATTAAATGTAATGCAGCAGAACTGTGAGGATCAGCAAGGTCACAACAGTAAGATGTAAATGACTGATCATGAATCATATCAATCAAAGTTATTTTTTTCACCTAACAATATAAAACTTCCTAACTTGTCTCCAGTGCTATGTTAGCTGCTTTGTTAATAACATTTATGTTATTAATATATACAGGTCTCCCTCAGGTCAGAAAGATAGTTGCCTACTTAGCTGAAATTCAATGAATTCAATTAAATGCTGCAGCCTTGGGCTACTGTTCTAAAATATTATTCATTCGGAGGCTTTCTTATAGCCTTGGAATTTTTCCTTAATAGCGTTCAACATCCTCAGGGTCCTTGTATGTGAGAAAGGAAGGTTTGGGGTCTGAAACAAGCTGTATTTTCAGATTCACCACCAGATGTGTTTGTTTAAGATAAGACCAAATACATCCAGATCTGACAGGGCAGAAAGGAGGGTAATTACTGGCATCATATTGGAAAAGTAACATTTCCTGAGCTTGATCCTCAGCTAGATGAAACAGAAAGTAGCTTGGTCTTAGTTGACTTATGTACTTATTATGTTGACTTATGATACATGTTCACCAGTGTATCTTGTCCTCTACTATTAAGTGTATTTTGGATTATCTTTTGTTTCTATACCTGAAAAACAATGAAAGCAGACCTGTATGTTTTTCTGCATCCAGTAAAGTAAAAACTGATAGAAGGTTATCAGAATTGAATTTTAATAAATCTTTTGTAAGCAGCTTTTATTATTTCTAGACATATTCCTTTCTTTTTATTTTCCTTCATGCAATCATGGATAAATCTTTACAAAAGAAAAGCATAGCAGCAATGAAAGATGTCCAAAATTGAAAAGATTCATGGTGGATTTTTTTTTTTTAATTAAGCAAATGATGAACTTCTTTGAGAAACCCTACAACTTTTGCAGTGAATAAAGAGAAGCATGAGAGAAACATGATACTTCAGAGCCTTGAATTCCTTCCATCCAAATTCATTACAAGCCACAGATTAGTGGTTAAGACCTATATTTTCCATACACTACATGTAATTGTGTGTTTTCCCTTAAAAGCTTTAAACTTACAACAAAGATGATGCTTATGAATTAAGGCCTGAAGGCAAAGAACGTAAAATATGCTTAAATGCTACTGTCTTTTATTTTACAGATGATGCAATGACTACAGAAGCTATAACTAACTCCTTAGCTTTAGAATAGCGCACATACTTGATTTTACCAGGACTTACCAGCATTCCATGTTATTTGGTGGAAGAAAAACAATGTAGTCTCCTGATAACCTAGAATTTAAATACTGCTATGGCTGGAGGTGAGCACTGTCAGAGTGAACAGAGCACTTGGTGAAGTGTAAGTTCTGACTGTAAAAGTGCAATTTCAGAATTTCACAAACTAGAAAGCCTAGAAAGACAAGCTCAGAGATAGCAGAGATGGGGTAACAGAAAAAAATGATACTTCCAGCATTCCCTTTGTTCTCATTACAAAAATCAAGGTTCAAATAAAGTTACCTACTTAGCCAAAGGAAAGGTAGTGTTGTCTATAAAGCTCATTATATTTATAATATGTACAATGTCCTTAACCAGAAGGATTGCATTGTATTGCATTTTTGAATGATTTTTTGTGTGGGGGCAATTCCGTTTAATGCAAAAAACTTAAAACGCTAATAAGATTCAAGCTAACAGCACAGCTGCTGTGTTTTAATAGCCAGGGTATAAATTCTCCAGATTGAAAAAATTTACACTTCTTCAGTATATTCATTTTGTTATCATGGGTCAGATTCTTAGCTGATATAAGTGAGTTATCTTTTTCTTGCTGAATTCCACAGTATCATCATAATTGACAGTGAATGAAGACATGACTTACTGTTTCAACTTAAGTGATTGCTGAGTTTATAGGGATATAATTGTGATACTTCAAAAAAAAAAAAAAAAGCTTTAAATTTCTCATTTATAACAGAAGTACAGGGTGTGGGAGAAAAAGAAAAAAAAAAGACCATGAAATGATTAGACAGCTTGTGTGACTAAAAGGAATACGGTCCCTTAAGGGAAAGAACATCTTACCAATGCAAGTGCACTCAATTAGAGTTTTAAATCAGAGTGCAATTATGTTTTTTAGAGGAGGGGAAAAAAGAGAAAGGTTTCATCTTCTAGGTGGCCTTGTTTTAGCAAAAAGACGAATTTGGGAAGTGTTTTTACTAAGATGATGGTCTACATCCTTCATGAATTTGAATTGAATCCAGCCCCCAAAGGGCTAGAAACAGTTGTATTAGCTTCCTAGTACCAAACTTCAAAAAAAAAAAAAAAAACAGCACAAATACAATAACAAAAAGAAGAGCCTACACAGCAGAATAGCCCATGTGCTCACATTATAGAATCACAGGATCCTTAGAGTTGGGAGGGACCTTTAAAGGTCATCTAATCCAATTCCCCTGCAATGAAAAGGGATTTTTACACGTATCTTAGTATTTGGAAAATGAAAGCACTGTTTATCCCAATTACATATAAAATATAATCACAGTATGGCTTAGATTTAAAGGGCTTTAAAGATCATGAAACATCCAGATTATCGCTTAGAGGTGAGCAGCAAGCAGCACCAGTGAAGCAACAAAAAATCAAATGATAGGAAATCCCAGTGTGTGCAGATCTGAATGGTTGCTTCACATCTTTTCAGGTTTTATGCAAGCCATGTTGCATTTCTTGCATCTTGAGTCCTGCACAAATAAGGAAGCTGTGGTTATTTCAGTGTCTCAGAGCTAGTATAATAAAATAATACGGCTCACATTAGCTTAACCTAAATCCTGTAAAAATTAATTCCAGAGAAAAGGATACAGTGCCTGCCTGAAAACTATTTATTACCTTCTGCTGTGATTTTGTCAGTCACCACAGGCTAAACACGGTTAGTGCTTGGATGTAGGACCTTCTCCTTGATGCAATGGGCAGTGGTAGGAGTAGTTCAGCAGATAATATGGCATAGTGATGTGGCAGTGTGCAGTTTGAGATCTGAACTGAGAGAATGATGGTATGTTTTTGTCTGAACTGAAAAATGACAAAGAAGAAAAAAAAATACAATAGTCCACTGAAAACATTACATTTTCTTCAGCATGTTGTTTGATTTTGGGCGGGGGTTATTTACTATTTTCTATGAAGGCTTTTTATTTTTCCTCCCAAGATTTTAAACACAGGATACAATCTCAAAATTCAAAGTGAAATAAATCTATCTTCAGGATTTCTGAGAAAAAAAGTTTTGAAGCTTCTGAGAAACGAATTAGAATGCAAAAATTAAGTGTTTAAATGACAGAGGCAGAAAGCAAATAATAAGTTATGAAATTACAGATCCGCTTGTCCAACTCCAACACAATAAATTAAAACAAAGAGAATTTCAGGCAAATGAGGGTAGTTCTAACGCAAGTTCTAACTAGTCTAAGCTGAAGTGATATTTAATTCCTTACATTTAAATTATTAAAAATGTTAGCATGTCTTTAAAGAAAGAAGAGTAATCAGTACAGACTTCTGGGGGGCACTATAGAAACGAGAAGTCAAAACAAAAGCTTCTTCAATTACATGTTTATCAGATTAAAATAAGAATCAAGGAGAATGTGGATCCCTGAGCCCAAAGAGGAAATTGACAGTATAATGGAGGCAGGAGCTGCATGTAACTATGTTGTGATCTCTATTCAAAAGTATCACTTGGCATTTTCTTATTTGCACCTACTCTCTGCTAGCATACAGCTGGCAGCTAAGGCATGAAGGCATTTCTAGCTTTCTTAACTATAAGTGCAGTGAAAATTGATTGACTGTATCCAATGTATTAGAGCAGATAAGCAAGTAGATAATTGTATACATATCTAACAATCATTGGATTGGAAAACTGTAAAAGTAAAAAAGAAAAGGTTGAGGCATGGAGTGAAATGTGTTTTGGTGATTATCTGGGAAGATTATTAGATTGGGCTTTTTTTGAGATTGTGCAAGAAAAGGAAATTTTCACCCAAGTAATCTGAATGTAATGAATCCTTTATTTCACTTCTTTCATCTACTGTTTTGTCTTTCCTCTCAATAATAGGTTTGAAGCCTGCTATTTTTACCTCGTGCCTTCATCTAATATCAACATTTATTTTGGAGTAAAAGTATTATCTCTTTACAGTAATATGTTTGGAAATGCTTTCCCAGTTATAACCTTAGTACTTTTATCAAAACAGTACAATCCTAACAGTAACCAAAATGATCTTGCAAAGGTATTCATGCTTCCTTATTCCTTTCAGAGCAGTTCACACCAGTAAGCCTAAGAATGTCTAAATTGCACTCCAGAACACTCTACATATAGCTAGAGAATCAAGTGACCTATAACCTGCAAGGGTCCAAGCAAACAAACCACCATTTTCTAAGTGCACTGCAAGTGTTCTCATCTTTGTGCAGCATGGCTTTGTAGCAGGAAGCACAATGCTGTGACATAAATTGAAATCAGATGATATTTGTCCTCTGTCTTCCTGTTTTTAGTAATTTCTAGTTGTGACCATGAATCATACTATTAGAAGTACAGTGCAGCAAGGTAACACATAAATCTTGTTATTTTCACTGTTGCCATATAATACATCAGTCAGACTTCTGTTGTTTGAAGCAGCTTTAGGTCCTAATTGGAAATAAGATGTGTGTGGTAAAACCTAATGACTCCAACAAGACAGTTCTTGCACAGGAAGTTAAGAGTTAGTTCCTTACATTGTTCAGAACATATTCAAAGTTGCTCTTAAAATTCTAGAGCAAGCCTCACATCTAGCAGAACTTACAGCTTCCTGCTTAAGCTTTTCATCAGTGACACTGTATGACCTTCAGAAGCCACCCTTCTGACTGCATTACTGTAAAAGATTATTTTAAGAATGTAAAATAAAAGTACACTGCAAGTTCCTAAAGGGACTGAATTCTTGGCTGGTTGCTGAGAACTATTCTGCTTTGCTTCACTGTACATACACTACTACTACTTGGTCTCATGCTTATTCATTGATACGTGTCTAATTCTGCAATAAACAAATAAGGTCTTGCACAGGGCATAAACAGTCCGTCTTTGTACTGTTGCTCTAAGGCTAAACAAAATCATGGTGCACAGGAAGAAACACTGAAGAAAAACACTAGATTCTGTCTGCAGAAATACGGCAGAGAAAGGCACTTGAATATCAGCACACATCTATTATCTCAGTTGATGTTTTTTAGATACTTGACACAAATCAGATGGCGTGAACATGTAATCCGGTGCTTGGTCATATTCACTTGCCTTATCTAAAATAACAAATAATAATTATTTTCTATAATGGGATCAAGGTGCAAATAAGCTACATTGCCATCTCAGCTTTTTAGCTATGAGTCACGAGACTTCTTTCCCTTCCCCTGCAATTGAAGGGCAGATTGTTTAGGGTGACATTACCTGGATCCAGATGGTCCCACCTACTGCAAAATCTGTAGAGCTTGTTTATTTTGCCATGTTTCTGTACCTTGCACAGCTTTCTGGAGGAGAGGGAAGGGTTTCTAGGTGCAGTATTTTGTATTGTCCTCATTGAATGTTTTTCCCTCATATTGGTGGTGTTTTTTTCTTCATTTCAGTTTGTTCCTTAATTGTTTTCCAGATAAAGAACTGAAGACACTAGGATTTTATTGAAAACAGAATCTGATTATTAGGTTACCTAATGACCTCCTTCCCATTAGGGATGACAACACATGGAAATTATACTTACGGAAAGGGCAACAGCTCCTTGAAATGCAGTTCTTCTCCAAAAGGTAAATCTAAAAGCATTACCAGCAACTGCATATTTACCATTTATCAGCGATTCCATGGTAAATCTACTTAGCCTCACAGGGTAATTCAGATGGGAAAGAACCTCTCAGGGGGTGTCTAGCATCCCCTGGCTCAAAGCACAGCCACTGATGAGATCAGGCTGGGTTGCTCAGGTTTCATACTTACATTAAAATATGAATAATGTCTTCACCTTAAGGCCACTCACAAGGAATACAAATCACAACTCTGCAAGTGCAGTCCTATGGACTATCTTCAAGACATGCCTGAACATACCAAACAGTTGAATATATAATTTACCAAATATTAGCTAGCTTACTACATTTTCTGGTAGGATGCCAAAGTGAGGTCTCCATGTGGGTAGGAGATGGTCAGATTGGAAAGTTTATATGGAAGCTACCCGTAAACGTGCCCTGCTTTTAATGTAGGGCAGACAACTCTTCAGTAATTATTTCCAAATTAGGTTCTTATTAAAGTTAATTAGAGCATAGTGCAGCAGTCTCAGAACCCGTATCAGCCTCAACTGGTGCATCCAAATGCTGCAGACATGGCAACTCTGGCTTTGATGATCTTAATACCACATGACTGCCTCAAAGGGCAATTCAAATCAATTAACTTGAGAGAAACCTGTGTTTATGATTTTCACATTTGTGTAGCAGGTAAAGTCTAGATACTATTGTGGTCTAGATTACACTTTTGTGTGAAGACTACAAAGGGCCTCAGCCTTGTGAAGGTTGTTCTTCAAGCTAGTTAACAAATACTTTTTCAGGTGTAAGGTCACTAACCACTATGTCCCTGAGATGTCCTTAGGATTGGATTCCCTTTTGTATTTGTATTTTAAAGATTTGGTTAAAACAGCACAGACTGTTTTTTTCCCCTTTAGATATGATCTCACATCACCATATGAGCTGATTACTCTTTTTCACTTTTGTTTGGTATTTGCAGTGAAACCCTGGAATGTTTATTCCCTTATATCTTTTCTGTTACAAATACAAGCGCCATAAAATAATCCAGCCCATGAAAACAGGCTAAAGCTACTGCAATTTAGCGAAGTGCCAGCTGATTATGTTTAAGCATGGTAACAAAAACTAACATGCTGAAAAAATGAAAGGTTAACTAAACTCTACAAAGTACAGCAAATGCCATGAAAGATTTTAGCACAGTTGGACAGTCAGTATTGTATTTCCACCTTTAAAATAATCTATTTTTTTAAGGATCAAATATGTGTGCTTTAAGAATTCTTTTAAAATACCATTTAGCAAAGTCCAGTTAGTAATGTTTGATAATGTTTGAGTCTTGCAGACTTGGAAGGCAGCAACTAGCCAACTCCAGTTGTCAAGATGGCATTTTCAGCAAGAAAGTAAGGCTATGTAGATATTAATCTGAGTGAGTTGGCATGTTACGGGGGGGAACAAAAACCAGAAAAAAGGTAGAGAAAAAAAAAGACACATTTCCATATCCCATCTGAAAGTTTCTCTGTATATTATACACAGAGGATGCACATGCGATAACTTCCCATTAGCAGAAATATTTTACGTAGCCCATGTAAGACATATGTGCCTTTTATAAAAATGAAATAAACCTCTAAACCACTCAATGTCAATGATCCCTTTACTCACATAAATCAGTATGGTACGTGATCCTGTGTCATCACTGTTCCTTCGCTGGAATGACAGGGCATATGAGCAGAGCATGAGAAATGAGATTTTGAGTGCTCTATGGATGTGTCAAAAACTGGTGCTTATAGAGAAATTACCTCATTTTTTACAAAATTCTCACCAGACTCACTTAAACTCTTTTTATGTATGCCTTTTCTATCTTCCCTGGCATCTGCTTGCAGTTAGAAATACAGGAGTCAGAAAACTTAACTCAGTCGTTAAGGATCTCCTAGCAGAAATTCACCAGGGTAGATATTTTTAACCAGTCCTTGATTTTTCAGGCATTCTCCAAGTTTGTCTCCAACACAGTCTCCCTCATTCTCATGTAAAAGTCTCTCATTTTTATGAGATCATTAAGGTAAATATTTAGATAGTTGTCAGATTCGGCACAGTTCAGATTCCTACGTGCTGCAAATGTGAGTTGCTTGTGCTATCTTGTTCTGTCAGTAAATGTCTGCTTTGCCAAATTCCAAGTAACTGCAGAAAGCAACACATGAAAAAATTAAGTCCTGAAATGCCAGTTCTGTTTGTGCCAGACCTTGCTGCTGGTTTCCTCAGCAGCTGCTTCCTGATTCTGAATGTTATAGTGGATACAAAAACATATAACAGAAGATTGGTGTAGGTAGGATATCTCAGTGCTTCAACTTTTGCCAGCAAAACATTCAAATCTTCTCTCACCTTTTCCTGAAAAAGATGGAGAATTTCTAGTGGAGCTTCACACCTCAGACAGGTCACTGGGAAATAAGGAATCCTTATAAATTCTCTTTCAGTAGCTAACCATTCAAACAAAGAGAGAAAGCATTTAAAAACATGTTTCTGATTCAGGAACATGGAGTATTTCAATAGGAATTCAACTCATTTGGATGCCACAGGTCTTCTAATAGCAGAACTAAGACTTTTTTTTTTAAGTTGTATTATTGCTCGAACGTGAGAATCTTCTACATTCCAAAGTTCACACAAAACATTGGGCTTTTTTTTATTTATCCTTTTCAATTCCCTTGCTAAATATCAGTAGCTCCCAGTGTCCCAGTACCCTGGGATTAAAATGTGATTCGGTGAAACAGATTCAGACAGACTGATCTAAAATTATAGACTGATTCTCTTTTAAATGCTTATAGGAAGAAATTGCGTTGTAGTTCCAGTTATTGCCTCATTGCTATCTGTGTTAATGGTAAACATTCCAAAGTGATTTTGAGTTTCTACTCTTAATCTGTCAAAATACTTATAGCCTTGACTTCATTGGTTAATGTTTATTTAACCAACATTAAGATCTTCTCATTTTGCAGCTGGAGAAAAACTTATTTACCTCATGTCTTTTCCTGTAAAAATTATGTGATCAGGACAGGCTTTACATTTCTGTTTTTTAAAACTGGGAATATTTTGAAACACGTTTTGATTTACCAGCTTTTTCTCCTATAATGGTAAACATAAATGCAACACAAAAGTATACCAGCAAAGCTTTCATAAAAACGGCCATTGGACTGGAATTTTACAGGCCATATCCAGTATCATCACTATCCTGTTCTGCCTTTAGTACTTTTAAAGAAAACAACAGCTTTTTAAAAAGAGGTCATAGGTATTGATGTATCTGTGAAGTAGCAGAGAATGGAAAAACGTCATAAGATCTCCCTTTGATCAAAATATATCTTGACCTGATGTCTTCGTAGAGTATTAAAACAGTACTGCCTGGTCTTGGTCTAAACTGACAACCTTAATTTGCATCTTTTTCTCTTATTGTATAATAGGATGTTGGAGAAGCACTACAGTCCTAAAAGTCATAATCTGATATTCTTTTGACATTATCCCATGTAAATATTAACATACCACAGTGAATACACAACTAT
Source organism: Perdix hodgsoniae (assembly GCA_035772895.1). NCBI lineage: Eukaryota > Metazoa > Chordata > Aves > Galliformes > Phasianidae > Perdix > Perdix hodgsoniae. The sequence continues at coordinate 5,492,192 of JAPSGF010000037.1, read as the reverse complement.
GAAAAAAACATGCCAAGAGTTTTGTTTGGGATTTATTTACTATTACTTATTAAATTACAGGATGATTACCTAGGGCTCTAGATATGCACAGTCACCTATTTTGCATGATGTTACCAGGCATGAAACTTCTCTCCGTCTGGAGAAGGGACAAGAGGCAGAGAATATTACCTCTTTCTTTCTTCTTTATAATAAATAAAAGAAGCAGAAAGCAAGACAAAGAGAGCTGCTCACCTCCTAGGTTCTCAAGATTCTCTTGGAAACTTACAGAGCAAGAACACATTTTATATTACTCTGTTCAGAGTGATAATATTGAATAATATACATCATTCACAGCACTATCAGGATAATGAACTACTCAAGTTATCCATCTCTAGCACGTCTAAAACATCCTTCATTTTCATATATAGCACATCTCAAGGTGTTTTTTAATTAGTCAGGCCACTGATTGTATTTTTAGTCTCCATAATTCCTGTTCTATCCCTCTACTGTATCCCAGTGTTGGTAATGCAGTTGTATTACTGTTTAGATGAATGTAGCATATCAACCACTAACATAAAAGATTTTTTTTTTTAAAGATTTCAAAATTAATTTTTTAAGGTAGCAGAAAAACAGGTCTCTCTGGAAATGTAGGAATGAACCAAGCATCCATTCCTCTTCACAGTTTGCCATTTACAACCATTATAAACATACTTGTATGAAATAGCAGCAGAATTTCTCCCACATCACAGAAGCCAAAGAACAGATTGCAATTGTGGCCCTATATATCTTCTGGTAATAACAGATCTGTTTTACTTTCCTTAATATTTTCTCAAATGCTTACAGTCTGCCCTCCGTCCAGTCTGGGCGAACCGCTAAAATTAATTTTCACTTTGTGCTAAGGTGACAACTGATGAACAGTGCATGCATACAACTAATTTCTTTTTTAAAACCAATCATTCCTTGCCAAGAAAGCAGAAAGAAAATGCTCTTCTCTATTGGAGACATCGTGCACTTTTGGGATGGGTTAAAATAACCTCCTCCATCACTGACACTGACCGTACTCTCACCATTTCCTCGCTGATTATATGATCTCTGCTGTATCTGGGATAGGAAATCCCTGTGCCATACCAGTAAGGGGTCATTTCATAGGGCAGTATTAAATTAGTTTCCAAGATGATGACAAACTACAAAGTAGTCAGTTTTGCTGGCAAGACACTAATGAAGTCAAGAAATTGTGATTGTCATTTGCAGTGGTACTTGATTCTTCTCAGAAAGACCTAATCTGAGAATCACAAGTTGACTGAGAACGTGACAATGAGAAGAATGCAACTGGAATATCATTCATAAGCTTTTCCTAGTCTACTACTGTATCTAACTTAATGGAATTAAAGTGTTCCTGGAAAGGCAGTCCCTTGTACTATATCTGTTGAATTCATCCCTCGCAAATCAAGGTATTAATTTCGCTTTTGAAAAGTGTTCCTTAGGGTAGTGAACTAGAAAACATTACTTACAGGATTTACAGTTTAATGAGTTCTTAGTATGTGAACAAGCTGGCAAGATGTAAGCCAAACTATCTATGGGCTGAGTGCTTTGTCTGGAAGAGTTTCAAGGCAGATCTGAACATTGACTTTGGTTTGATAGAGACAGAACAAGGCTATTACTGACATTAGGCTTCTGGGTATGACTTAAGTGTGATTATCTACTACTTTCCTGCGCTGTCATGTTTTGAAATCTCACACATCTTAACTTCAGTCTTCATGGATGTTAAGTTGGTTGCCTTCTTTGGACTGACCCATAAAAAGTCACCTAAGTATCCTTAAAAAAAAAAATAAAGATACAACACAGGAGAATAAAGAGCTGAGCATTAATCTGAAGGAACTCTCTCAGTAAATATACGTGAAAATAGAGAACAGCATAGTCTGTTGCCTTCAGTGCCTCAGCATGAAAGCACAAATTTAGTGAGAAACCAACCATTGTAACAGTAGTTTGCCCTTCAATAAATCTGTGCTACCAAGAGCCTCACATGTTTACTTAATTATCATTAATACCTAACAGTTAAGGAAACTGAGATTCTTGGTACACAGGAGTTCTGTTGAATAGAGGAGGGAAAACACTTTTTTACACTATATTTTTAGTAACTTGTTTGCCTCTTTTCCTTATCAAGATTTGTCAGCTGTTGAAGAAATGCTTGTTTATTTAGTTTTAATAAAACACAGGAGAGTTTTAACAATAGGCCAGTGGATATTCCCTTTATGAAACATCACCAGTATGTCTATTTATGGAAGGAGACTTAAGGAATTTTGTAAAAATGCTGCTACTTTGAAGATAATACAAAGCAATCAAAGCCACTCAAACTCAGCTGAATATTTTTAAGACTGAGCCTAAGATAACAGGGGTAGATTGGAAGAGATTTAGGTTTTGTATCTTACTAACAAATCCATCAGTGTTTTTCTATTTCCTCTGAAAACCTTTAAATAAGATTAATACAGCTGATCTGTTTTACGTCTACCCCAGTCTTCAACTCATTCTCCCTCTGACAAAGCCATTAACTTGGATAAGGCTTACAGTGCTCACAGTCTTGATTTTTCCTACATCTGCCTTGCAGGTTTACATGCATGACTTGTCTCTACTGTAGCCTGGAATATCTGTAAGGTCCGTCCTCTTTTATAATACTAATAATCATATAAGATTTACAGATTTGCATACATACTAAAATAACATAAGATGTTAAAAATCTTTCCCAGGACACAAGGTCAGTTGCACTCTAGAAACTATGCATTTAATTCTGTCCTTTTCTAACAAAATATATTTATTCATTTAAAGAGAATTGTAAAAACACGTGCTGTTTGAAACCCATTTCAGAAGAAAATAGTATTGTTTGAAAGCCTTTTGAAAACAAAGGTTTGTGTTGGAAATACTCTACTGTTATAGAAAGTATAATTATACTTAATATTTCATCAGTTATGAGCAGCTGATTCATAATTTCTCATACGACAGAATATCTTGCTACTTTAAAAAAAAAATGAGGCCAAATAGTTGACCTGACAACCTGTTACCTCCAACAACTGCTATAGTGCCAAGTTGTGGGTGGAATGCTTATCTTATTTTCCATATTGCTTTATATCTGATATGCAGCTCAAATTTAATGGCTTGGGATTGCTTGGCAAGTATGATATCTAAAAATGGAGGTATCACAAAACATGCCATTGATAAACTTTACTGAACTCAGTGTTTCTCATAACTTTCCTCTATCAGCCATGATTTCCCCATGGAGTTAAATTTGAGCATTAATGTTAATGGCTTAATATCATGCCTGCAAATCCAGGTGTGCTTTGTGTAGTCTCACTCTGAAATGGGCAGTGCTGGGGAACGTAATACAGAGCCCCTCACATGTTGCTTCATTTATACATATATTTTTTCCTGAAGCAGACAGCCTTTCTCCAAACACTCTCTTCAGTCTACTAAGCTTTGTCTATAGTTATCAGCTCAAATACCACTCAAATGCATAAGACCTATGGCTTCCAATATTTCAGTTATTTCTAATACTTGAGTACAGAAGATTTGTTACTTCCAAGTGTTCAATTCACATAAGAGTGTACTGTGTAAGTGAAGGTGGCTTGGTTTAGTGCTTACTTATGGATATGTACACCATACTGACCATTAATAGAAGCAAAGACGACAAGCAGGAAGTGGGCAACTGGAAGAATTTAGAGGCAAACAGAACACAAGCAACACAAAATAATTAACGTATTGATGTGGTCGATGGTTCAGTGGAAATGTATTGGTATAAAAATGTTGTTTGCAAGCAGAAAAGGCTATTACAGTATGCTTCTAAGATTGGCTTAGCACCATTATAAGATTTCTATTAAAATCCTCAACTTTACAACATTATAGGTTTGAAATATGTAAGTTGCATGTTTCATGTTGGAATTAAGAAGGTTTTAATCAAGTGCTCAAAATCAATTAAGCATATTTATCAGTCAACATTCTTTAACTATTTCACTATCAAAAATTAACCTATGAGTGTATTTTATGATCGGATTGTATATCTCCATGTATTGATCCCTGTATTATAGATTCACCAGCAAGTGTTCAAAACAGTCCCAGTAGTGTCAGAAATAAATATCTAACTAACACAGGTCCTACTGTTTGTTCTCTGTGAAACCAAGAACATCTATTCAACTGACTATGGCATGACAGAAATGTAGTAAAGCACACCTACAAATTAAAAATTGGCAATGTCACTGCTTTAGTTTACTTTACTAAAGCAGAAAAAAAAGATTTCCTTATTACATCTGTCTTAGAAATAACATTTCGCACCTGTTGACATCAGTGACAAATTCTGAACAGCTTCTGTAGAGTTAGGATTAAATTTCAGAAGTCATGCCATACAATTTCTTCATCTGAATCGCGTTCTCCATAAAGCACTGAGATAGCTCCTGTTGTTTGTTGTCTTTTTTTGTTCTTTTTTTTTTTTTTAACTAAGGTACAAGCTGTCCAACCAGATCAAAGCTATCCTGGCCATTGCTATGATAATTAGTAATTAAGTATTAGTTGTTATTAAGGTATTATTTCTCAAATCGTTATTTGGTTTAAACTCAACAACATAGTGGCTCAGAAAAAGAGATTTCCTGAACTGTTCATTCTTTGGTTTTGTGGATGTTTTCCTTAAGACATTCCCTCTAAGGGCCTAAATACAAAACTTTAATTCTCCTTGTAGTCATTTAAAAAAAAAAATCTGAATAAGTACATACTTTGATTCATTTTTTGGAGGACCTATTAACTATCTTGCTCCTACCAAAATCATAAAATTAGAGGAACAAAGTTGGGCAGCATGACAGCATCATACCTTGGCCAGTCTGGCTTCCAATGCTAGGAGCAGTGGACTCCCACCATTTTGTTTTGGAAAGGTTTCCTCAGGCCACTTTAGCATACGATTGATGGTTTTGGTTGATATTTAATGAAAGTTCGCTTTCTTTATTCTGTCACATTACACTTGGCTGAGAAGGTTTGTTAACTTTTCTTAATGTGAGGATAAGCATAAGGGGTAAGTAGTGAAGGCTGACAAACCCTTTGTAACAAACCAGCCGTGCACTTAGATATTTTACGGAGGAAGATAGCCATACAGTATACTTGTACATAATAGTTATAAAGTTCATCTTTAACACTTATTCCTTTCCCAGGCCAGCTCCAGGATTATTTTGATTGCTTTTTAAGATCATTCAGCACACAATCTACTGTGTGACAATCATATAAAACTGTGTCAGACTCAGGCACTGGCTTTAATTGTAACACAAATATAATGTGACACGAACAACGCACCCTGGTGTTCTGAGGAATAACGCGATGTGTCACAGTGGCAATGTGTGAATCAGGCTTCTCCATTGTTATGGAAAATATGGCCTTCAGATGAAGCTACTGCAGCAGCAGCCCAAGGATCTGAGCTCAAGAGAGAGTCCTGTCAGAGTGCTTGTCAGCACTGAATTCTTCTCCATGATCTCCAAATAATTTTAAAATGCTACTGACCTGCACAGACTTAAAGAGATTTTAATCAGATATTTGTTCTGAAGGCAATTTATTTCTTTATTTCTCCTAACTGGAGTGTATTAGGTCTGCCAGAAACTAACCTTGTTTGGCATTTCCAGAATTTGTCTTCCTTCTTACTCCCTTATTTACACATCTGTAAGAATATCTATTCATATAAGCATTTTAACTCACGGACAATATGTACACACTGTATACACACACCTTCACAAATCTCATCAGAATTAGAGCCACTGCTGACCTCTGTAATGCCACGCTGGTTTCAGAATATTCCTTGGGGGCTCTCTGACCCCAACGTTCTCTCTGGGCAAAACCTCCACACAGATGCTAAGGAGCCCCATACAAGCCAGCATTCACGGCTTGCTTTATGAGCTCGCTATTTCCTCATCCCAACCAGACTAAGCCAACCGTGAGATCTGAACCTGTGTGCAAGCCACTCTGGACTTCAGAGAGCATTTCTGGGCCCACAAAAGACAGAAGTGCCTACCTGTGTTCCACCATCATAATTAGACTCTCTGGACTGTGCGAAAATGGTGATTACTAAGCCCCTCAAATGTGCTGAAAGAACTCAGAATTACCCCTTGCACCAGAGGTGTTCATGTAATTAATATTATCAAACAGGCAGTAATGTTCTCTTGCAGAATAATCTGATTTCAATTATACTGCAGTCAGGGCCCCACAAGGCTGCAGAACATCCCTATTTCTGCAGATTAGTGATAGTGATATTCTGAATATTTGTTTTTTGCATGGTTTTGTCCCCAAAATAGATATGAGATAGATAGGGTTAATGTTCCCCCAGGGGGCCTCATTGAGTGAATTACTGAGATAGTAGCCATGTCTGAAATAATTTAGAAGATTTCTAGAGTCTTCATTTTGGCAGTTGGCATTTGTTTTTAAGACTAGTCTCCTCTGTCAAGCAACTCATCAGCCTTTGTGCCAGGATAATTTATCAAAAAGTAGATGATTCTTTCATGTTCCACAACAGAAATATACAGAACTTAGGGAAATTATTTGATTACAATGAATAACAAATAACAACCAATAACAAATTACAGAAAGCATTCAAACATGTATGGACTTGCTTGGTATGACTTACATTAATACAACACTGGAAAAACTTGATGACTCTAAGGAAAGCAAAATTGCACAGTAGAGCAGATAAAGGAACGTCTGTTAACACTATTTGATGATGTGGCTGTGAAGAAGTCTTAAGTCTTTACATAAGTCATTTGCTGCTTTCTTATCTGTCTTTCATTCCAGCCAAAGAACTCTTCTAGATCAGAGTTTAAAGTCAAACAACAATCTGATGATGTTGTTTTAACAATTCCTCTCATCTTTTATCCCTACTGAAAAGTAATACCAGAGGAAAGCCATACAGAATTATGACACACCTTCTTGTTCTGCAAGGATAGAAGGTAACTATATTGTGACATAAAGTCTAAGTCCCTGGAATACATTTCAGACAATAGGACTAGGACACAAGTCTCTAGAAGTGGCTGCTACCATCTTTTTATCTTTTCACTTTGCTTAAAAATAGTTAAGTAAATAACCGTACAAGTAACTTCTCTAACAACAGACTGAACAGGAATTGTTCTGAACCGCTAAAATTAACAGATCACTGAAAGAAAGCCTGCAGAAGTATTATTAGGATGCTCACTAATTTTGTACCCTTTCCTCATTAAGACTCTACCCATGAATTTGTTTCCTGGATTAGTGATTTTTCTCATGAACATTTCTCAGAATATGAGAAACTGAAAAGAGTTAAGAATTAAACTGGATTTTCCAGTATTTTTTTAATGTACAATAGAGCAAAAAACATCTCTGAAATACTACCCTTTTATGATGGACTGACTAGAAAAGGACATGATATATTTTGCTTTTTGCAATACTTATAATTTCAGAATCGTAATGAGAAAGAGAATGAATGGAAGATTAATGTGCTTCTGGCAGAGAGAAAAGAGCTTAATGGATTTCTCTACATTTGTGTGAGTTCCCTAACATTTTCTGATTTGTGGCACACACAGCCATCAGCCGTATCAGGAGTTACTGTCTACCAGTCTTCTCTGACAGGACTCTGAGCTGATCTGAAATCGCTGTGAATTTTCCCACTGTCTTCACAAACTTTGGAGTCTGACTTTCTCTGGATCTTTAGCATGTTTTCCTGCTCTAGCCAGGATTTCAGAGTGTAACATTAAGAATTATTTATGTATTCAGATCAGCAGAGATATTAATGTCTTTATCTTTTGTTACGGATAAAGACAAAATAACAAGATTCTTAAGTGGGGTGAGGCTCATCATTAGATTTCAGTGTCATAGTAACATCATATGAACAAGAACAAAAAATTCATTTGATGGTCTCCACTGACTACTAGCAAACTTTGCAAAGTTATTTGAATGGTTTGGAGTATAACAATTGTTAGTAAATACAGAAAATAAATAAATACATCAAAAGATAATAGCAATTGAAAAACTCCAGTAAGGAAAAATCTGGTAACCAAAAATTAGCATCAGCAATGCTTGTGTAATAACCAACACTGTTTCATAGTTCAAGCATAACAGAGAGATTCAGTTTCATTATAACACTCTATTGTGAAATGTGACAGTTACAACTACTTCAGTGGCCTCCATCTAGCAGGACATTGGTTTGAATGTTCAGAAAGTGATCCTCATGAAAGTTTCATATTATTAGATCTACCTGATATACTCCCACCATTTCATAAATACTATTTGCTTTCTCTTCCATTTTTCAAATCAATTTCTTCTTATCATACTTTTTTACTGTCCATTTTCTATAAAATACAGTGATAAGAGCATAGAGAAAATGTAATGATGAAGAGTAATGGCAAGGGTGCATGGGGCAGGGTGGTAAAAACTCCAATCAAAGTCAGGAAATAAAAAAGAAGAGTATTTTAAATGCTGCACAGAATCTATAGAAAGTGCATAGGAAAGCCTTTTCTACATTTTTTTCAAGGGAAACATAGGTATCTTATGCCAAACAACATCAGCAAAAGAAAATAGGCAAAATGTTAGACAGCAAGATCATAAGGAAGCCATACAACCATAAAACAGGACTGTGATTCCCACAGAAAGGTCTCAATAGCTACATTCCTAGTCCCTTCACATATTTTCAGATGTTTTAACCTCTCTAGCTAACATGTTTTGTTTTTTTTTCTACTTGGCTCTGAAACTTTCAGTTTGAAGACGACATAGAAGAAATGATTAACCAAATAAACTTTTTGAAGTGTTCACAGTTTCTGGAAGAGTAAAGGGTGGCTATACAGAAAGAAAGGACACTGACTGTCACAACTTTGACTTGGCAAGCCCAGGTGGCCTTTTAGCTTGCTTCCTCACTCATTCACCCATTATTCCATCAGCAGCAAATCACATCACTAGCTGCTTATCCTGGAGAGGATTAAATTCTCAAAACATGCCACAATATACATAGAAATTCACCAGCCATAAGGAGAGCACTATGACCTGGCAAAGCAACAACCACTTCCATCGCACTGGGGCTGTGTGAATGTAATGAATGACTTAGTGACGGAACATAAGTGGTTTCTATGTTCAGAAGTAGTGTCCAAGTAAAATCCATCTTTATGTGAACCCAGACACTATCTGAAAATAGGCACTGTATCATTATTTGCAAATACAATTCTGTTCCTCTGCTAGTTCAAGACCATTCCTTTGTGGCTATTCAGCATTAAAATTTGCCGTCTTTTCAAGAAATAGACATAACCATATCTGTCACATTAATGAATTAAAAATACATATTTTTTTATTTTATAATTAGCCCCTAGCATTAATGTCTACCAATAGTGCCTTACCTACTACTCTATAAACTAACCTACTAATTTACCTAGTAACCTATTAACACCTACTAATAGTTGTTAGTCACAAACAATGCACTGCAATGTAGACACCTTAAGCTGCTTACTTTTTAAGACACCTTACTGTGAATACTTGGGCATTGTGAGAACACATTTCAGATAAATTGGCTCTGGACTGGTCATCTCCCTTCCCTCCAGGCTTCTGAACCTTCTTTACTGATAGCAGCAGTAGAATTAGCCCATTTTTCTTCCTGTCTTCCCCTTAGTCAGCATTGACCATTTTAGCATGAATACAGAGGCTGCGCAACTTTCTCCCACTTTGTCTGTCAGAGATAATTCTATCATTATTGTTTTTCTACTGGAGAAAACAGCAGCAGCCATAAGTGTATAGTATGATATAACAACAGCAGGTAACATTCTTGTAATCTCATCTGTACAGGAATTGTGAGCTTTCTTTCCCCACTGGTTATGCCAGAATCTCCCAGTGCCATCAACAGCATTTCCTACTTAACACCACATCACAGTATCAGAGTCTGCTACCACTCCTGAATACCCTGCACCTCTCAGCCTCAACATTTTCAGTGTATTTTGAATCTCAAAAGCCAATTCAGTGATTAGCACTTTAGGCAGGGGGGCCTGGTGACATCTGTGTCCTATGTGTCCTTCTCACTATGCTTTTTTCAGCTACCATCATTTTAGTGACACTCATGGAGATCTTCACATAAATCGCCTATCAGAGTCAGCATTTTGCAGACACAGTACAACTGTGCTCACATAAGTATTTACCACAACACATTTCCAGAGACTCAACCACTCCCTCAATGCAGTATCGTCAATCCAGTTCACAAGCTATCCCACGGAAGCACAGTTACCTCCTCCCACTCTGAAGGGCTATATAAAGAAAGGCAAGCATTACCTCATGGTAATTAGCAGGAATGATTAATATCTTCTCTATGCCTACTCTAGTCAGCTCACTCATTGGGTGACATAATTGGTGAATATTTAGGTTCATATTCTCATATAACTCTGAGTGAAAAATAGTCTGTTTTCAGTGCAACTAGCAAGCAAATACCTTGCTTGTAGGTGCCTACCTATTAGCTTACCTGTAAGGCAAATGACATAAGAATTTTCTTTAGTATAGCTCATCTGCAGAAAGACCAGGAAACCACGTTAGAGATTTCCATGCATACAGTTGGTAATTGTCCTTCTGCCAGTCCCACTTAAAAGAATTTAAAGGCTGGATACCTTAAGTAGAGATGTAACTCACCTACTTGGCTCAGGGCCATGAATGAACACGTACAATGAAGCAGCTTGCAGCTAAGCACTTGATGGAGAGAAAGAAAGAAGCCACATGACACACAGGAAGAAAAAGAAAAAAATTTAGTGCTTGTGCTTCTTATAATCCTTCTCATGGGTTTAATTCACTTCAGCTGCTTTGACACAACTGAATCAAATAATTAATCTTCTTCTAGAGAGCAGATGGCCGAAAAGTAGAAATGATGAAGGAAAATTGGTTTAACAAATAAGTATATTCCAATGACAACTTTCTTTGTAGGATTCATCCAGTTTATATCAAACAATCAAACAACAAACCTTGGGGAATATAGGATATATATTCCACTGCTGACATAATCCACTTTTTTTTTTTTTAAGATCTGCACCCTTCACCTTAAAGAGAAATTCATGACATTCAGTGCTTCTATGGAAGGTCCACATCTGGGTCACAGTTTAAAGGCTGTTAAGATGATACCTTGTCAGCCACATGAATGAGCAGACACATATGCACACAACCAGGCACATTCAGGCAAGACATACCTGTCAGCCAGTGAGTCTTTGCAGTGATTTATTTGAATTTAGGGTTGACTCCTATTTTCTGTGCAGATTTCAAGGGGAATTGCAAACATATATATTCATCAGGCTCTGTCAAAGGAGGGTCAAAGGAAGGAATAAATAAGAATTGGATTTGATTGAAAATCAGAAACCAAATGGGACAGTCTAAATAAATACAGCATTTTTTGTAAATTATGACCTTTCGTGAACTTGGTATACAGATGTTGTGGTTTAAGGTGGCAGGTGGCTAAGTACCACACAGTCATTCACTCACTCCCCTCCCTTCCCAGTGGGATGGAGAAGTGAATTGAAGAAGAAAAAAAAAATAGAATTTGTGGGTTGAGATAAAACCATTTACTAAGGTAGGGAAAAGGATAATAGTTCTGTCTATATATATGTATATATATATGCATATATGAATATATCTAAGAAGTGATGCACAAGCAATTGCTCACCACCCCCTGACTGATGCCCAGCCATTCCCCTAAGCAACAGAAGTTGAACTCCTACCCCCTTAAAAATTCCTTTGCTATGATGTCAGATGGCATGCAATATTCCTTTGGTCAGCTGTCTTAATTCTATTCCCACTCAGCTCCTTAGGCCCTTTGCTGAGAAGGGTCTTGGCTGTATACAACACTGCTTAGCAGCAGCTATGAACGTCAGTGTCTTATCAACATTGTTTTTCTCTCTAGAACCAAACATTGCATCATAGTAAACACTCTGAAAAAAACAATTCCATTCCAGCTGAAACTCAGACAACAGATTGACAGCAGTTTTTTTCTGATTTTCTTATCCTTTTTAGGATGCTTTTGAGTCAAACCTACTGATATTTAGATCACTTTTATTTTACATTCAGACAGATCAAAAATCAAATGATTGTGCTAGATTTTGATTGTCTGTGGACTTACAACATTTTTGTTTCAAGTCACCTTGAGTAAGGAATATAGAGAGAGCCTTAAAGTGGTCAAGCAGTTAGACTAGGTGATGATCTTCGAAGGTCTCTACCAACTGAACTATTCATTTCATTTTTTCAGTAATTACCACTGCCTGCCAGACCTATTCCTATAGCCTGGATAACTGCAGGACCTAAACATCTCACAAATTCAGACTTATTCATCCTCACAACACCGAGATAATTATTTTCCTGGCTTTTATAGTTGGGAAACTGAAGAATTTGAGGGAAAAAGAAAAAGAAGTAATAGCAAATGATCAAAAAACTTTTAATTTTTTAGTGGAAATTGCTGCCCAGATTAAGAGAAATATTAAGTGTCCAGTTGCCTTTGATTTTAAAGGAAAAAAAGATGCTGAATTGGGTTAAGATCAGTTTATAGCAATATTCATTTGGTATTATTGGATATGAAATAAGAAGCAGTACTTAAGGACTTGCAGGAATAAAAGTTTTCTTAATAAAATGCTGCATAATGAAGTAAGTATATCTAATATATTGTTATGTTTCCAAGTTTTGCAGATGTAAAGCTTAGACAAAGGGATGCAGATAAAGGTTAAAAGGGTAGACTGAGACACACTGAGGAAAGGTAAGTGCAATTTACCTCTTAGGATTAAGTCTCTTCTTTCTTTTTCCTGTCTGATGTCAGAATTGCTTTATTGACAGGGTCAAGAAATGAAAACAGAATATATAATTTAGATTTGCAAACGTCAGCTCCATACATCTCTGAACATCCAGCCGTTCAAACATTCCCTTTAGCTTACACCTCATGTTTCAGCATCATTCTCATTTACTTCTGTTGTAGCTGCACATGCACTCAATGTACATAACAAACACGCTGTGTACTATTTGCATCATGACATGGTTGTGTACTATGTAAATACATGCACACATATTTTTAATGTAGGTGTAGGCAGCTGGAATGATTAATGGTGTACAGCAGTGAATCTCCTTTACTTCTCTTCCTCTTTCATGCATTATGTTGCAAAGTCTTTCTTTATTTTCATATTGCCTTTCATTCTCAGAGATCATTTTGTATGTACACAACTGAGCTTAAATACAACCAATTCAAAGTGCAAAGGAAATATTACGTAGTAGAAAGGGCAGTTGAGGAGACAGCCTTCAGATTCTGTACCACCAAATTTGCATCTCTAGTGCCTACAGTGAACAAGAGTTTCGTTTTCAAAGCTTGCTCTTGCAGAAGCACCATGTGCAGAGGATTGTATGGTTCACAGAATGCTGAGTGGCCAAAATTAGTTTTTATTTGTTCATGACTGAGCCAAAGGAACAGAGAACCAACCCTATCAGTTCAAGTCCATCAAGCTCAATATTGCGTCTCTGACAAAGCCTATGGAGAGGACAAACTCCTAAGCTTCAGTGTGTTGTCATTTTTATGTTGATTAGATAATCCAGTAATATGTAAATTACTATTCATCTCTTAAAAGAAATTATTTCCGCAAGCAACAGTGTAGTGAAGCCTGGTTTCCTCAGATACGTGCTTCCAAGTTTCTAGTGTTCTGAAGTGAGACCAAACCAAAGCTTTGCATAGGTTGGTGTTGCAACACTGCTGTGTTTTATAGATTTCTATTATTTAGTAACTCATGAAAGTGTGCTGCAGATTATTAGGGGATCTGTGAGATTTTCTGTCCTTCTGATTTTCAGATTTTGAGACTCCCCCAATCCTCTTGTCAAGTTGGTTGAAAAGTTGGATAAAACTGAATCAAATTTTGCAAGGACAGAACAGGCGAAGTGAGACTAGTAGCACAGACATGCATTCCATAATTTGCATGAAATGTTTCAAATTGCATAGAAACTGTATGTCACATGCTTTATGATGTGTACACATAGTGGCCCAAGAGAGGGAGCACTGGGTAGTGGGATACATGATTCCTCTGTGCAACAATTTTCTTTAGAGTGGTTCTGAATCTTGTCATGTCCCTGTGGCATGTTCTAGCCCTCTGTCTTGGCATAAAGGGAATTTTCTGATACTGCTTCCTAATCTAATGTTAAGGACTGTTCATTCTACCTTTTTGCCTAAAGTGTTTGGACAGGTAGCTCAGTCATATCCTTTCCTCTTTAATTTAGAACTCTGCAACTAAAGAAGATGAAAGGAGTTTAATTAAATTCCAAACGGTTTGCCTAAATACTCTGTAAATAATTTGTATTTGTTAAAGATGCTTTGTAGAAATCTTCCAAATGTTGTGCCTCTATATTATTGCATTTCCATTCCATTTTGTGGTGTATATGTATCAGCAGTCTTACAAATAATACAATGTAAAGTAGGAAGTGGCATTGAAAGCCAAATGCTATACGAAATTATAGAATGATGAGCAATTTCCATTTACTTCACTGGATTTTGGATCAAGTCATTACAGCAGAGAATAAAGAATCAGATTCATCTATTTTCAGATAAATAGTAAAATTGCTACTCAGTGGCGATGGAAGCACAAAGAGTGCTCCATCACTATAATTGCCTTTATCTTACCAAAAAGCAATTATCTCCAAAGAATTCTATAAACAATGTAGATATAAATCTACATAACGAACATACAACAGATATTTAACCTTAACACACATAATTCTCAAGTTTTCTTAATTTAAGAGTGCTCGATATCCACAGTGTTTGCACGGGACATCCAGGTTGTTTGTTTTTAAAAAAATGTGCATGCAGTACTGTATTTTGGCACTATGTAAACCTTCATGAAACTATTATGAAAAGAAGCAAGCATCATTTATCTTTAAAATCCAGTCACTAAGCTTGAATTTCCTCCTAGAAATTATAATTAGCACTCTAAAAAATGCTAAGGCAAAATCTCTGCTCTTAGTTGTCTGTTTAGGTTAAATTAAATTATTTCTGAAAGTAATATAATTAAAATCCTTTTAGTTCTTAATCAATATTTTATTTACATTAATATTCCTTTTAGTACTTGATTAGTTCTTTTGAAAAGGGTATGGTAGCTTATTTTCTCTTTATTATATACTCGTGAGATGCATCTATACTTTTTTTGTACTTGCAGAACAGACACACTGTAAAAATGATAAAATTGTATGTTTATTCAGGTGGGCAACTGGAATTCTACCATATCTCAAGAGAAATTAAGCTAATCCTTTTTTTTTAGCTCAAGCTCCTACTTGAAAATATCCTTCATTGGAAATCATGTAAGATGTTATATATTACACAAAGGGCCTGATTCACCTAGTTTCACTTAAGCCCCTATAAAATGTAGTGAATAAGAAAAGTAAAAAAGATAATTCTTATTTGAGAATCCAACATATTCAAATAAAAAAAAAAACTTAAACCGGGCAAAGCTAAGTCCTACAGCTGCCACTGCTCTGCTGATATCAGGAACTTGTCCCTCAACGAACATGCTTAATGACTAATCACACAACACAGACTTTCATACCCTTGATGTATAAAGAAACTGACATTGACCATATCAACAATCATTAAAATGGAAAGGTATTCCCTTATTTCAACACAAGATTTCTGATGACCTAAGTCAGTCTCTTCTTTATTTTCGTCATCATATCATAAATTAATCTGAAACTGCTCTACATGGTGTTGTGAGTGCTAATTCCATTGAGGCTTCACTCTCAACAGAACATGGTTAGTTCAGAACATGGTGGAGGGACAGAATTATAAATTATGTTATTGTACACTTTGGAAAGCTTTTTCAGTTGTGCTAGCTAATCAATATTTATTTCTCTACAAAGTCAAAGTCAGATTCTGTAGAGTTCTTGAGGGCTAGAGTTGTTTTTCCCAAGGGTCAGGAGAAGTGATGTGAGTGACCGATGTCTGAATATCTCCATGAAACTTTTAATCTGACATGAAGTTCTCAGTGTCACAAGACTTAGGCAGATTACTGCAGCCAAAGAGCCAGCTCTCCATAAGTGATGTGAGGAGCCATGTCTGGCCTGAATGGTCCTGAAGAAGGGAGGAAGGCAATGGCTACCTAGCAAGACTTGAGTTGGAAGTATCAGATGTAACAAGGTGCCTCACCTTTTATGCATACCACTTAAGACTTGACAAGTCTGTTAAGGACTATCTCTGCTAGACACATAATGGTGCTCTCTTTAGCCCTCACTAATATGAGCATGACACTTGACTGAACCAGAGAATCACAGTTCATTAAAAAATAGCAATATATACAAGATATTTCAGTGCATTGGGTCGTACTAGACACCAACATTTTGAAAGATTCTAAGAAACAAGAAATGTGCTCTGCTAGTTTGAAAGGACAACTCTACATCAGAGGTGATTCTCTGATAGTGCGTGCTTTAGAGAAAAACTGTATTGAAATATGTGTTTTAAAAAACGTCACAAGAAACTGGTTTCAAAAGAACAGAAAGCAAACACAAGGACTGAGTTTGGAGTTAAAAGATCCTTCCATCTCCTACAAATTTCTTCAGGCTAACTTATTTCTATTCCTTTTGCAAAGCACCATCATATGCCATCCCAGTCAGTTAGTAGAGAGAAATAGCAACCATAGCCTGCAAGTCTTCAGATAAATAGAGGATCTTAGACATATGAAATAAATGCACATGCACGCACACAAAACCAGAAAGAAACTACAGAAGAAACTTTGTATGAGTACAGTAGTAACTGGCTCAAAAATATCCACAATATCCAGATATGTCTTCATTCAACATGAGTAAGATTCAGAAGACCTGACTACTTTAATATAAGATAGTAGGTTAATCAGATAAAGTATAAAAACCTCAAAAAACTCTAAATTTGATTTCAGTTATATATCCTTTATCATATCATTAATACAACATAATTATATTAATAGGAACTATTCCTGATTACAGTAATATTGGAGGATGATGACCCTGAAGCCTTATATTAAACTATTTTTAGGTTCTTATGTGTTACTTAAAAGTTGCCATCAAAATAGAATTAATTCATTTGATAAATAATCATGTTGTAGTTTCAAATTAAAAAATTGTGTCGGGACTTGGATAGCAATTTAATTTGCCACTTGCCCTAACATACTATTCTAAATTAATAAAAATGTTTTGTTTTGTTTGCTAACACTTTTCATTTGTGCTTCGACCATTTCCTGATGTTTCAATTAGTTCTGTTCACAGATGTGTTCTAATGAGCGTCAAGATCGAGGGTTCCTAAAATTTATGACACTTACCCAGCCAACCCTTGAGCCCTGTTTGACTTCATATTCTTTCAGATGACTCAGTGTGTGTAAACATAGCTAATTCAGCTACTGTTACTTATGTACCTAATTAATGTAATGACATTTATGGAACTAGTCAGAAAATTCTGAACTAAACACTTTCTTCTCCAACCAATGTAATGCCAAAACTAGAACAATTATGAAAACAAATACTGACTTTGATGAAGTTCTGACAGGATTATTTCCAAGCTCTACAATAGGCTTCCCAGAAGATGAGAGTAGAAGATAAACAGTTTCTGGAGACAAACATGAACATTTCACCAAAGTCGCATTTTTGCCAAAAGTCTTTGTGCACTCGGTTTTCATTCCTGAGTGACACAAAAAGATCTTCAAAGCCACAGAAAAATGTTAAAAAATAGGAAACCTTCCAATTAGCTCTAGCTCTTAGCTGTAATTGCCATCTTTGGCCTGAAGCAGTTTCTGTGGCTTTATCATATGTTCATTATTTGGATTAGCTGGAAAACCCTAAAAAATTGTGTTGGAGATGGAAGAAAGAAATTGTTTGGTAGAACAGTGTTCCAAGTTGCAGCAAACTTTCTTCACAGACTGGATGACACTGAATTTCGTTGTCCTTAGAAGAGGAAGGATCTATGCTCCCAATAGAGAAAGAGAAGTTCAGGCATGAAAGCCTGGAGACAATCCGCAGTGCTGGACTCTAAGTCCTCTTGCTAAATTAGTGAGAAGAATGAATGAATGTTTGTCTTAGTGGGAATTACGTAGTCACTGATTTTGAACATTCAACCAGACATGGTTTCAACTTAAAATGTCTAAATAAATTTAATAAATCTCAATATAGGAGACAGAAACAGACACTATGCAGAAAGAAAGAATTAAAATGTTCTAAGCTAAAGGCAAGAAGGCCAAACCTGATTTGATACACCAGGGTCGAATGATGGTTCAGAAGGGTCAGGCTGATGAAGTCAAGATTACTGAGAAACTTATTTTAAATACTGTATAAATAATTGAAAGAGAGGTCTTTGACATTTGACATTTAAGCACAGCCTAGCAACTGGAAAGCTCTGCAGGCAGCATGGATGTGAACAGGCCAAAAAAAAAGAAAAAGAACCCTAGCTAACAACCACGTACATAAAAACAGTAAACACAGGATACAGTAACCTGAATACTTAACTTTCTGAAGTTGATTGCTGCAGCACTTTCTGCCACTTGGACACATAAGAAAGATCACTGAAGACTCCTCATTTCTCCATTCCCTTGCAATTCAAGAAAAAGATAAAATATGAAAAGAAAAAAAATTGAAAAGCACTTTTCTTTGAATGGGTTTGCACATAAGTAAGAGCTACAAGGTGTCCTCTCACTAAGTAACTAAATTAATACTTTTCTGGTATGAATTAGTGTTCTGCATTCATTCCAAATGCCAACAAACCATTTTCTGAAATGGAAAGTGCAGGCCATCTCAGAGCAAACACAGTATCCCATGACTTACCAAGAACCGTATGTTTATCACAGTGCTGCCACAGTATAGAGAAATTGCAAATGTTTTATGTAATTTCAAATTATTTCTGAGGCAAACACTCAAGAGATCTGAAAAATGAGCTGTTTAAACAGGAATTATCTTTCAGTCATAATTATTGCATTACATAAAGCTGTATCAATAGCATGCAATTCTAAGATCTAATCTAGTCACAATCTTTTGCCACATAAAGTAACTATAGGTCAAATGTTTAAAATTTGTCCAGTTAATCATCCAGCTAACTATGCCCACAGCATGGCAAGACATACCTGTGACATTTAAAAGACAGCACATAGCTATTTGACTATGTAATTACCAATGTGCCTGATATGAGAAACGGATTCTACATTTAACCAGCAAAAGTATTACACTAAAAGCCCCACTGCTCTGCCTTGAGGTTAACTGGACATCAAATTCTGGCACAAATTTTAAAGTTTCTTGGTCTTTCCGGTGAACTCTTTCAAATTTAAAAACATGTTAAAAAGAGTAACTACTATTCGTATGGCTCAGGTATCTGAAACTGTTTAATTTACAGAATGTTAGCTCAATTTTAATATTTTTGTCTGTTTTAAATGATGACTAACAGCCAGGTTAGATCAGGCTGCACTGTAATTCAGACATGATGAACATATGTGTACATATACACAAATTTCATATATAGGAGAAGCAAGAGCAACAGCAAACCACTAATGGGATTAAGATTTCAGTTCCTAGCCTGCTCTGTTTCTAGCAGAAGTTAGGACTCTCTCAGCACTAATGCACAAAGAGCTATAGCACCTAGTTCTAATGCTGCGGTATCAATCTCTCTTCTTCCCTCATATATTTCTTCAGCTTCTGAAAAATTATCCTATAAAGTTTTAGAGGGAGATAATTATCATTAAGCCTTAAACTATATTCTGTCTTTTCCTTGAAATTTTTAACCTTATTCTAAGTAGAAAATCTCTCTTCAAAGATTATTTCAAGTAGTTGTAGGTTGCTCTAAAAGTAATGCCTCCTATTTATTTCCACATAAACTACAATAGCACAATAAAACTATTTGATAGAGCAAATTCTCAGCTACAAAAAAAAAAAAAGTCACCAGCATTAGCTATGCATTTTTGCCAGCGAAGAACAGTTTGCATGCTGTGCTTGTAAAATTCAGCATCAGCAGAGGTGACCTACTGTTTCACAGCATGATTGCTAGGAAAATGTTGCCTATGCAGTCCATCTTTCATCATCCCAAACAAACAGAAGTCAGAATGTGCCAAATTTAGACTATATAGTGGATGCGGTAGGACATTCCAGCCAAGATTGGCAATGTGCTTCACTGTCTTCAAATTGGTAAGGGGCCTGGCATTACTGTGTTGTGGGAGAGAGGTTGTCTTCTTCTCTGGCCATTTTGACTCTGGCTCATCACCGGTAATGAGTATCCAGGAAATTGTCATCTTTATCCTCATTTTGGTTCAGTAGGTCCTGACAAGCATGCCAATAGTGTTCTTTCTGTGCCTATGTGAGCATTTGTGGAACCCATCTGGCCAAACTTTGTGAAATTCCAGTGTTGCCACTATCATTTTCATTGTAATGGAATATTCAGCTTTATACACAATTTCTTCATCATAATCTACCAATTTGTGTAGATGAGCTGATCAAGACATTCTTCATTTTGTGGAGTGACAGTTCTGCATAGCCACCTGGAACATGGCTTGTCTTTCACATCACTGTTGCCATTGCTGAAACTCACCACCCAGCTCCTCGGTGTGCACTCATTCACAGTTGGGTCTCCATAAATGTTCAGCAAGCACCAATGTATGTCAGTGGGTGACATTTGTTTCCTCATGGTAGAATTCAATTCCACAACTTTGCTTCATACGCAATTCCATGTCAGACACCATTTTGCCAGACTGCTCCTCTACTGCCATCTGTCACATGGGAACAGAATGTAATAGAATATTTGTGAGAAGGTTCAGCCTCTGCTGTCTAACATCACTAACATCCACCTCTGATGGCGTGGGCCAACATAATAAAATAAGAGGCATTACTTACAGAGCAGCCCTCATATACTCTGGTTTCAGACTAGTTAGTTTTTCACTTAAAAGGAAAGTGAAATAAATCAACTTGGTCCTTCATAGCATCTATTGATCTACTGGACAGTTTTACAATACAATACAGTTTCATTTATAGGATATGTCATAATACCTACATCAACAAAATGACTTAGAGTGAATTTCAAACACATTATCGTAACAAATCCATTGACTAATTTTGAAAAATATCTTTGGTTTATTTTTTCTAGAAATGCTAAATATAGAAATAAATTGTTTATCCTGAAGAAAGTAATTATCACTGTTCAGAAGCACAATGAGACAACAGCAGTTCATCAATAAGTATTTGGAGGAAGCAATTAACAGATTGCTGGGACTTGTGATAAAATGAATCTATGCTTCTTGTAAGAATTATTTACAAAATGTCATGTAATACTCTTTATTTTCAAAACAGGAATGAATAAAATTTTCCCTATACAAGACACTTGAGTATACCAGGCTATTTAGTGGATTGCAGAGAGCTTCCATACCAGAAACAGAGGGACGTTTATGCAAAACATGAAAATGAGTAGAAGTTTCTCCAAAATTTGCAAATTGGTAAGACTATGAAGATGTGTCTCCATTCACCAGAATTGTCAAGGATTTCCATGCTATGTACAACATGAAAAAAAGCTAATACAAAAAAGTAAAAATCATTTATTTTCAAAGTGCAAATACTATAGGGGGAAAAGTCAACTTTAATAGTACTATAGACTTATCCATGCCTGTTTTGGTCCCTACTGTTGTCATCCATTATGGCTTGGGAAGGGAACTAAGAAGAAAAGAGAGGAATATGATGTCAGTGGAATAGCAAAGCTTTCATAGATTTCCTCCCAGGAACATAGGAGAACCAAGCACTAGACCTACAGCTCACGTGAAATGCAATCTGTAGGAGAGAGGATTAGTAAGTGGGAAATTCTCACAAAGAATGCCCGCTCCCCCCTCAGATATCAGTCACCTCATATATGAGCATTGACTTTCACAGGAGACTTGCTCACAACATAGCCACTAATTCTAATTTCAGTCTTCGGTACAGGGTCCAAATATGCCAAGTTGCATTCAACAACATTAAATCAACATAAAAATACAGGGACAAGGTGATGCAGATATGCCTAATTCAAAACATTTTCATTAAAAATAACATTTAAAAAAAAATGACAACAACTCATTTCTGATAACATAATGGCAAAGGAAGTTCAAATCAAAATAGTGTATTTTGACAATAGGAACAATCTAGACAATTATATTTCAATTCATCAATGTTTTTTGCCATCAAAACCACAAAAGACAAAAAATTAACTCACTGTAAGAGCACTATAGTTGTGTACCGCAGATGTGAATACAAAGGGAGTACAGATATTTATTAATTTGAATGAAGTATTTTGTATTTCTTTTCACATCCGCTCTGGCATAAGAATGTTGAACTTCTGTTTATTTTGGGACAAGCGAGTGTATCTGTATGATTGTTTTTAGTTGCTCCTTCTCTTGTCATAGAGCGTCCATGACTTGTGATAGTGAGAGAGTTGGAAGTAGTCTCTGTACCCTCTGTAACACATTATGCCCTATTTAACCACCACTCCAGCCTGTTCTGTCTGCACAATGGAAATAAGCCCTTGGCTGGCTGTGGAGAACTCTTACTGTGCTCAGTAATTCCTGTCAGCAGTAAGAGGGTCCAGCCTTTTGCAAAGGCACACATCTAAAACAGCAGAATCAAACTTGCAGTGTCGTAGCTATAAATATGATTTTCTCTTTCTCTCCAACAATCCCTACATTTGGCCCTTTGCATAGCAATAAGCTATCTGTAACAAATACACATATGTGGCCACCGCATCAGCCGATGTGAATGTGATTCAAAAAAGCTATTCCGAAGTGTATGTGTATTTTTCAGTATTTCTTCCACTGAACTATGCTGTAGTGATTTTTTTCTTAAACACTGCAGTTCTCATTTTTCAAGCTTAAATTCCAAAGTCATTTGATGCTGGATAGGAAAGAGAAGAGACGTTTAAACGCTGTTCTGCATGAGCTAGCTGCTGTTTCTATCTATATTTCAAGGGTCTGAAGATTTCTAGAGATACTTGTTTCTCCTCGGGATGATAATTTGCCCAAACTCCCACACAAGCAACTTGTAAGAATTTTACCAAAATAAGACAGCATTCTTTGTTCAGCCAGCACAGGGAGCTCAGCAACATAAAAGCATGATGAGTTTTCACATTTTTAATGTCTTACCCAATATCATAATTTTAATTATCTCTGTTCTAGTTGTCACTATAACCATTAGGAAAGCTATCAGTCACAGGTAGAGATAAAAAGAAATATCGGCTTCCAAAAGGCAAAAATTCAATACAGGCAGTATAAGAATTAAACAGCATTGCATAGTGTCTTCTCCACTTTTCTTGCAGTAGAATATATGACGACAGAAGTTAGAAGCAGTTGAGGAAGTAGCACTCTATTCTGCAATTAATAATGATGGATAAAATGAGAGTAGAACTGCAAAGCTGTCATTTTTAGATATTAAAAAGACAAGCACTTTTCTAAGATGACTGGAAAAATCTTTCACTCATCTACTCATTCTGCTTAGATGTCAAAAAAATAAAAGCTTTATAACACTTAACATTTTAATAATAATTCATGGGGAAAGAAAAAAGAAAAAGAAAACTTAGGCCTAAACTTCCTCCCTTTGAACACAAGAAGTTCTGTCTTCAAATTCAAAGTAATCAGACTTAATTCTTGGTTTTAAAAAAAAGTAATATCTGAGAAGATGTTAGTATAAATATGGAATAACATATACTGTTCTGCTGGTATAAATCTGGAAATAAGAGTAACATTTATTCATGATAGTAAATTTGGAAAGATTATTTGTCTTTTTTCCAGTTTATGAATTTTCTAAACAGTTGCATATCTGTGAGACAGACATGGAAAATCTGGGAAAGGAACCACCCAAGGGCCTCCCTATGGAAAAAGAAAAAAAAAAAAAAAGAAAAAAAAAAAAAAAAAAAAAGAAGAAGGAGGCCAGGCCCTACTTTCCCTTTCCTCATTAAACCTTTTTAGGTTTTTAGGGCCTACAGCTGCCTGAATGCAAGGAGAGAAAATTCTGTTGAAACTTTGACCTTTGCAGTAGGTAGGGAGTGTTTGGGTTGTTGTTTTTCTTTGAAAGTAGGATAATTCCCTAGTTATGTACAAATGCTTCATATATAGGTCATTACAAGGAAACAGCACTGAAGAACCTAATTACAAATTTCCCAGTTTTGGAGAAGAGCTGGTCAGTGAGAACTCTCCTGGTAGAGTACATTTAGCACTCTGCCTGTCTGTTAGAAGTCTGCTTATTGCTATGATAGCCATGAAAAAATGGAAACTGTGCTTTGGGTTCTCAGCCCCTGGAAGAGTCATGGTTACAGTGGAGTACAAAGATTAATGCAGTTTTGTAAACACATGGAATTGGCCACCCAAAGCCATTAAAATATGCCCCAGTGCTTGGTCTAACAAAGCATAGAACAAACTGCAATGTTTGTAGAATTTATAAGTGCAAGAAAGGCCACAGACACCCTCACAACATTAACTGTTTGAATATTAATGTCCTGAAGAGGAGCCAGTGCACTACTGCAAAAAAACAGTAGGATTTTTTTTTTTTTTTCCTAGGGGGATTCTGTGCCATAACAGCAGCTAACTGTTGCACTCCTCTGTTTGCTCTTCCTGATCAACTGTCTCCCTTCCAGCCCCATGATTCTGTGATATCCTCACTGAGCTGTGTACCGAGTTAGGTGTCACTGAATATGGCCTTTTGTCACAGTGCACCTTCAAATTCCTGAGACAATATAATGATATTAAAAACCGTCATCCTTATCTAATTACTTCTCTCTATTCCTATGAAGGAAGTTAAGTAATATATGCCATCAGTAAACGAACAGCTAGAAATAATTTTGTCTTGATATCACTGTCCCAGATTGTGAATTATTACTCTACCAACCATGATGCCACTGTCACTACAGCATCACAGCTCTGCAGAAGGCTATTCCTTAGCCAGAGTAATTTTATACCGTACTTCAGGCTTTTTCCCCTAGGAGTAAACCTGATGTTTCTACCTGTACTTTTATACTTCTGGTTCACATCACTCCATGTCAAAGAACAATACGACGATAATATATAACTCTAGGGAACACTGATGTTATGTAAACTGCAGCATAATACTTACCATATTAAATTCAATTTTTCAATTTAGCTATTCTCTGTCTGTTTTACTTGGCTTTAAAATAAACAAATTTCCAGTGCCAAATGCAGCAATTGGAACTGACCACCTACAGCACAGGATTAAGGAAATGAAAAAATGCTGTGTATTTGTTCTGAAGCTTAAACCTTCTTCTCTCCAGCTAAGGAACTTCATAGATTACAAACCACACTGCTCTAAATTAAATAAAACGGAAATATAATGAGCTATGGTGGAGTGAAATACAGTTTATTTAAAAGCGTTTTCAATCACATAAACTCTAAGGGAGGTCACTCTTTTGTAAAAAGAATTTGCAGGCTTTTCTCTGGAAAAAAAAGTCTGTTATCCTGGCAACTTTATTATAAAAGACAACACAGTGCAAGGGACAGAAGTTGACTTCTGTCCATTAGAAGCCTTTTCACTTCTTCCATTTCCCCCTCTCTGTATATAAAAATTTTATTGACAATATCACAACATTTGGGGTTCTGTGGAGCAAAACCCTACTTTGCTACTGCGTTCAGACCCCTGAGTCATATATGTGGAAGACAGGAGACACCGGTTTCACTGGCACTGACTTCTGAGCTTTGTGAACATCTCTGTATCTATCTAACATGAAGCAAGAACTCCAGTTGCCTACCTTAAACATGTGACTCGTATTGATATTATTCTAACTCAGGGGAGCATGCCCACTGAGAAACAAACATCAAGAGATAACTGATATCCAGAGGAGGAGCGGCCATGTTATCTGTTTCCTACAAAAGGAATCTCATACTTTTCTTCTGAAGCTTGCAAGCTCACGTTATTTGTAATGCTTACCCAACCATCTAAATCCAAACAAAAATTAAGCCATAGATTATTTCAGAAATATAATAGAGAATGATATGATGATCTTACTGGTTTTGTAATCATTCTTATGGTTTATAAATTACAGGTAGAGTTGACTGGAGGGTGTAATTGTGTTGTTAAAATATGCATATAAAGATAAGTTCTATTAAAGTCAAAGGAAAGAATTTCATTAGTTTGTATGCTGAAGAACACTAGTAATATTATGGGTCCTTCTCTGTAAACTCTCTCTTCCCCTCTGACTGAAACCCAGAATTCATTATATCATTATGAATAGATTCTAATATTGTCCTCTACATTCACTGAAGGAGCAAGACTGAGGAATCTTCAGTTTTCAACCCTCTTATACTGAAAATCATTTCTGCTTTTCCATTTATTTTCAAGCTGCTTGACTTACATGTTTTATATTACGACATTCTTGTGTGAAATTTGAGAGGCTTGTTTTAAGTTACAAGTCAGTTCAGGGAGGAACAGAAGCATATGAAAAGAAAAACAGGAAAAGGAGTACAGTACTATGGTTTTGAGGTTACTTAAAAATATATAAAGTTGAATTCATGGAATATCATGGAATTTAACCCAAATTATAATAATATTTAATAAGTAATTTCCTACCTATTTACAGGTCTGTATTCATCATGTAGTTCCTACATCCTCTGTAGTTCACGACACAGAGTTAACATATTCGATAGCTGCTGCTAAGCTTGCTCTTTTTTTTCAGTGCACCAGATCCATGTATGGTAGCTAGGAAGCTCAGAAGAATTCAGTGAATTCTGATCAATGCACAAGATACAGATGTACAAATGTAAAGGGAGCTCTGTAAAATTAAGGAAGAGGCCCTCAAAAAAATGTCAGGTTCTGGTTTGCCATGTCTCTTCTTGAGGTAAGGAAGCCAGTAAGTTGTGTTCTCTTGAACAACTCTTGTGAAGGAAAACATTAGGTCTGTCAACTCCATTTTGAGACAGTGAATAGCAACAGATCTTTTAAGGGGTCTCAGAAGAGAGTGGGATTTTGAGATATATTACATTGTAGGTTGCCAGAGAGAGTGATAAGAAAGACAGAAAAAATGAAGAAAGGCCTAAAGACAGGCATCACCACTGAGGTGAGCCAAGTGAAGCCTTACCAAGAGTCAGCCAAGAATTATGACTCAGCCAATTAGGAAAAGACTTTTTAATACCATCCTCTAAAATGATAGAGAAAATTAAACTCTAGTCAACTTATATTTACAATTTATATAACGATTTCTCAAATTATTAGCTTTATTCACAGAGATAGTTCCTCTCAATTTGGTTTACTAAGCTTCACTCCAGCAGAGTGGTAATTGCAGCCTTAGCCCAGCAAAGCATACATAAAAGCAATCTTACGAGCAGTTGAATTGATTTTAGTGAAGTATAGATATGTTTAAGATATTCATACACTTAAATGCTTTGCTGGAGTATGGTTTAGATGAACAACATCACTACTATTAATCAACCTTATCAGCCTGTCTAGCAATGCAATAGAGCCAGCAAAAAGTTAATGTAATTGCTAAGTCATTGGAAATAGGACAGGCACAAGTCTATGAAATGATCTTGTGAAAGCATTTGTCTGAAATTAGTTGTTTTTTTTTCCCCTCCAAATTATCTCATATTTTTGACCAATGAGAGAACTGACTATTCTGTACAAAAATGAAGAAATCAAATAAAACTAAACATGCTAAATTACTAATCAGATTAATAGGTGGTATCTCTCAAAAGCACATCTGAAAGAAAGATTGTTCAAAGATCTGGTACAAAAGTTTATGCATTTTATGAATGACAGAAAAATATTATTATTCATATATCTTATTAGTCGTAAGAAACATCATTTAATTAAAATCAGTGCCCACTAAATTTCTTGAATGGTATTTAGCAGTGATAAGGAAAACAATACACATTTCCTGTAAACACTTTGTTGCACATAATTATCAATAATTATCAATTCATTTACTTAAATACCCAGCTTGTGTTACAGTAGTCAATGAGGCTTGTGCTATACAACAAATTAGATTTCATAAACCAAGTGTGATAACAACATGGGGGCTTATACTGAAAAATCAGGACGTAGTGTTGAGCCCAACAGTTAAAATAATTACTAAGGATCCAGGCAGCAGTGAACCACTGCCCGAGATGGGCATCAGGAGGTGGGTACTGACAGAATGCTGTGGAATCTGGAGCCATTTGTGTTGACTAACCAGGCTTTATTCACATCCCAGTGGAAAGAACAAGAAGCAACCACTTCCAGAACTGCCTGAGTGATTTAGGAGATTGGATCTCATTTCAAAGCTCCTTGAGTATTCGAAATAGTATGCAAACCTAATGACACTTAATCTACAAGTCCCATGTTGTTGTTTTTTCTTTTTGAAACAAATCAAAAGATGCATCCAGTTCTATTAGGTGTCTCAGTACTCTCTTTATGGCTTGGGAGTGTCATGACTCAGAAACGCACCTCAGTATGTATCTGTGGATATATGGTCCTCGGTAACTTTAAGACATAGTCTGGTCCATTTCAATGTTCTTTTTTTTCTCACTTCGAGAATGCTGTTTAGAGGATTCTGAATTCAAGGCAAAGTCTTTTATTATATCAGCGATTCTAAATATGATTTGTTAAAAAAAAATAATTGTGCATATTTCAGTTTGCAGACAGACAACAGAACACAACTACCAGATTTTATTTACACGCTCTTCCTGAATCAGAAGGCTATTTAAGATCTCTTAGGAGACCCTCTATCTCTTCTCATTGCATCCCAAGGGCTTTGGGCCTTTTAAAACATAAGCCGTGAACAGGAGCATTATCACTATGTTTTCACCATCTGCCTTAAGTGAAGAAGGCAAAGGTTATAAAGCTGCTGTTTTCCCTCAGGGGATTTCAGAGGTACTTTACCTCAGAACTTTCTAAACCTGTTGCTATAGGATTCCTGTTGTAACCTTGATGCAAGGATATCAGAGAGGCAGAATTGAGAATCTTTCATTAAGCCAACAGAGGTGGAAAAATAGTGAAAAGAAGCAGCCAACCTTCAGCTAAATAGAGGCTCCAAACAATTGCTTCAAGTTTAACACAAGGAAGCTAAGCAATTAAACAACTTAATGATCTTTTCTCCTTGTTTCAGATTATTATCTTTATATTAAGACCTTAAGTCTCTGCAGCAGGATGGGAAAAAATGCCAGGCAAGAACTGTGAGAAGGTAGTTAAAATGAAAATGTGAAAATGGAGAATATTAAAACGTCCCATAAAATCAATATCTCTGCTTAATCCATGGAATTATTGCTTTTGTATCCAATAAAACTATATACTTCTCTTTCCTAGGTTTTGTTCTGAAGATATTTTCTAAGTCTACCATGAGAATTTGAAGATAAACTATTTAGTGAAAAATATTCTTTCATTCACAGTTGTTTCTATCACTTGCTGAATTGCTCAGTTCCATGCACAGCAAATGATTTTACTATCACTGCTGTCATTGGTACATTTAGTAGTTTGGGTGATCTTTATTTTGCTTCAAGATGACCGTATGAAGAATCCATGGAGTACAAAGGCGTGTTTTGCTTAACTTGAATTCAGATAGGTAGGTATCCACTAATTTTTTTTTTTATCAACGTTCATATGCTTAACAAAAATTTCTAGGCAATTTTGGAACAGTCCCTAATTAATGATGCTTATGACAATAGGAACATGGTTTCTTCCTTTCCAGAAAACAGCAGGATAGACATTACATAAACATAATCTTCCTGTAAATCTTTTCCTGTGATTGAGGCAGGATAATTAGATCTAGTCTTGCCAAAATCACCAGCAACATAATTCTATGAAACTATCTGGGGCTGAAGGCTAATAATTTCAAAACTAAATATAATATTTACATTCATCAGCCTAATGGAAACATAATAAAAATGTAGAATAAAGTACAGTCTTTTATAAAAGCTGCTTATATTCTGTTCAAGTAACTTTAATATATTTTTCAGCTCTACATTAATGGTTTTAACAATAATACACCAATTTTTTCAATGAAGAGGAACACCCTCAACTCATATGCCTTGTGTACAAGTTTATAGTAAAGGTCATTC
The DNA here is from genome assembly GCA_035772895.1 of Perdix hodgsoniae. NCBI lineage: Eukaryota > Metazoa > Chordata > Aves > Galliformes > Phasianidae > Perdix > Perdix hodgsoniae. The sequence goes on along the minus strand of JAPSGF010000037.1, from coordinate 5,462,226 downwards.
TCATCTCAAATAGTTTAGTATCCAAATAAGCAACGTGAAAGAGAGGAGGAAGTTGTCTCCGGCGCATGTGGGAAAGGCCAAAATACACAGATATAGCCTATCTATGTGTGGAATGATGGCAGAGTGAACAACTCAGCCTAATCAGAGTTACAGGTCAGGGATTTATGAAAATGAACCCAAATTGTGTATTGTTTATAAGACATTCAGGGTGCAATTTTCTTAATGTCTCCAAAGCAAAGATTAACCCCAACAAACTTCAGATAACTAATGCGTCAATCTTTTTCGTAAGCAAAGGTAGAGATATTTGGTTACCAAGGACATCTGCAAGATTTTGGCCGATTCTGTGCAGCACCTGCAGAAAGTCTGCAGACCATGGGATCTCAGCAGCAGGGCAGATGAAGTGGTTTCCAGCATCTCAGATTGCTTAGATGTCTATGATGATAAGCATCTAAAACAAACCTTAAGTGAAAAACATTTATTGGTCATCTGCATTTTCTGTGCTGTCTCTATAATCAGAAGAATGAGATACTGATCTTCAGCAAGACAAACAGCTCTCTGGAGGTGCTGTTCTTTCTCCACTGACTTTAGAGAGAACCTTGTCCAGTTGTGCCCCTTAAGAAGGTTCTGCATTTAGGCATTGTGTTATTTTTTCCATATAGCTTTTGTTGTCTTCTAGAAAATGTATCCTATCTAGCCTTAGGCAAAAGGCTCAGTGTTTTTCACTGCTATTTTGTTTTCTTCATAATCTTGTATATATTCCTTAATTTAATTATTTTATTATTTATTTAAATGGTTAAAAAATAAAAAAAAAGCTAGGTATACGTGAAAAACAAAACAACTGAATAAATAAATGAATGAACAAAAAACACCACAAAAACAAAACAAAACAAAACAAAACAAAAAACACTACAGCATTACTTAATGTCTTCATCAGAGAGAATACCACACTTAGGAAAAATGTTATTCTCAGCAACTAAGTGCCAGACTTAGCTTTGAGTAGCCAGGCTTCAAAACAGCAAACCATTGCCACGACTATTCAATCATTTGTGAAGCATGTCTGAAAGTGTCTACAGGTGAAATAACTATAATAAAATTATTTTAGTATGTGCTGAATAAAAGGTAGATATGTATTTGTTTTAGAGGACACACGCAAAATAATTATTCCAATAATAAAAATCCAGCACTTCTAAGCTTGTTTCTACTCCTGTAGAAACATGTTATTCAAGGACATTTATACATCCAAGCTGTGAAGAAGACAGTTCCAGACTTGTCTTAACCTATGCGCCCATCTCTAACTGAAGAATTAAATATTACACACACTGACAGGTACACGCATGCATCTATTCTAGAACAGAAAAAAAATTACAGTTTTTTGTTGCTGTTGTTGTTTTCTTTAACCTTAACACAGATCTCTTCAAGATTTCCTGAAGTCTTTATCTTTCTTGTTCATATACTGGCTGTATTCCACCAGTACACAAGAAAGACTAATTTGTAACATTTTTCTTGGATTGACTTTCTGTTGATTAGTTGTGGCATGTATTCATTACAGCAGTGTGCCATTATATGTTGCATATTTTGACTTCCATTGTGTTTTAGATTGCTATCTGTTAGCATACATGTAACCATGCTATCTGTTTGCTTATTTATGAAAACACAGGGGAAACCTTAACAGAATAACTTAAGATAACTTAATAAGTTAGATTAGAAAATTATTGTCTTATTCATCCTTTTTCCCCTTCCAGAACTCTTGGGTTTTTAAATTCAAGACGAGAATATCTAGTGTGTATTTCTACATCTTGGAATATAATGCAGGACTTCCAGCATGTGCAAAAACACAGACCACAGAACATTATCTTAAAAAATGAGTACATCATGTAATAAAAACAACGTATTTTAGAAATATGTCTGTGCTATTGGTTTAGCATTTTTTCCGAAAGACATATTTTTCAAATAGTTTGAATTTTCCTGTCCAGGCACTCATAGGCAGTGCTTTTACATTACATTTTTACATGATATATATGTATGTGTTAATAAGAATCTGGGAACAAAAGCTGTATTTACTTGCATGAATACAACTTGTGACTGGAACCAGAAGGAATGTCACAGTCCAATAAAATCATTTCTCTGTGTTTTTTTCTTACCGAAGAGAGTTCTGTTTTTGAACATGGATGAGATGGCCAAAGAAAGACTGGGATTATTATCTTCTAATAACTTCTGTCTAAATTAACAATAACTACAGGTGAGTTACTACAAGCCTGGTTCATCTCAGATGAAATGCATATTCTTTGCAATGACATGATCCAAAAGAAAAGGTTTAAAATCTGTGAATGTTCCAGTCCTATAAAAAGCATTTCTGTCAGGCAGTATTTACTTTAAGACAATCTGTAGCTTTTAATCCTTAGAAAAATACATTTTTTTTCTCTAATGCATACATACAGCCCCTTTTCAGTTTTTTCAGAGTGATGCCATGTTAATCTAGTGAAGGTCAGTCTGAGAAAACTCAACTAACAAAGAAAGCGCTCTTAGGAATCGTATCACGTCATGTCAGGCTCACAGATAAATGGGCATTAGCTATAGATAGAGATACTTACCAGTTCATCAAATTCCTTCATATGTCTGGTATTTTATCTTGGATTATGTACTATTGGGTTCAATTTATTATTTTGTAAGTTATTAGTTTGTAATTGCTTTCATATATTTGTACAATAAATGCAGAAGGAGTGGGTGTAATCTGAAGCACAACTGAATTTTCTCTCCCTCTGCTACAATAAAGATAATCATTATTTATTATGATAGGTAGTAATTTGCCTGCAATGAATCATATTTTATCAAGAAGTAAAATATGAATTTTTATCTCTGAAGAATTCTCTGTGCTTTTTTTCCCCTTCTTTGTGTTTCATTTGTAACTTTTCTTTATGGCTTGGGAGTGTCATGACTCAGAAACGCACTAGAGCACAGGTATGTTGACAGATTTGCTTTCATTTTTGCTTTTCATTTAAATGAAATCAATTTTCTATACCTCTAGATGATACATTTCTGAGACGTACCTTTCCATTTTTAAATATCTTCTGGTTTTCCTTCAGTTGTGAAGTAATTTGTTCCACCACACTGCAAAAAAAAAATATACTATGTACCGAACCTTAAAAAAAAAAATTATTTTAGAAATGTTTAACATTTAGAAAATGTTATAATTTTTTTTTTTTAATTCAAGAAAGTGTCATACTGTGAGTACACAATCAGACAAAATAGATAATTCTATTCTAAATGTACGAATGAATAAATCATTTTTTATGTATCTTATGCTACTAAGGATGAATTTGATCAACTAAATATTACTTAAACTGATGATGCTTCCATATGAATTTCTAGACTAGATGAAGAATCAGTCTTACATCTTATATTCCTGAAGCTAAATAACTTTTTTTTTTTTTTTTAACCCCCTACATATTTGACTACTGTAGCTCAAATTTTGGACGTTTTAAAGACAATCTGAGATTTAATAGCCAAGATAATGGAAGAGTGGACAGATTTACATATCCTTTCTTCTGTAACTGCTTCTGATCTTCAGGGAATGTTTGTCACACCACCATTCAGAGTATTTGGAAAGTAGTCTGACTCATATTTTGGCATGACTATAAGGAGACCTGCATCATATGCTGTCTCCCATTTTGTTTCTTCAAAATACTTTTGTGGATTCATTTCATCTTGGCAGGTAGGACAGTTTTGTGGTGCCGCAGGCTTCTTTATTTGATAAGAAGCACTAAAATAGTAGAAGTTTCACAGAAATAATGAAAAATATAAAAGCTAGGATAAAGAGATCCAACAGTAAGTGGAACGAATTTTCACCTCAAACAGTAAATGAATGTTCCTTGAGTTGTTTGAGGAAGAAAGGGATAGAGGATATTATTTCTTTCTGGGCTGGTCTAAAAGAGGACACTTCTAACAGTTCACATATACACATACATACCAGTATGTTAAAGTGAAAAATATAATATATAGAATCATAGAATCACCAAGGTTGGAAAAGACCTCCAACATCATCTAGTGCAAGCATTCACCTACCATGTACCTTATATGTTAGTCTATGTACTGGGAATTTAATAAAAAAAATAGTGAATACTTCAGTACACAAGATGTAAGCTAGTCTGGGAAAAGCATTTCAGCTGGAAGAATAAAAAGTATTGAAATAAATAGCCTGAAAAGTTTGTGAGACCAACATCTCATTAAGAAAAGGGTAGGCAGACGTGTCAGACATTTGTAGGACTGATCCTGACTTTAGTTTTGAGCTGAACTAGATAAACTCTCTGATTCTTTTCCAGACTTGCAGTCTAAGATTTGAAATTGAGCTCGAAGGTAAAATGTAATAGAAGGACTCTGAATTTCCTTCTTAAGTACCACTATATGAAGGACCAGAAGTTCACTGGATTTCCAAATATTAGGTAAATTTATTCTAATACTCTAATTTCAGCAAGGTCCTGATCCATTCTGACAGAGAGAATGCTGGAATTCATTCTCCTTAAAAACCAAGCAAATAAAGAACAAGGGAATGGGAAGGATTTTCATTCATGACTGATAGAGAGAATGAGAAAGGTAATCAGGACTTTTTCATTCATTCCTTCAAAAAATTGTGGTTTTTTTTGTGATTATTCCTCCGTTCTGTGTGCACACATTACAGAAAAATCTCATAGGCTTTTGCAGATAGAAATCTAGACATACTGCAAGATAAGTTCCTGCTCCAGCTGTCCAGTTCAAACTCTGGATCAGAGCCAGAATTACTGCACTAAATTCAACTTTCAGAATCATATTTAGCTGGAATGGATTTCAGAGAAGCTATACACGAACAAGTCAGTATGCACGACTTATTAGCAGACAGAAATAGATGAACTCAGTTGATGTGGACTATTTATAGAAAATAATGTTACATTAGCAGCTTGGCTGAGAGCAGATATTTACTGTTTTCCATTTCATATTCACTTAAGTACAGAGGGAAAGCAGGCCAAGTTCTCTTTGGTAATGGCAGAGAGTAGTAGAAAGTGTCTCACCTAATAGCAGAAAGTCTGATGGTCACATAACTATTCCTTAATTCTTGTTCTTTGGATTGAAAATGTAACATACTGCAATAAGTTATTGTTCCTAAAAGAACAGGTATGCATTGGGCACTGCAGAAACTGCATATATAAATAAAAAAACAATAATCTGAATCTTTGAATCTTGAAGCCTTTACAGTTTAAGGAAACTGCAAAGTTTTCAGTGTGCACCTCAGTAGCATATGTATTACTGTCCACATTCCTCCCTTGACTGCAGCAGGGTTAGTACTACATGAACTTTTGAGATGGACAAATAAAAGATAAATGACAAGAGCGTAACATTTCAAACCAAACAAATCTAAATTAAATTGTTTTGTTTTTGTTTTTGTTTTTTTATATGAGTCCTGTACATTTCTGGCTGTGTACTTCTGAGCAAATTCCAATTCCTTTTTAGTGGTGACAGAAGCTGTGAGCCTGCTGCAGCAACCTGGGACACTCAGTATACTTGCTTCCATTTTTTTCCTTGTTGCAATTGTTCAGAGAACACACCACAGCCTGACATCTGAGGATGTGTTTTTCTCATAGAATACACCAGGGCTGTCTAGCTGAGAAGAGAAAGCTTTAAAGGGAAGGCAGGTTGACTTCAATGGAAGTGCTCCATGACTAAGGTGAAGACTTGACCCAGAAAGGTCTGCATGTTTCTGAACAAACTGAATTGTCTTTTGTGTTCTCAAAGATGGGTTGCTTAAAAAAAAGTGTAAAAGTTTATCTCCCAGATCACATTTTTAAAAGAAACTATTTTCTGCTATTCTCTATTGAAAAGAAGAAGAAGAAGAAGAAGAAGAAGAAGAAGAAGAAGAAGAAGAA